>OY728158.1:68945377-69545377 GCA_963277665.1 Viscum album
TGTTCTCAATACTTATAAAATTACATTAAATATATTTAAAGAATAAATATATTCATTATATTTATAATTATTAAATTTTAAGTATATATAAATGCTTTTTAAATATATTTATTTGTAATTATAATTATAACTATATATATATATATTTAAATAATTATAAAATTACAATAAATACATATTATATATATATATATATATTTATAAATATATACAAATATCTATAAATAAATTTATTTATAGTTATAATTATAACTATAAATAAATAAATATATACGTAAAAAATTATAAAATTATAATAAATATACTTATTATACTACTTATAATGTTATAAATATATAATTAAATAAATATAGTTATAAATATATACAAATATTTATAAATGAATACAAATATTTATAATTATAATTTCTAAATAAATATAGATATATTTAAATAATTAAAAAATTATAATAAATATATTAATTATATATATTTATATACAAATATCTATACGTAAATACAAATAGTTATGAATATAATTCTAAATAAATGTAGATATATTTAAATAATTAAAAATTATAATAAATATGTTAATTATATATATTTATAAAATTATAAAAATATTTATTATAATTTTATAATTATATATATATTTATAATTACAACTATAAATAATTTATTTATTATAATTTTTAATTACAAATAAATATATATTTATTTATTAGTTAAAAATATAAATAAATATTTATTTATTTAAATAATTATTAATTCATAAATAATATATTTATTATTTTCATATATAATGTTATATATAATTAAATAAATATATAGAAATATTGAGAAATAAATACAAATATTTATATTTATAATTATAAATATATATATATATAATTAAATAATTAAAAAATTATAATAAATATATTTATTATATATATTTATAAAATTATAAATATATTTATTATAATTATATATATATATATAATTACAAAGACAAATAATTTATTTATTATAATTTTTAATTACAAATAAATATATATTTATTTATTAGTTATAAATATAAATAAATATTTATTTATTTAAATAATTATTAATTCATACAAAATATATTTATTATTTTCATATATAATGTTATATATAATTAAATAAATATATAGAAATATTGAGAAATAAATACAAATATTTGTATTTATAGTTATAAGTAAATATAGATATATTTAAATAATTATAAAATTATAATAAATATATTAAATATAAATATTAATAAAATTATAAATATTAGAAATATTAATTTGTTATAATTTTATAATTATTTAAATAAGTAAATATATATTCATTTATAATTATAATTATAATTAAATATATATATTTATAAATAAATATAAAATTAGAAGAAATATAGTTATATACATCTATAATCTTATATATATATATATAATTAATATATTTATTATATATATTTCTAAGATTATAAATATAATAAGTATATTTCTTATAATTGTATAGTTATTTAAATTATAATTTTATAAATATAAATAAATATTTATCATGTATATAATTTTATAAATATATATAATAATAGAAATAAATTATTAACATTATATCTTTATCAACACTATATTTTTAGCGTTGATAACGACTTCATTTATCAACGTTTTTTTAGCGCTGATAAAGGTTTATTTTTATCAATGCTTTTTAGCTAGTGCTGATAAAAGGTTCACCGGGTTTTATAAAAAAACTATAACTTTCTCCTCCTTCCTCACATCCCTCAAGCTCTCACGGAAGCCGATCGCTGCCGCCGCGCCTCCTCCTCCTCCTCTCCCACCGCCTCTCCTCTCACGCGAACCACACCTCCATCGCGAACCAGACCATCGTGCGCCTCTTCTCTGCCGGACACCACACCTCCGTCGTGCACGAACCAGACAACAGTGCACCTCTCCTCCACTGCGCTTCACACCTCCGCCGCGCGCCCCACCTCCGTCGCGCGCCTCTCCTTCGCCGGAGGACTCCTCCACTATGCGTCTCTCCTCCGCCGCGAACGCACCTTCGTTGCGCACTGAACGACGCCTCGACGGTAAATTTTTTCCTCTTTCTCTTTGTTTGACGACGATATTGTGAATTATACGGGCTAAACGCCCCACTGAAAATTATGGTTGTTGGTGGTCCTTGTTTGTGCACTAAATGAATTGCATGTTGGTTGGTTTTTGAAAAGAAATTGGTGGTCCTCTAGTAAAACATGATCGTATACCCTGAATGTGTGTGTGTGTGAACATGAGAAAGGTTATGCCAAGTATGAATGCATTGTAATGATCATTGTAAGGTCCCATTTTTTCTTAAGGTTGTTTTTGTTTAAGTTTTGGTTTGAGCATCTTCTTTTTTGGCTAGATAAGTGTTCCCCATGTTTATGGGAAGACTTGGGGGTGTTTTGGAGGTCCGGGACACGAAAGAGGAAGAAAAGGAAGTTCCTGGGCATGTTGTACGGTTTGCGCACGGTTAGGGCAAACTGTGCGGGAATCCCAGGTAACCGTGCAGCCATGGATAGAGGCTTACACATAGTTATCGCATAGTTAATCTAACCGTGTGGAGTTCCTTAGGAAACTATGTGAAGGGGGGGATTTTTGGGCAGTAGCTTCCGCACGGTTTGCACACAATTTGTCAAACTGTGCGGGTAAATCATGCGGCCTAGTAAAGTTGGAAAATTTACAAAATTGTCACTTTGGGATTTTAAACCCCAACTCGGGATTTTCCTCTATTCTTCCCCTCTCAACACTAGCGACGAACCAAGACCTCCAAGAGCTTCCAAGGATCAATCTTCCTCATTTCTTGGCCATTTGGATCGTCGTTGGTTGCGGATCGAAGCCTCGGGTAAGTCTGACGTTCCTCTTACTTCTCTTTTTCGGATTAGGGTTCATGGTTTCTCCCATCTTCTTCCGAAACCCTAAAACCCTCTTTTTCCAGTGAAACCTAGGTTGGGGTTTCATGGGATGCTTGAATCCGGATCCAAGTCTATGATTAAGAGTTCATTCATAATCAGAATCGAGGTAGGTGGTCTACAAGTATTATCCCATAATTTTATTCTAGATTTGTGCATGAAAGCTTGTGTTCCTCTTTTTCTCTAATTGTGTTCTTGGTCCCGTTGGAGTGTTTGATAAAAAGGGATGTCTAAGTGACCAATTGAAACTCTCACGATCCCCATGGGATGTGTAGAGGATGACTTGATCATTTTAGGGCCACCCATGGGGTGCGCCGTCATTTCCGGACCTAGAAAGGGGTAGGGTTAAGTGAAGGGCTACCGAGTAACAATGTGAAACCCATGTAGAGCATTTTTTAATGGTTTACTAAGATATAAAGAGAATGATAATAGATATGCCTAGGGTGATAAGGCATAAGGGGTTGTTTGACATGACATGAAAACGGGCAAATTGGGTTGAATAGGATTATGTCTATTGTTTAACGAAATCTGGTTAGAAATGCCTAAGAGGATTAGTGCATATTAATTGGTGAACTTATAATTTGATGATGGAATGGGAAATGGGGAGTATGTTAATGATATGTAATAAGGGAATGGATGAATATGCTGAATGAGTTAATACATGGGGATTGTGGTACACCTAATGGTGGAATGTAATAAGTGGTTGTGTTATGAGATGCGAGAAATGTACTTGAAATGCATAAGTGGGTAAATGCTTGTGAAATGATAAATGGGCGAAATGGGTAAATGTATGGTCATTGATGAATTTGGATAAGACATAGGGGTTGTTGAATACACTTAATGGGTTAAGGCACGATAATGGAAATTTGGCTAAATGACAATGAATTGCAATTGGTAAATATGTTAATGGGTTATGGAATATTGTTGTTTTTCATGTTGTTGTTATGTATTGTGAATTCTAATGGCATTGGTTATGCTTGGTTGTGTTATGGTATGGTTGTGGTGATTTGATAAATAAGTATGTGCACATGACTTGGTAGAGTGGGGTATTGACATGAGGTTCTGCGCCCACATGTTGAGTTAGACTGAGGCTCTAAACTCCACCCAAAAAAAGCACTGGTTAGGGAAGGGGACGAAGGCTCTATTCTCCTAACAATTGCATTCCACCCCAACTGAGGCTTCAAGGTGAGGATAATGTGTGGATGTAATATGTGTATCCCTAGTGTGGTAGGGACTTGGCTTATTTCCCCTATGCATTGTGATTGATTTTCTTAGACCCTTGTGTAGATGATATATATGCCTAACCCATTGAGCATGTACTAAGAGTGCAGGGCCATCCCATGGGCGAGCCCCGCGAGCCCTTGGACTAGGGCGACAACTTGCGTGGGGGCAACAAATCTCACCGTCTCTCTAACCCTAACCCTAACGTTTTGGCTGCTCCCTCCTCCCACTCACACACTCTCATTCATGGTAGCCTCCTGACGCCGTTTCCCTCCTCAAATTCTTTCACTGCTTTATCTCTCCTCTCCTCTGGTCTCGCCAGTAGGTAACGCCTCCACTCTGCCCCTTCTCTCCCTCCCCGCCGCCCCCCGCACAGCGCTGCAGCCTGCAGCTTTACCCCCATGCTGTCCCCCACATGCCTGCTGCAGAGAGCAGGCCTCACCTTTCCCCCTGCTGTTGTAGTGCAACCTTGCCCCCACCTCCTCTCCCTCCCATGCCGCCCCCACACGCCTATTGGTTGGCCCCTACCCCTGCTCACCAGGTATGGTTATTGTTTTTAATTAGTTGATCATTTTTGTTTTTTGATTTTATTAATTGATTGTTTTGTTTAAATTTGAGGAATTAGGTGAAGGAATTGTAGATTGATTGATTGGTATATTGCCGACCCATCTCAATTGTGATTTGTTTGTTTAAATTACAATTTGATACTTGTTGTCCATAGGTAATTAGAGTTTTGTTATTATCAATTATTAATTATCATTATCATTTTTTTATTTATATTAATTTTTTTTTGGTTTTTAGAAGTTATCTAATTTTCAAATTTATCATTGTCTTGCCCGTCTCAATTGCAATTTGGTTATTCAATTGCAATTTACGTTTTGTCCCTCAGTAATTTGTGTTTTTATAATCATTTTTAAATATCATTTTTATTTTTTTATTTTTATTAATTGTTTTGTTTAATTTTTAGAAATTATCTAAATTACAGATTCGCGGGTGTCTTGCCCATCTCAACTGTAATTTGACCATCTTAATTGCAATTTTCAATTTGTCCAAGGTAAATAGTATTTTTTTATAATCATTTTTTTAATTTTAATTTTAATTTTATTAATTATCTTGTTTAATCTTTATAATTTATATATTACCATTGATTCATTGTTGTCTTGTCCGTCTCATTTTTAATATGTTATTTTTCAATAATTGATCAGTTTCACATTT
The DNA here is from genome assembly GCA_963277665.1 of Viscum album. NCBI lineage: Eukaryota > Viridiplantae > Streptophyta > Magnoliopsida > Santalales > Viscaceae > Viscum > Viscum album. The sequence goes on from OY728158.1 coordinate 68,950,722, forward strand.
ATATTTCATTTATTTTTTGATTAATTAATTTGAAGATCATATTAGTTGATTTGTTTATCAGTTTTACAAATAATCAAATTTTGATTTACACACTATTTTATCTCCCTAATCATTAGTACATTTTTCATATTATCTCAAACCACTCTCTAACCATGTATTATAAAATATATTATATTATGTAAATCTAAACATGTTTTTTAGGAAATAAAAATGAAAATAATATACTTTTAAAATAAAAGAAAACTAAAATGCATTTGGTTTTAGAGAATATATTTTTCTTATGTTTTTTTAAAACATGTTAGAAATTATTTTAGTTTATATTTTTCATTACATTTTAATAGCTAAAAATAAAATAAAAAAAGAATCATTTTTCAAAATCAACTCCAACTTTACAATTTAATATTTTATGTTATTTTTTTCCTTTAAATAACCTAATTTAAAATTTTCGATATAGTTGATAATAATTTGAGTTTATATTTGTCTAATTTTAGTTGTGAAATGTATGAATTGATTTATATTTATTTTTTTTGTTTTGTTAGAGAAATATTCACAACAATTGTTGAATATTAAATAAAAAATAAATTAGTTCGAATATATGATTTTATTTTTAAAAGATGACTATTTAATTTAAATATGTTATAAATCTAAATGAATTATAATTATTTGAATTATAATTTATAACTTGTAGTTACTACGATGAATAGAAATCAAAATTCTGGATCTCAAAATAGAAAAATAAAACAAATAAAGAATAAAATTGAAAAATCACTAGAGGGTTCGATTTCTAAATTATTTGCTGCAAGAAGTGAAAAAGTGAGTTCATCTGTTCAATTTAATGAGTAATCTCTTGGCGAAAATGTTTCTGAAGTGAATTAACAATCTTCAAAGGAACCTATGACTCAAAATGTTGATATGATAAATGAAAGTGTGGATGTATATTATAGGGAGGATGACAATGAAAATACTATTCATATGATTCATGATCTTGGAGATCAAAGCATGCTTGATCTTGAGAAATATGTAGATGTGAATTATGATCCGAGATTATGGAAAAAATCAATGATGTTAAGATAATTTTGTTGGTTAAGCGTGGTTCGATTAAAATATTAAAAGAAAATGATGCATTTTCTAAGGAAGTTAGTCGTGGGAGACACTTTACTTCTAATCATTATTTTTGTCTACTTCCTAACGGTGAAAAGCATGAGAGGAAGTGGCTTGTGTATTCTAATGAGTTGGACAAGGTATTTTGTTTTTGTTGTAAATTATTTAAGTTGAAATCTATGAAAAGTGCTTTGATTGAAGGAGGATATAATGATTGGAACAACCTTCCAACAAGGTTTAGGGAGCATGAAAGAAATTTTGAACACATTGCTAATGTTGTGAAGTGGGTGGACTTGCACAAAAGACTTGAAAATGAACAAACAATTGATAAAAACATTGAATTTCTCATTGAGAAAGAAATAGTTCATTGTAATATGGTACTTACAAGAATCATTGGAGTTGTGAAGGTACTTTCATAAAATAACTTACCATTTCATGAAACAAACGAGAAGATTTATGAGAAGGATAATGGTCTTTTTTTGTAAACTTATTGAATTTGTTGCTAAATTTGATCCAGTTATGCAACATCATGTTCGTCATGTTGTTAATAATGAAATTAAAAATCATTATCTTAGTCATAAAATTCAGAATGAATTGATAATTTTGTTGGAGAATGAGATTAAAGAAAACATCTTGAAAAAGATCACAAGAGAAAATTATTTTTTGATTATCCTTGATTGCACTCCAAATCTAAGTAATAAAGAACAAATGTCAATTATCATAATATGTGTGGATGTGGAGGAGGAATTTAAAGTTAAGTTGGATGAGTTTTTTCTTGGCTTCATAAATTTTGATGAAACATCCGGTCATGGGATTTTCAAGTCACTTAAAGAGACTTTGGTTGATCTGAAACTCAACATTGATGACACAAGAGGAAAAAAATATGATAATGGATCAAACATGAAAGGTAAACATCAAGGTGTCCCAAAAAAGCTTCTTGATGTAAATCCTAGAGCATTTTACACTCCATGTGGATGTCATAGCCTGAATCTTTCTATACGTGACATGGAAAAATCAAGTATGAAAGCCAAATTTTTCTTTGCATATGTGCAAGATATTTATACATTTTTTGCAGGTTCACCGCATCTATGGGATGTTTTAAGGACTTATGTGAAGGGTTTGACACCAAAAACATTATCAATAACTCATTGGGAAAGTCACATCGATAGTATTAGAGCTATAAGAAGACAAACACATGAGTTAAGAAATGCATTGATTGAAATTTCTAATCTTTCTAAACATGATGATGTTGTGATTTTGGATGCTAAATAATTGTGTTCCAATGCATTAGAGAATTTTTAATTCATCATTAACTTATGATTTTGGTACAAAATTTTAGATAAATTCAATCATATCAGCAAAATACTTCAAAGAGAAGAGATGGATATCGAAGATGCAAGTACAAAAATAAAAGAGTTGATTTTGTTCTTTGAAGAAATTCAAGCAGAAGTGTTTGAAGGTTTAATGAATGGAGCGAAAGAACTTGCACTCAAAGTTTGTATTTATCCAATATTTGATGAAAAAAGAGTTGTTCAAAGAAAGAAACAATTTTATGAGAATGTGGAAGATGATGTTATTAGAAATTTTTCTATGGAGGAAAAATTTAGAACAAATTATTTCCTTCAAATTATTGATCAGTACCTTATGTCATTGAGGGAAAGTTTTATGCAGTTTGAACACTTTGATGAAATATTTGTATTTTTGATGAAATAAAGTTTTAGAAATATTTATGAAGAATAATTGAAGGAACATTGCACTCAATTTCAATGTTTTTTGAAACACAATGAACATGATGATATTTGTGGGGATGCATTATTTTAAGAGCTCAGAAATTTAAAGTCAATATTGCTAAGTGAACTGATAAAATCAATTGACATCCTTAATTATATGAAGCCTTATTGGAAGGATAGAGGGTTTCAAATGACATGAGTGGCATATCAATTTTTTTGACTATACCTGTTATAGTTGCATCATCATAGAGAAGTTTTTATAAGACAAAGTTGATTAAAAATTATCTTCAGACTACCATATCACAAGAGAGATTATGTGCATTGAAAATGATTTCAATTGAAAATGAATTTTTGGATAGTCTAAATTACGATGAGTTAATTGAATAATTTGCATCAAAAAATACAAGAATAAGTGTTTTCATTTTAATTGGATTATAAAGTACCATAATGAGGTTTGTGAAGTGCCACAACATGCTTTGGTATGTCTTGCTCTATTTTTTTAATTTTTAATTTTCTTTGAATTTGACTATTTAACATGTTTGATTAAGAATCTCTATCATAATTTCAGCATATGAATCAAATTTTAGCATTGGAGGACATGTGTTGAATAAATATTGATGTCACTTTCTTCCAAAAAAATCAACCCTTGTTTTTTATATGAAGTTGGTTTCATGGTTTCACACCAACTGGTATGTTAACTATTCAGAAGTGTGTTTTTGAATTTATCTATTATGTTATTTTAAATTTGTATGTTCAAATTTTTATAGGTTTAGAAGAAGAAGAAGAAGTGGGTGATGAAGACGAAGATGAGGATGATATATTATTTTTTTCATAGGCTTAACAGGTTAGTTTTTACATACTTTAATGCCTTTTTTGGTCAGTTTGAAGTGATTTAAAAGATTAAAAAGTGTACATTTTTTTCTCTATAAAAGGGTTGTTTTTCCTTGTTTACATACATAGAGGAATGAAGTTTTTATGCAATTTAAAGATTTGTTTGACATTCCTTTTTATTAGTTTTTCAAGAAATACAGATTTAGTTTTAAAACACATATTTTTGTATTGTTTTTTTTACCTTTTAATATTATGCGGGCCAACATATGAATTGGTACATATGTGGATTGGACTTTTTTTAAGTCTTCATGTAATGTGGGTTTAAATAGATTTATAATTTTAGATCTACAAAGTGTGAGATTTGATCTGGTTCACTCTAGTCTAATCCTTTAACTATCCATATGTAAAGGGAAACATTTTTATAGTTTTTATCAGGCAACAAGATTGTCCGTTCCTGTCTTGTAAGAGTGGAATAAGTAACAAAGATGGTGTAAGTAAGGAAATTGGGAAAAAGGCTAAGCATTAACAAAAAAAGAACTTTGTTAACTAAGGTCATCTGAATTGTTCCCGTTTTTACTTACCATTTATTTTGTAATTTCATGCACCATCTATTAGACTGGATTTTTTTATAGACACCGTTGGCAGTGGGCTACTGAGTTTTGTACTCACACCCTGCTCAGGCGCGCTTGAGGTCATGTGACGACTCGGCTCAGGGCACCGATTTAGTGGACCCGTGGTTGGGGATGTTACAAAGTGGTATTATAGGAGTTATTTTCTCTTTATTATTATTTAGGGATGGTAGACAGGAAATTAGGATAGTGTCAGGCCTTGGTAATGAGATCGTGCTTGAGAGTATCTAACCCATGTATGAGGGAAAACCCAAGTCACCCTGGGTGGGAATTGTTGTTCTTAATGTGTGTTGTTATAGTTGAATGATATTTCATCATTGGATGATGCACATGTTGTGTGATTTGATTGATTTATGATATTTCCCTCATTGACAGAATGGCATGGGGTTGTGCATTCATGCATCATTTTATGCACCTAAGGATATATGTGGCATGCATCATTATAGGCACACTAACATGATGGGTGTGCAGGGCATAGAGAGTAGAATTCATTTTACTTCCTTGATAAATATGAATAAAATGATGCATAATAATGTTAACTAAAGTGGTTGATTGAGAAGAACACAAATTAATAGTTAAGGAATATCATGTATAAAGAAATGTCGTGACCATGTTAAAGTTTTGGGTTATGATAAATTCTAAATGTTGATTTGGTGTCTACAAAAATATATTTCATAATGACGCTAAAATTGTTAATGAATTTTTCCTAATGAAAGGTGTAGATGATTTCAAATGATGATTGTAACAAGTTATGAATAATGGTTTGTTTAAGGTTGATAGCATGAGATCTTTTCCATTTGTGGTTAAATCCTATTGGTCATTCTTCAAAGTGTCGGGTGAGCGATAAGTTTAAAATGAGAATGATTGAGTTCAAAGGTGGGTATCCTTTGTGTTGTCCGTTTGACCATTTTATGTGTAGATTGGGGTAGTGAGAGTGCCCTAGTTTGAGACTTTGGATTTGGAATGTGAGGCCTCTTTGGTTATGATATGGCCTAGGTGGTGTGTTTAGGTAACCCTTGGTGGGGTTTTGGATGATGGGTTATGAGGTGTTGTTTGGTAATGAAAGTGTGGAAACTCTTGTGGTTCGTGACCTTACGGAGTTCATGAAGGACCTTAAGGATGGTGCCTAGGTCTTGATGACCTAGCGAGTAGAGACCTTGCGAGTTGTGTTTTGAATCTCGAAGAGTATGTTTGGATTATAGTGCTGATGAATGTGTACACCTTTGGTGTGGAACCTAGAGTATATGGTTGTTTGGTGCATTAGGAATAGTGTGCATCGGAACAAGAGCGAGATTTCCATTCATGAGCATTGCTTTGTTCGTGTCATGATAAGTATGGTTCGGAGAGAGGACCAATGGATTTTCCTGGTTGTGACTCTAGTCTAGACAGTTGGTATCATTCAACCTTTGAGGTGTCCTAAGAGATAGGTCAAATGAGGTTTCTATTTCTTTTGGGTGTGTGTCGCACATGTAGATGTTTTGGACTTTGATAGTGGTACTCAGAGGGTTTCATGGTGCTGGGTTGGCCTTCAGGTCTAAGTGGGAAGGTTGATGACTGGTGGTGCCAATCGAGTTGTGTTTATGCATTGATAATCTCATGAAATCTAGGGTGACCTTGTTGGAGGTTATCCCGATGATGTAGGTATCTTGGAATATGATCATGATAGATGCTTATGAGGTGGTGTTAACACATATTGAGAACAACTGAGTTTAGTAAATGGTATAGTTGTTCCCCAGTTCTTTCATAAGGGAACCTTAGTGCTTGTGATAGGAGGTAAGGATTTTTTTTGAAGGGTTGTATCATATTAATGCCTAACTTGACTATTTGGATGATGATTAATGGAGGTCTCAAAGTTATTTTGGAGTGGAAGAGACAAGGTTGGATGGAGTGTGGTTACATGCTTTCGCTCGACGGTGACACCCGAGGTAAGGGTGGTCACGTGGCTAAACTTGTTTGTATGAATGGTTTGGTTGTTGGGTAAGATGCAGAGGATGATTCAGATCTAAAAATGATAACTAACCATGATACATAGTCAGGTAATTAAGAGGGCGATGGGCTATGCACAAGTAAATGTTGGTTTGGGAGAGACTGTTGGTTTGATTGGTGTGGTAGATCATTGTGCTTCGTTTGTTAGCTGACAGAGATGCATAATAAGAACTTGAGCGGTGTGGTGGAAGTAGTGCCTCCTGAAACATTGGTTCATAGCTGCCTTGCGATTTGGTCATGGAGTGATGGTTAGACTTGGTTTGAAATCACACATGAGCGGTGGAGGTTAAGTGTTGATGAGATACATTTAGTAGGGGAGTCTGAGATCCTTGACATGTCACGATGTCCCATAGTTTGACATCAGAAATGGATAAGTGGGTGGTGGGGTTCTTCAACAACTTATTAGCGCACCTCAGCTGGTGATAATCATTCCCAGCATCTTGACATCGTCCCAGGTATGTTGAGAAGCTCCGGCCTTATGCCAAGAGACTTGAAGGTGTTTGGTTGAATGAGGGACATTATAGAGTTTATGCTCATGGAAATGATATATTTGGAGCTTGATGATGTGATGTACACCCTCGATGGATTGGGATGAGGTCCTTGGGATGGACCGAATGTCAAAAAACACCATGGTCACCATTCACAGAAGCTGAGAACGTGCATTGGGTGATGTTTGTTTTCTTGTTTTGGAAAAAAGATAGATAGCCATGTCTATGTTTTGTGGTTCAGATTTTGATTGAGTATAAGACACAATGGTTGGAATCCCTCATGGGGAGAAATGGTAACGACACTCCTAAGGCGGGGAGTGATAAGCTAGACCTGGATGTGGAGAGGTTAACATCAAGTTGGTGTAGTGGAACCAAGATTCCAAAGAGAAACTTATGAGGTGCATGTTAGGTTCCTCAGAGAGGACATATGGGCCTTGGACATGGTCTATAATGAGACAAGTGTTGTATTGAGCTCAGGGTGGTTCCAAGTGAAGCTTGTGATGTTTGCGCCGAGTCGAAGAAGGGTGTATTTGGATATGACAACAGGTTGTGGCAAGAGAGGCTGGGGTCCTATAACTCCATCAAAGATTGGGGTTAGACCCGGGTACATTTATTTGTGTGGTTTTGGAACGTCTTGACGTTGAGGGCACCTCAGACATGTTATTTGGGTCATGCCGAGGGTGAAGCCTGATGATGGTCTGGAGGGAATTAATGCTGTGATGATGGAATTATAACGAAATTCAAGGAACAACCTCAGTGGGTGCGTGTGATGATAATGATAGGCTTAAAGTCAATAAGCACCTTGGGAAGGTGAGAAAGGGGTAGAGTACCATCAGTGGAAGGTGGGTATTCTAGGACAATCCAATCAGTGGTGGTCTTAATTGAGATGGTAAACTTGAATGGGCGTGGTAAGAGTGACCCACCTCCGAGTTCATGTTGTGGTGGTAAGTACCTTTTTAAAATGAATCTGTACGTGAGTGAGGTCAAGTTGATCTTATTCCTTGAATGGATAGTGTAGGGATGTCCTCTTGAATGGTTTTGATGGTGTGGCTAGATACTAATGTAGGGTAATGCTTCTATAGATGTTTGGGCACGGTGGGTTGGAACATGTTAGATGATGGGAAAGTTGAGTTGAGTTCTGGAGGTCCTTCGTTGATTAGGGAGGTGACAAGTAATCAAAAATGGTGGAGAGAACCATACTGGATAAATGGTTGGTTGATGACGCGATTAGAGTTTCAGGTGAGTTGTCCCTGGTAGAGAGCTTTGGCACATGTTTAATTGGTTGAGTAGATGAGAGTTTTGGGTTGCATTTGGATTTATAGTTGTGGAATGAAATCTTTAGGAAATGTGGTTGGAATGATCATGTGTTTTTCTCTAGGTGGTATCGGGTTTGGTCGTAGTTAGAGTTTGGAAAACAGAGGAAAACGACACCAAGTGATTTGGGTCATGAGTTGTATAGAGGATCAGGTTCATGGGGTTCTGATTGGTTCCTCCATGATGATGTGATGCTGGGTGGAAGGTTTCTAAGTTTCGTGAGTAAGGAATTGTTGTCTAAGTTTCCTCTGTGAATTTCTAGTGGTTGGGTATGTTTGAAGTTGATGATTCCTTGAAGAGTTTTCGGTTCGTGTTGTGGTTGTGGTGAGGAAGACTTGTGGGGAAAGTCCATGCCCTTGATCCATGTTCGGTGGGATTTGTGATGTGCAACTAGAAAATTGAAATATGGGAATGGATAGGCAGGCCTAGTGGAATGACCTCTAGTTATGGAACCTTAGTGATGCTTCGAAGAGCGGATCGAGTACGAGCCGTTATAAGGTGGGGAGGTTGTAAGGTCCCATATTTTATTAAGGTAAGTTTTTGTTTAAGCTTTGGTTTAGGCCTCTTCTTTTTGGATAGATAAGTATTTAACCATGTTTATGGGAAGGCTCGAGGGTGTTCTAGGGGTTCAGGACATGAAAGAGGAAGAAAAGGGAGTTCTTGGGCATGTTTCACAGTTTGCGAACGGTTAATGCAAACCGTGCGGAATCCCAGGTAACCGTGCATCCATGGACAGAGGATTATGCACGGTTATCGCACGGTTAAGCTAACCATGAAGAGTTTCCCAGGAAACCGTGTGAAGGGGGTTATTTTTGGGTAGTATCTTCTTCACGGTTTTCACACGATTTGGAAAACCATGTGGGTAAACCGTGCGACCCAGTAAAGTTAGAAAATTTACAAAAATTTCCACTCTGAGATTTTAAACCCCAACTCAAAATTTTTCTCCATTCTTCCCCTATCAACCCTAGTGATTAATCAAGACCTTGAAGAGATTCCAAGGATCAATATCCCTTATTTATTGGCCATTTGGAGTGTTGTTGGTTGTGGATCGAATCCTCGGGTAAGTCTGACGCTCCTCTTGCTTCTCTTTTTCAGATTAGGGTTCATGGTTTCTCCTATATTCTTATGAAACCCTAAAAACCTCTTTTTCGGGTGGAACCTAGGTTGGGGTTTCATGAAATTCTTGAATCTAGATCCAAGGCTATTATTAGGAGTCTGTTCATCATCAGAATCAAGTTAGGCGGTCTACAAGTATTATTCCATAGTTTTATTCTAGATTTGTGCATGGAAGCTTGTGTTCCTCCTTTTCCCTAATTATGTTCTTGGTCCTGTTGGAGTGTTTAATAAAAAGGGTGTCTAAGTGACCAATTGAAACCCTCACAATCCCTGTGGGATGTGTAGAGGATGAATTACCATTTTAGGGCCACCCATGGGGTGTGACAGCATTTCTTGACCTAGAAAGGGGTATTGTTAAGTGAAGGGTTACTGAGTAACAATGTGAAACCCATGTAGAGCATGTTTTAATGGTTGACTAAGATATAAAGGGAATGATAATAGATATGAATGGGGTGATAAGGCATAAGGGGTTGTTTGGCATGACATGAAAAAGGGAAAATTGGGTTGAATGGGATTATGTCTATTGTTTAAAGAAATCTAGTTAGAAATTCCTAAGAGGATTAGTTCATATTAATTGGTGAACTTATGATTTGATGATGAAATGGGAAATGGGGAGTATGTTAATTGTATGTAATAAGGGAATGTATGAATGTGTTTAATGGTTTAATACATGGGGATTTTGGTACACCTAACAGTGGAATGTAATAAGTGGTTATGTTATGAGATGTGAGAAATGTACTTGAAATTCATAAGTGGGTAAATGCTTGTGAAATGATAAATGTGCTAAATGGGTAAATGTATGGTCATTGATGAATTTGGCTAAAAAATAGGGGTTGTTGAATACACTTAAGGGTTTAAGGAATGAGAATGTAAATTTGGATAAATGACTATGAATTTAAATTGGTAAATGTGTTAATGGGTTATGGAATATTGTTATTTTCCATGTTGTTGTTATGTATTGTGAATTCTAATGGAATTGGTTATGCTTGGTTGTGTTAGGGTATGATTGTGGTGATTTTATAAATAATAATGTGCACATGACTTGGTAGAGTGGGGTATTGACATTAGGTTCTATTCCCATGAGTCGAGTTAGATTGAGGCTCTAAACTCCACCCAAAAAATGCACGGGTTAGGGAAGGGGACAAAGGATCTATTCCCCTAACAGTTTCATTCCACCTAGACTGAGGCTTCAAGGTGAGGATAATGTGTGGATGTGATATGTATATTCCTAGTGAGATAGGGAATTGACTTATTTACCCTATGAATTGTGATTGATTACCTTAGACCCTTGTGCATATGATATGTATGCCTAACCCATTGAGCATGTACTAAGAGTGGAATAAATAACAAAGATGGTGTAAGCAAGGAAATTTAAAAAAAGGATAATCATGAACAAAAAGGAACTTTGTTAACTAAGGGAACCCAAATTGTTCCTTTTTATTTACCATTTATTTTTTACTTTATTGCAATATATATTAGACTAGATTTTTTTGTAGACACCATTGGTGGTTGCCTACTGAGTTTTGTACTCACACCCTGCTCAGGCCGCTGTTGGGTACCTGATCAGATTTCTTGGTTGCGGGTCAGGAAAAGGGAAAAGGAACTACTCTAGGATGCTGAGTTGGGATCAGGATGTACGTAGAGAAGGATCCAGACTTAGAGTTAGGACCCATTTGGGGATTTGGCCGGTTGTCTTATTTTTGGGTTTTATTCACTTTGCACTACTAGCATGTCATGGCATCATTAATGTTGAATTATGGTTTGTACCCAGTTGGGAGATGTTTGACTTTTATGTTTATTAGTTGTTTCATATTATTCCACTATTTATATTGTGTTCTTCTATGTCTTACTCTGGTAAAGTGGGTATAGTCTCCCCACATGACCCATTAGACTCTCGCCACTAGACGACAACCTCTGGCATACGGGGAGGCATGCTTGATGTCATGTGACGAATCGGCTTGGGGCATCGATTTTGTGGATCCTGGGTTGGGGAAGTTACAATCATGTTTATGGGTTTCTAATATGGTTTTCACTTATACCTTTTTATAAACTTTTTAAATTTTTTCTAATCATTTGTTGGGTTTATCAGAAGATATCCATAATACCAACACTCTCTTCACTTCCTCAAATGTTTCTGATCATCTAAACTTTGTTTAGGTAGTTGTTTGTATGAAACTCTTTTTAATTAAAATTATTTGGGTGCTTGAGTATTTTAAACCCCTTATTCATCTATAGTATATTGAATTATGCTAGTTTGGTTTATGACACAATGATTCCTTATCATGGTGACCTTCAAGTTAACTTAAATGGGTTTCCCAAAGTTCATTTATCTGTATATTGTTAGAACCACTTTCTAATTCACTATAAGTGTTTGTGTAAATTCCTTATAGGCATTTTTCATTAAATTATATTTTTAAACATTTTTTCAAGCCACCTAATGACCTTGAAACATTTTCTATAAGTAATAAATTAATAATTCTACTTTATTTCCTAATTAAATGTTGCTTTTTGAATGGGATTTGATTATTATTGGACATTGGTGTTATTTTGTTATCATTTTATGAATCTTATATATTAATATTATTTATTAATATGTAATTACATCTTATATGATTTTTGGACACCTCGTTATATATGTTTGATATATTTATGTTGGATTTTAATTCATTTATTATTTAAAGGTGTTGTTCATTAAAATTTGAACCGTGTTTGGTCTCTAAAAAAGGATTTTATGTGTTCAACTTGGGTGAAATATTTAAGGATAATTTGTAAAATTCTTAAAAATAATTTCATGTTTTGGTTATCAATGAATTCTCAAAGGACCATTTGGAACTTTATAAAAAGAATTTTTGATTTGGGAACATTTTCTCTATATTATATTTGGATTTTGATGGTTATATAAAGTGGGTTGATTTTATTTTGGAATGTGTTATACACAGGTAAAAAAGGGGTTGTTTTAGTGAAGGGTGTTTAGAGGTGCGATGAATAGTTTTTTTATGTCATTCAAATTTTATGTGATTTAATTCATGATTGATTTTGATCTCCTCCATTTCATTTATCATGAGAACCCGAGTTACTTAGGTGGGACCTAAGACATGTACTTTTTAAACATTGATCCGCTCTACCTATTATAGGATTACATCCCCACACTTATTAGGAATAAATATGATCTCCCTAGATATGGATCAAACTACTTCACTTTCTAGGCATTGATACATTCTCACCGAGAGCCACTATTGCACCAAAACCTCGACCAATCATACTCCTTGATCCCTCCCTCTGCTACACATCCAACTTTAATGATCAATATCATTGAGGCATGTCCTTATTCTCTCTTGGATCCATATTCTCTTGGTCACACCTTTTAAAATTTTTTCTAATCCTTTCATCTCATGGTTTCCCATTCTACTGAACACCTCACTTTTGACTACTTCAAAATCAATGTAACTTTTTAACTCTCCAAGTGTAGGAAGGAAATTTCCCCATAAAGTTTGAATCCTCCACCATTAAATATCAATCCAAAACTTACCCATTTCAATGGAATCACCAAATTGTTACTAGTTTAATTCCACTAAATCTTAGAAAACCACTTCACTAGAGGAAACCCGTAGTCTTGAAACCAAGACTTTCTATCAAGTCTTGATAAAATAATCACCTTATGTTATGTAACCAAGATTTAGCACCACTTTTTGGTAACTGATAGTATAATAAGAAAAAGAGCTGATACCATTAGTTGGATTTGGTACAAATCAAAAATCCTAATATTAAACTCCCAAAACATAAATTAAACCCCTAAAACTTGCAGATAGCGGAAAAAATTCCAGAACATACCTAAATTGAAATAAATCTCCAAACCTGATATACCTTAACATAGAAGTAAATCTACAACTAAGTCACTACATCAGATATCTACCTTTTAGTTTCAGTAACCTCATGGTTTTAAAAATACCTCCCCCATAGGAAAATGAGAAATAAAGGATAAACACATGACATAAATGGAATAAGCACACCACATGAAATTTATGTTTTTTGGATGAAAATCCTACTTCGTAGGGGAATAAATTGATATTTTTATTAATGGATAAACTGATTTATAATTTAAACATATATTTTGTTAGCCCTACCTATCCAAAGCTACATAAGACAATTTTTGGACACCCTAGTTAAATAACCATAATATCACATGTAATGAATCCTTCCACCCACAAGAACTTTACGGTGAATCCCATCAAAGGGAAAAATGATATAATTCAAGTGATTATCAAATAATATTTTATTCTTAGCATAATTTTATATCTAAATATCTAAATTATTATTTTATTACAACTTTAACAAATTATATTAGTGAATTATTAACTATTTATATTCAATGTTATGAATTGGTTGTTACATTTAGGCTGATGCACCCATCAAAGGTACCCAAACCATATTTTATTTATGAAATTTTCTTTAAAAGTTTCTAGACTATTTTGGGACTTGATCTTGTTAACCTCATAAATGAGTTTTGGAGAGTTAATAATTCTCTTGAGACTTATAGTGATAATCTCATCACTTTGATTCTAAAGGTTACTGATATGAGTTTTGTTAAGAATTTTAGAATGACTAGTCTTTGTAATGTCATTTATAAAGTATTTTTGAAGATTTTTGAAAATAGGCTATGAAAAATAAGACCATATATTAGTTTATTACCATAGTTTTTTTCTTATTTTGAATTGATACATGATGTACTTAAAAGTAATGGGAAAGCAACATAGTTTCTTCTAGTGATGAGTGGCATATAGAAATTATTTGTGTGAAAGGAATGACACTTGATAAATTTTTTACTATGTAATGGGTTCATGTTTATAGATTTTATTAGGTGTATTTATAAATGAAGGAACTAATAGTACTTCATATGAGAGAAATATACATTGTTCTTGGGGTGTACAACCAATTAATTTGGTGTGAGCCAAGGATCATTGGGATAATTCAATGTTTGTAGTAAACTGGAACATGAGTGTTTCATGGTTGCAAGTGTGGTCACTAACTATGGAACATATCCGTTAGGACTCTGGTGTTGTGGTGAAGGATAATGGAATTAAATGGACAATGGAAGAATGGATAAGGGATATCCAAAGGTGGGGAGCACAATATAAAATTCTTATGGAAATTATTATTATTACACCTACCTTTAGAATAATGTGATGGAATCATACAACACTAATTGATTTGGGATGAATCAAGGTGTTTTCTATATATATTTTATAAAGTTTATCTATTAGGATATATGTCTTTGTGAAAATGACTAAGTGGCTCTATTAAAATGATTCAAGTGTTTTGAAATGTTTCTTAGAGGGATGTCGCTCATTTTAAATAATTAAGATCGTTAGGTCATGAAGTTGTCTTGAATGCTTGAAAAAATGAATTTTAGTTTTATGAAAGAGTTTTTGGAACTAATTGATTTATTTTAAAAAGGGCGTGTTATTTTAAAGAGGTATTTGTGTAAATGGTTGTTTTTTTAATGGGATTTAAAGTTTGATTTTTTAAATAGTTTTCAAAGGACATTTGAACTATAGTTTTTTCATAATATTTTATGTTTATATTTTTATATAATTAGGAAAATCATTACATTATATCAATATTTTATGTATTTATTTTGTTAAATAATAATATCACTGAATCAAATAGGATGGATATGAATAAATAACGAATGGATGCCAATCATTTGACAAGAGAGTATGAAGATGAAGTGAAATAGTTCATCAAGTTTGCAAAAGATCATGCATATGACCATTCTCAAATCCTATGTCTGTGTTTATGCTGTTGTTATTCAATACAAGTTAGTTCATAAGAGTTGGAAGAACACTTGATTTTTCATGGAATATATTGAAGTTATAAATGTTGGGATAAACATGGGGAAAAAGAGAATATAGCTAGTGGAGCGATATATTGTTGAGGAAGTCATTGAATTATGTACCGAATACCTATCCAGTGTGGAAAGCATTGGTCCACCAAAATATCGTCACACTAGGCGGCTTGCGGGTGAAGGAATTTCTAGAAGGGAGGTTGTCACAATCAATATTATAGATCAGGGGCATGCCCACATTTACGTTTTACATAATAGTTTAGTGGTTGACCCATATGTGGAAACCCACAAATAAATTCTTAGTCATTTGAATCCATCAAGAGATGAAAAATGGATATCAAATACACATAATCGATAGTTTATAATATGGTTTTGGGACCATATATTTAAGGAGTCAGATGAAAATACAAACTCAATTTCAGAATGACTTCAATGGCTAGCTGGAGGACCAAGTGTGTATGTATTATATTATAATGATTCTATAATTAATGGTTATACATTCTATACTAATGAACATGATGAAGACAGTACCATGCAGAATAATGGAGTTATAGTTGTGGCTAAAACAATGCATGTTTCTGGTGCTAAGGACATAAATCTAATTTATGTGTGTAACACCCCAGAATGATAAAGGGTTAAATGAATAAATGATACGACTCATGTCAACAAGGCGCACCTTCCTTTTCGGGTGCCTACCTTATAAGGCCCCAGCCTTAAACCTTACTTAATCTTGAGTTATTACAAGATTACACATTGAGGATCTTTTCAGGTTTAGAGTTTTAGAGAATTAGAACATAAAACTTGCATTACATTCCACATATAAATAAAGTGGTCACATAAAGATAGTATTCATTTTTCCCATCAATGGAAACATATTTAAAATAAAACATGGATTCATTCTTGACACTTCCTTGACACTATCATCATATCATGTACCTTTCCCTTGACCTGTGAAAAACATTTCAAAAAAAAACTTGGGATGAGCATAAAAAGCTCAGTATGGGTTATAAAAATATGGAAAGGAAACATAAGTTCATATATATATAAGAATAAAATCATACTTTACCCATAAAACATAATCAATTTAACATACCTCATCAAATCATGAATAAATCATAGAAATCATAAGACATAAAGGTAACTTGAGGCATTCATAACATTCTTACGTAGGGAGTAACCCTCTTGGTTACGTTTGGAATACCCATCACAGTATATTCCCTAAATCTCTTCAGAGAAACCTTAACGTTTCACTCCTTTGCGTTACCCAATGCATTGGAGAGATATATCGGGCTCACCCGCCCTTAGTTTATCACGGAACCACCCGTCTTCATAATAATGCCCAAGAACCATAACATAATCGTATCACATAAAACATACATAAATGAAACATTACATTTCCACATTTCAATCACAAGATATCAATAAAACACATTGATATAATAAAAACATTATAAAAACCATTTTCAATACCAAAATAAAAGAAAAGTAAAACAGGGTATTTATTTTTCTTTAAAAAAAACAGCATGGCTTGTAGAGGAAGCCGAAACTCAAATAATGGTCACAACAGTGGAGAAGTTGTTGTAGCCGCATACGTACGACAAAAACATTCCCTTTTGTCGTTTAGTAAACGCTTCGTATAAAAAAGATTCCTTTTGAATAAATGTAAAATTCAAAGGGGTTTATACACCGTATAAAAGAAGGTTGTGTATAAAACAAAATATGCCTCAATGAAAGGAGATTGAGATGAAGTCCCATACCTCAGATCCGACTTGACTTGGTTGTTCTTTAATCTCCTGAATAATAAACTTGAGTTAATTCCTACTTGTTTAATAACATTTTTAAAGTTCATTATTCCTTTTATATCACTTATTTCCATGTCATGAACACTATGTAATTATTTAAGTTAATAACAGTCGTTTTAACGATCATTGGTACTTGAGTCAAAAATAAACCCTTTATAATTACAAGTTGTCCATGTATCCATTATATCCAGAATTATAATCATGATGTATATATCATATATATCATATATATTCAGTATATACATGCATTTATAATATTACATAATCATTTAGAGGTAAGAAATGAAATGCACCATTCATGGAGACGGTAAGCCGTACGTACGCATGAACGCTACTTTCATTTCTATTTAGTATTTTATAGAATGGAATCATAATTATATAAAGGTATATTATAATTAAAGTGTAATATCATATATAATATCAAAACTTCATCCTTTATACGTCCCACATATAGTATTAACGAATCAAATCACTTTGAGGGGGCGGTAGTCCGCACTTCCTTAAATGAAGATATCGCATTTACCCATAATGGAAACCATAAAGGTATGCCAAAAATGAAAAATACAGAAGCTTAAGGAAAACATAAACATATTATATATAATATATAAATATAGTGTCATCTTAATGGCCACCTTTTAAGGTGTTAAAAGAATGTTGAACAATCATCATTTCGGGAAGACGAAATTCGCCATCCACGGAAACAATATGTTCTTTAACCATTAGATGTAGGTGTGTGTAAGTGTAGCTCGAATAATTCTTATAAAAACATCCTAGTATATTTAAGATACTGGAGTTGTTACAAAAGAAATGAATAAAAAGAGTTTAGGGGGTTGGAGAAGCAAAATAAAACAAAAGGACTCAAGTGAAGACATTACCTTAAAATTGGGTAACTCCCTTTGGTTTGAGCTCAAAGGCTTCCTTGGGAAGACTTCTGCCCAAAGTGAGGCTTCAAGGAGTAATAGAGGGAAGTGGAGAGATAAAATGGGCAGGGGTTGGCCGAGCCAAAGGCTTTGGAAGTGTGGGTAAGGAGGTAGAGGTGGGGGCCTTTTATAAGAGGAGAGGAGGGGCACTCTTGGAAAGTAAAGAAATGTTACTTTATTTTAAAATGATTTTCGGATTAAAAAGGTCCCAAATTGATATAATTATAGGGTAAGGTGATAAGGGTTCGAAATCCACCCATCCAATAGGTTTTGGACATGTGTAGGTCATAGATTTTACATTATCATTTCATTTTATTTAAATCCATTATTAATGGGGTAATCGCTGCATCATCATGATGTCATTAAAAATTTAATTTATTTAAAGTCTAAAAATTATAAAAAAAATACTATGATGTAGGAAATCTTTTTATCTTTACAATTAATATTTATAATAAAAAATCTGACATGTATAACCCCATGTAAATTTTTTTTAGTAAAATAACTCATGTTTGTGTCATTTTTACTTTAACATTAAATAAAAAGTTATTTATGTCATTTCCCAACCAAAGTGGCTCCATGGGGTCCCCAAGTTGACCCATGGATTTTCTTGGTCGGCCATGACACATCCAATTATGGTATTACATGTGTAAAACTCATCTCATATTATTAAAACATTATTTTTACCTTAAACTACACTAATTACCTCTAATCGCGATTAAGAAATTAAAAGTTACTATTCACCAAAAAATTATTTTAATATCATTGAACCACATTTTACTTCTTAATGACAACCATGTATGTCAGATTTTTGAAAATCAAATCACATAAGTGGAAAAGTTTCATTTAAACAAAAAATCAGTTTCTTTAACTACCACTTAGTGGTTTCACTATTCATCAAAAATTGAAGTTTTTCAGAAAAATACCAAAACATCACCCTAAGCTATATTTGATATTCCGAATTCAAAAATGATGTCTATTTTAAAAAATTCAAAACATATAAGTTGCATTAATTAATTTAATAATTAATTCCCGCTGTTAGATCAAATAGCGTGTTTTTATGAAACAATAAGTATCAAAAGATTGACACTAGTTTAAGTCCAATTTCAAAGTGAAATTAATTCCAATGACCACTATTGGATTAAATGGTAAAAATATATTCTAATTTCACTTTAAAACCAATTCAAAAGATAATCTAATCATATAAATAAATTAGATTAAAAAGAGGTTTTGAATTAAAATACAACATTTTTCACTATTCATTAAAAAATGAACTTTATCGGAAAAATACCAAAAATTCACACAAAGTAAATTTTGATGTCCCAATCATAAATAATATGTTTATTTTGACAAACATAGCTTATAAAATTGTCAAAAGATAGATTTAAAAATGGTTTTCCATTAAAAGGCAGTAAAACAATCTTTTAAAAATATTAGTGTATTCCATGCTTAAGATTGGATTTATTTTAATTTTAAGCCTCTAAAACACTATATAATTCATTAATAGGCATAGATAAAAATATCTATTATTCATTACTTACTTGGGATGTTACATACCTGATTATAACTCCATAGTTAAGCATGTTTGGCCTGGAGTAGTGATCAGGATGAGTGACCTTTTGAGAAGTTTATCAGGGTGTGTGTGAGTGAGGACAAAGCACACTAGAAAGGACATGTGTTGGCCTGTGGAGACTGTCATTAGTCAGATGACCTGTTCAGGCATGTGAGTGGGCCCCATGGTGGGGAACACATGTTTTTGGGGCAACTGGTGGTACCTGGCGGGCCGGGGCCCAACGAACATGTTAAGGCGGGGTGTATGTGCTATCACTGGGACCCAGTTGTCACATTTGGTATCAGAGCTGGTACCCAGCCTTAAGTGCAGCGCACTGCTTGGGTTGTGATGTATGGCCCACAATGAGGATGTTGTTCTTTAAAGGGGTTGGGGGGTGGGGGTGATTGCAACACCCTAGAATGATAAAGGGTTAAATGACTAAATGATATGACTCATTTCAACAAGGGGCACCTTCTTTTTCAGGAGCCTACCTGATTAGAACTCCACAATTAAGCGTTCTTGACCTAGAGTAGTGATCATGATGAGTGACCTTCTGGGAAGTTTCCCAGGGTATGTGTGAGTGAGGACAAAGCACACTAGAAAGGACATGTGTTTGCCTGTGGGGGTAGTCATTAGTCAGATGACCCGTTCGGGCATGTGGGTGGTGTAGGTTCCGGGTGTAGCAAAAGCGCGTTGGTGGGTGTACCCAAATTTAATTTTAGCGTTAACAATGATCAATCCAGGATCCGTCATGATAATAAAACACCGGATCTTCATAATAGAATGAAGAAAGAAAAAGAAAGAGGGGAGTCCCAGAACCATAAATAGGATCATCATATGTTGGTTATAATTAATTTAATTAATTGACAAGAATTACCTTGATGTAATTCTTACTTCGTTGATGTTTCCGGTCATGATCCGGTGTGATCTGTCATTGCGTCGTAGAATCAAAGTGTAGGATTCCTCTAGTGGTGATCCACATGCTCTCCACGTATCTCTGGACATCACCGAAGGGATCTCCGGGTGCTAGCGCGGAAGAGCCTTCGCTTGCAATGTCCGCCTTCGACCGCCTTGATCCGGTGGAGGTGGATCTCTCTCTCGTATCTTGAGAGTGTTCTCGATGGAAAAAGAATTCTCTCTTATCTTGAGAGCTTTTAAAAATATGTTGTGCACAACCACAAAAAAATGGCTAGGCTAATGAGAAATATATAATTGGGATTTTTAATTACATAGAATAATAAAATGAATTAATTACCCGAAATTATTTATTCATTTCATTTAATTCTTAGTAATACTCCATTTCTAATAATAACAGTTGACTACTATTATTACCTGACATGAGCCCAGCAAATTACACCTAATATTATTTAATTAAATAAATAATATTTATTTCTCATAAATTCTCAGAAAAAAAAATACACGACGTGTATATTTAATATACATGGCGTGTACTTTTATTTTTCCATTTTTCTTTATTTCCTCAACCACATTTATTAGACCTTGAGTAATGGATATTTATTTCTAAAATAAATATCACTACATTACTCTCTAATAAATATATTATTTCACCCACAATATATTCTCTCAAATAACTAGTGTCGAAATAAATGCGATCAGGCATCCTTAAATAATTATTAAACCATAATTGGGAATAATTTTTATTTAACTTGTTAAATTAATATTTAACTGAGATACTTGGACACACTTAGTGTGTGACCCTCTAGGCCTCTTTCTCAGTGGCATTAGGCGGAGCCTACCTAAAGTCCAAGGTTAGCGTCTAGCAACACGCCAAGGCACACATAGAGAAAGAAGTTAACACCACAATGATGTGTAACCTCCTACGAACAATTAATATATAATATAATCCCTTTGTCTCAATATCTCGAATCAAGCGGGTTGCATGATAGTGCCATAAACCCATGTGCTCGATTATTCTTTCTTTGAATTTCTGGAATTGAACTTTCTGATTACTCACCATGGCCATGGATTTATTTAGGCTATATTAATTCCACCAAAGGGATTGAGATATCTACTTCTGTTATGGAATAGAAGGGACAAATATTTTCTAACATTATCTATTAATGTAGTATCACTCATGACACACCCGATGTATCCTACCTCATTACGAATAGTGTGTCATCATAGTTTTTGTCAATACATCTAAGTGCATGAGTTGTAATACCCATTAATAATAATCTTAAAGTTTAAGGACCAATACACACGTCCACAGATAGGAACATCCAATGACACTATGAAATGTGGATTTCCTACTGGCAGGTCTTGTTCTCATAATATCCTCCTAGATATTACCAAGGGCGCACACCATGAGAAGGTTCCTCAAAGTTTTATGAGTCCTCACCCCTAATGGCTTGTATTATTTATGTCCCTCAAATAAAAGCATCCGTCCATTGAACATATATTCAAGAACAACATTATAGCACTTCTAGGTTCTCATCATAGCAGGGATCCGCTATGACCCTTTAATGTGACCGCTATCCTTAGGACATTATCACATGCATTGTCACACAGGAGAACAATCAAGATGTGATAAAGTATTTATTAATGAATAAAGTACAAATTAGTTGGTTCTAGGCCACCAACTCCAATAGGATCCCACTTGAACTAGAGCCAACTACTAACAACCTTTAACCTGATAGCTCTCACATGATATTCATGCTTCTGCTGAGATAGGTCTTTAGTCATGGGGTCTGACACGTTCTCTTCCATGGACACTCTTCTTACTGCAACTTCACCCCTTTGATAAAAATCCATCAAGAGGTGATGCTTTCAGAGTATGTGCTTTGTCCTTTGATGTGACCTTGGTTCTTTTTCAAGATCCACCATTACAGTATTATCATAATACAACATTATAGGATCTTTAATGCTAGGCACCACATCAAGATCCTAGAAAAAGTTCTAAATCCAGATGGCTTCTTTGGCTGCATTAGAAGCCGCTATATATTCGGACTCTGTTGTAGAATCAGCGACAACTGGTTGCTTTGAACTCTTCCAGCTCACAACTCCTCCATTGAGACAAAAAACATATCCAGATTGTGAACTCAGATCCTTCATATCTGTCTGAAAACCAGCACCAGCATACCCTCTGATGAAAATCTCTTCATCTCCTCCATACAACAGGAACATATCCTTAGTTCTTCTCAGATACTTAAGGATAGTCTTAACAACAGTCCTATGCTATTCTCCTAGATCTGCTTGATATCTTCCTACCATGCTCAGTGCATAGGCAACATCAATCCTGGTACATAACATGATATACATGATGGATCCTATAGCTGGAGCGTATGAGATCTTACTCATTCTATCTTTCTCTTGTTGTGTCTGAGGACACATTTTTGTAGAAATATGTAGGCCATGTGACATTAGAACCAATCCCCTCTTGGATTTTTCCATACTAAATCTCTTTAGTATCTGGTCAATGTATGTACCCTAACTTAGTCCAAGTAGCCTCTTGGATCTATCACGAATGATCTTGATCCCTAGAATGTAGACTGCTTCACCTAAGTCCTTTATGGAGAAACACTTGTTCAACCATTCCTTAACTAACTGAAAGACTGGTACATCGTTTCTAATAAGCAATATGTTGTCAACATATACTACTAGTATAACGATCAAATTCCCATTAAACCACTAATAAACACATGGATCACATTCATTCTTAATGAAACCAAAATACTTTATGGATTCATCAAATCGAATGTTCCACGACCTGAATGCTTTCTTTAATCCATAAATGGATTTCTGCAACTTTCAAACCCGTTCGGCTTCACCTGGTGTCACAAACACTTCTGGTTGTGTCATATAGACATTTTACAAAAGTTTCCCATTAAAGAATTCTGTTTTAACATCCATGTAACGCCCCGACCCCAATTACCCAGAGTCGGTGCATTATTACATAACATTGGCATGATCACAAGAAAGATCAAATCTTGAAAGATCGATTAGTTTAGTAGCCTTGTAAACACTAGATATATTCATAAAGTTTTACATTACATCATAAAAATGAAAACTACAACAAAATAGTCTCCATAGTCCACACTCATGTCCCCACATACTATCCCTGCAGGTCATTCATAAATTACTTCTTCACATCCTGGGAAAAATAAAACATTGAAAGGGGTGAACTCAGATGCTTATTAAGGATAACAATATAGTGGAAACTTTCATAAATAAACATAAAATTTTAGGCAATGTATAACTAAAACAAAAGCCTTTTAAACTTTAACTTCAGAATAATATGGAAAAGATAAAATGAAATAATGCCATTTACTAATTCACATGGATATTCTACTAGTCGAATAATCACATGCAATATCAATAACCACTTTCATAATGATGGAATGCATAATGCCAGGCTATCATAACCACATAGACAAGGCCTTGTTACAATACTACAAATAAGATTTTTTCAAGGCCTTATGCCAAGACACTAGTTTGTCTCATGAGACCTACCGATGCATCGAGGAGCTATAGCGGGCTCCACCCGTCACTTATTAAGTCCAATGCATTCCTCATATGAACAGGTTTAAAAATAACATAAACATTCGTATTAAAACTAGCATACGAAATGTCAATACTTTCACCATAAACCATGAATGGTATAAAAATAACACATCCATAGTCAAACATATCACAAAACCTTCAATAATAAATGGAAGTTTTTTATCATAATAAATAAACTTCAAATAAGCTTAAAATCCATCAAAGGATGTTGACATACATGAAATCAAAACTATTTGAGAGAAATATCTCTTTTTTTGAAATAATTTAAAAGTCACATAATTATAAAATAAAACATTTACTTTGAAAATATTCTTATAAGCTTGTAAGGGAAGCTTCGACGATTTTATAATAGCAGAAAATAGCCACACCTGCCGTATAAGTTTAAAAAGACATTCTTACCTTAATTCTGTCGAAAAGGTTAAAAAGGACCTTGTTTGGAAAACGACAGAAAGATTCCTTTATAAAATTCTTATAAAAAGTCAAAAAGGGTATAAATGAATTTATACCATAGTCTTTAAAATAGTAAGAATGATTTGAAATATATTTTTAAGAAACATGGATGTGGATGATAAAGAGGTCCCAGTAGATAATCACGTATAAACAACCTCGGATAATGAAGAGATTGTGAAATAAACCCTTACCTTGTACTTTTACTTAGTCGATGGTATGTTAACCTCCTCTATAATAGTTAAAACATTGTTATTAAGTTATAAAAGAACCATATACATAATTATGATATCATATATGATCTTTTATTAATGCTTTGTTAATAATATTTTAGTATTATCGTCGTTTCAGGTGTTAACTTAATCGTTTTATTTTATATGTTTTGTTACATAAGGAATGTTTGTTATGAATAGGTTGTATTTTATTCATATCCAGAATGATATCAAGTCCTTAAACATTATTTTTAATCATAAAATGAGAATTATACTTGAATGGATATGATGAAGAATGAATCTCATCGCGTTTGTGGAGATGGTAGTACGTACGTATGCACGAGCGACAATATCATTCTTTTGATATTAAAATAATATATAATTAGATGGTGTATCATATATAAAGAATCATTATAATGTTATATTTATTATTTAAATGAATTATACATCATTATTATACCCATCTAAATAATAATATATTGAATAACAATTACACCACAACGTGGAGACGGTAGGCCGTACGTACGCACGTATGGTGACATGTCATTCAAGGGATGGACAAAATAATGAATTTGGTTGTTCCATATTTATAATAACATCATATTTATAATCTAAATAACAAGGAAATAAGAAGTTGAATATGAAATGAACTTGAAAAAGGGTGGTGAAAACATTACCTCTTCTTCGGGTTCTTCCTTTTGATTTGATCAAAAGGGCTCCTTAGGTTGGCTTTCTGGTCAAACTAAGGCCTCTAGGTTGAATTGAGGGAAGTTGAGAGAGTATTTGGGTAGGTTTTGGCCGACCCAAAAGGCTTTGAATGTGTGAATTAGTTATAAGGGGGAGTGCCCTTTTATAAGAGGGGTGAGGGGCACCTTTGGAGAAGCTAGAAATATTATTTTATAATAAATTAATATTCAGTTTATAATAGCTCAAAAGTGGATTATTAAAATTATAAGGTGGGGATGGGTTGAAATAATTTCAACCAATAGAATTTAGACAGGTTTGTGTTATTATATTAACATTATATTTTAGTTTTAACTCTTAGTTAATTAGTTTGACATTTACCATGTCACTTTGTATTTTTATATTATACAGTTAATAAACCTACTATATACATACAAGAGACCCCCAAGTGGTCCATTAATGATACAAATATAATTA
The DNA here is from genome assembly GCA_963277665.1 of Viscum album. NCBI lineage: Eukaryota > Viridiplantae > Streptophyta > Magnoliopsida > Santalales > Viscaceae > Viscum > Viscum album. The sequence goes on from OY728158.1 coordinate 68,976,374, forward strand.
TATAAGTCTCTTGGACTAACCTTAATTTTTTAGGAATTTAATATCAATTAATAATATAATATTTGTTTTAAAAACTCTTTTATGTCAATTTTGACACTATTTGGTATTTGATTTTTGTGAAAATCATAACAACATTATTACTTCGAACAAACATAATTAAATAAATAATAAAATTTCATATTAACCTTTAAAATTAGTTTAATTCATAAAAAGTCTCAAAATACATTTATTTGGGTATTTATATTATCAATTATTTTAATATTTCATTAATTAGGTAATCACTGCATCACCATTGTGTCATAAATAAATTAAATTATTTAATGTCTAAAAATTATAAATAAAATACCATTATGTAGAAACTATTTTTATCTTTATAATTAATATTTATAATCGAATTTATCTTATGTAAAACCCTATATTAAAATTTATTTAGTTAATAAACTTTGATTTTAACTCTTTTAACTCTTCTTTGAATTAAATAATAATAAATGTCCTAATCTAATCCAAGTGGACCTAAATGAAAATATTTTTTTCCTAAGGTTGTTTTTGGTCGAGATACACATATCCAATAGAATTAGGACACGTGTTAGGGTAATATTAATATCATTTTTACCCTTAATTATCCTATTTACTTTTAACCGTGGTAAATAAAAGTAAAACGTTACTATTCAACAAAAATTATTTTTATCTTATTGAACCTCATTTTACTCCTTGATATTAACTATGTCTCTCAGATTTTTGAAATTCCACTCACAGAAGCGGTAAAATTAAGTTTTATGTGAATTTTCAAATTCTCTTAGGAGGTGGGTAAAAGACGGTGAAAAGTTCAATAAATTTTTTATATGTCTAAAATTATTATAAACTGACTCCAATGAATTACATTGAACTTATATAGGTATTATGTATCTATTTTTACCTAAAATAAATTTAAATAAAATAAATAATTATTTAATTAAAAATTCAGTTTTTAACTAATAACTCAGTGTTTTCACTATTCATCAAAAATTGAAAGTTTTCAGAAAAATACCAAAAATTCACCCTAGGATAATTTCAATATTCCAAATCCAAAAATGAATTCCATTTTGAAAGATAAAATTTATAAAATTTTAAAAAGTGGGTATTACTAGTCATAACGGCTAGTTTGATTGGTTGTGGTGTGTGTTACAACTCAAAGTTGCGTACAACACACGCTAATGTATTATTCAAAGAGAAGCGTACCGTGGAAGATTGGGGTGTTACATTCTCCCCTCCTTCAAATAATTTTTTTCTCGAAATTTCTAGAAAATTACTGTATAAAAAGACTCGGGTGATTCTTCATCATAAGTTCCTCGGGTTCCCACATTGCCTCTTCCATCTTATGGTTTCTCCATAGAACTTTTACCAGATGAGTCGTCCAGTTTCTCAGAACTTGTTCTCTGGTATCAAGAATCCTGATGGGCTCTTCTCAATAAGATAGATCGGGTTCCAGTTCTAATTCCCCATAAGTGAGTAAATGCGTTGGGTCAGGCATTTATTTCCTCAATAGTGATATGTGGAACACATCGTGAACTTTGGAGAGACTTGGCGGCATTGCCAAACGGTAAGCTACAACCCCAATTCGTTCTAGAATTTTGAAAGGTCCAATGTACCTAGGACTCAATTTACCCTTCTTACCAAAACGTATAATTCCCTTCCATGGAGATACCTTCAAGAAAACATGATCTCCTACTTGAAATTCCAAATCCTTCCTTCGGTTATCGACATAGCTCTTCTGCCTACTTTGAGCTACTTTGATGTGGTTTCGGATTACCTTCACCTTTTCCATCGTTTCCTCCACCAGTTCTAGACCTACGAGTTTTCTTTCACCAATGTCATCCCAACAGGTTGGTGTGCGACATCTCTTTCCGTATAATGCTTCATATGGTTCCATCTGAATACTCGAATGGAAGCTATTGTTATAGGAAAATTCTACTAGAGGTAAATATTGATCCCACATACCCTGAAAGTCAAGTGAGCAGGATATCAACATGTCTTCTAAGGTTTTAATAGTCCATTCTGATTGTCCATCTGTTTGATGGTGGTAGGTAGTGCTCAAATTAAGTTCAGTATCCAAGGCCTTCTAAAGACTCTTCCATAATCTTGAAGTAAAATGAGGATCACGATCAGAAAAAATCAATAGGGGTACTCCATGAAGTCTCACAACTTCATTAATATATAGTCTTGCTAGCCGTTCAAGTGGTAAATCTTCCCTTATAGCAAGAAAATGTGCTGACTTGGTAAGACGATCAACAATGACCCATATTGCATCATTTATTCTAGGAGTCTTTGGAAGCCCCATGACTAAGTCCATCGTAATATTATCCCATTTCCACTCAGGTATGGGAAGAGGTTTCAATACTCCACCAGACTGTTGCCTTCCAGCTTTCACTTGTTGACAAACCATACATCTTGACACAAAATCAGCAATCTCCCTCTTCATGTTGTCCCACCAAAAATTTTCCTTCAAATCTCTATTCATTCTGGTGCTCCTAGGGTGTATAGAGAAATTGGAACTATGAGAATCATCCAACAATTCCCTTTTTAGATCAGGTATATCGGGAACACAAAGCCTCTTCCCAAATTTCAAAATTCCATCTTCATACACAAAGTCTCTCAATCTCCCATCATTCACAGCTTTAATCTTCTTTTGAAATTCTTCATCATCAGTATGAGAACTCTTAATCCTTTCTAGTAAAGATGGTTTGGCAACAATTTGAAAAAGCATTGATGTTTCACCTTCCATGGTTATTCCTATGTCCATCTTCACTAGATCCATGAAAATTGGATCCCTTCCAATTCTCATATTGTTAAAAACTCCATGATCTTTTCTGCCCAAAGCATCTGCCACCTTTTTTTCCTTCCCCGGGTGGTAGTGTATCGTGCAATCATAATCCTTGAGTAATTCAAGCCATCTCCTTTGCCTCATGTTGAGTTCTTTTTGTGACAAAATATACTTCAAAATCTTGTGATCAATATAAATCTCACATTTTCACCATAGAGATAATGTCTCCATATCTTCAAAGCAAAGATTACAGCATATAACTCAAGATCATGAGTAGGATAGTTTTGATCCTGAATTTTTAGCTGTCGTGATGCATAGGCAATAACCCTATCATTCTGCATAAGGACACAACCAAGTCCTTTCTTCGACGCATCACTATAAATAACGAACCCATCATTCCCCGATGGTAGAGTCAATATAAGAGCATTGACTAATCTTCTCTTCAGTTATTCAAATAATTCTTCACACTCTTTTGTCCAAACAAATTTAACCCCTTTACGTGTGAGATTCGTTAATGGGTTATCCAATCGGGAAAAATTATGGACGAAACATCAATAATAACCTGCTAAACCAATAAAACTACATACCTCAGTTATAATCGTCAGTGCTGGCCATTCTTGGATTTCCTTGGTCTTAGAAGGATCAACAGAGATTCCATCTTTTGAGACAATATGACCAAGAAAAGAAATCTCTTGAAGTTAGAATTCACACTTGCTAAACTTCCCATATAATCCATGTTTTCTTAGAGTGTTCAGAATAATGCGCAAGTGATTTTCATGATCTTCGTAGATTTTGGAGTATACCAAGATATCATCAATAAATACCACCAAAAATTCATCTAGATATTCCTTGAAAACTCTATTCATTAGATCCATGAATACAAAGGGAGAATTAGTCAGCCCAAAAGGCATTACTGTAAACTCATAATGCCCATACCTGGTTCGAAATGATGTCTTCGGAATGTCTTCCTTCTTCACACACAACTGATGGTATCCAGAATGAAGGTCAATCTTTGAAAATTATTGAGCTCCATACAGTTGGTCAAATAAATCATCAATGCGAGTTAGGGGATACTTGTTCTTTATTTTTATAGCATTGATTTCCCTGTAGTCGATACATAACCTCATAGATCCATCTTTCTTCTTAAAAAAAAGGACAGGGGCTCCCCATGGAGAAACACTAGGTCGAATAAATCCATTATTACTCAATTACTCTAGTTGTTTCTTTAGTTCGACTAATTCCACAGTGGCCATTCTACAAGGGGTCTTCGATATAGGCCTTGATCCAGGAATTAAATCAATAGAAAACTCAACTTCTCGTTCTGGAGGATGTCCAGGTAAATCTTCCGGAAACACATCTACATATTCTTTCACAATAGGTACATCCTCTATTTGAACATTCCTTTCCTCACCCATAGTCATTTCATTCTCTTCCTCCCCAATAATTGAATTTAGTTGAGCTACTGGGGGTGGAACCAGATAAGAATTAGGTGGTGATGATTCCGCTCTAAAGATAAGGTGTTCCTTATCATCATCATAAAAAATAGTAACCTCCTTCTTCTTACAATAAATTTTTACATCGTGGTCCGAAATCCAATCCATATCGAGGATTATATCAAACTCAACCATAGGTATGACGATGAGATCAGTGGATAAAGAACATTTATGTGATCTAATGGGGACTGATTCACAAAAATATGTTGCAATTATACTTCCCTTAGGAGTTTTAACTGACAACTATTTTGTTAAATCAAATTGAAAATATCTAATTTTCTTAGAAAACTGGGAAGATATGAAACAATGCGATGATCTAAATCAAATAATGCATTTGCTAAACTTGAGGAAACCATTAAATTACCTACCACCATGTCTTTTGGAGCTTTTACCTCAGAAGTAATGATAGCATAAGCTTGGCCTTGATCCCTTGGACTTTTCTGAGGTAAGTTCACCTGACGCTTAGGACATTCATTGGCATAATGCCCCATCTCTCTACAGTTGTAGCATTGAACATCGGTAGCTTCTTTCTTCCCCTTTCAATCACGAGCTTGGTGACCTTTTTCACCACACTTGTAACAGACTCCCATTCCCTTCAAGCAAGTACCAGGGTGTTTTTTCCCACATTTACTGCAGGATGGAATTCATCTTTTCCCTTCTTCCCCTTATTTCCATTCCCAGATTGATCAACAAATCTATTCTTCTCTTGCTTTTCTTTAAAGTCATAAGACTTAGAGAATTCTTTTTCTATCTTGATAACACATGAGACAATATATTCGTACGACGAGAAGGATTGTGACACTAATGCTCAATGAAGAAATGGTTTTAACCCATCAAATAAATGATCAATCTTACTTCTTGGGTTATGTATATAATCTCCAGCATACCTTTCTAACCTTGTAAAGTTATCCTCATACTTTGCGACATTCTCATCCTCCTTTTGTCTCAGACTTAGAAATTGCCTTTCCATATCTGCTCGATGGTCACGAGGAAAGTATTTTTATAAAAACAGATCTTTGAACTCCCTCCATTCCATATTTGATACTTCATAATCTTCCTTCGTGTTTTGAATCAATGACCACCATTGATCAGCATCTCCAATGAGGCAGTAAACTGCCATGATAACCTTTTCTCTTTCACTAATCCCCAAAGCCTGAAATATTTTCTCTAGGGAAATTATCCATTGCTCAGCTACCAATGGATTTGTACCCCCATTGAATGTTGGTGGTTTTTGCCTCATGAAGCGATCTAAAATTGATCCTCCATGCTGTGGATCAGGGTGATCCATACGGGTAAGGTTATTATTCATAACCTGAGTGAGTTGTCCCAGTATGGTGATAAGCTGATCAGCACCAGTTGTATCACCATCTCCATTATAATTATCTTGAGAAGGCGGGCAATCCCTACATGGAGTGCATGAATTGATACGGTTTCCATTTCTTCCACTAGGTGCCATTTCTAAACAATGGTATAAACTAGATCAGTTTATAAATCAAAATGCATAATTCCATAATTATAAAACACTTAACATAAATTGAACTATTTATGGATATAATCCATAATCATAAAAATGTTTTCTTTGGGGAATTATATACTCATAAATCCTTCATAATGGTTTGTAAAGAAAATGAGAATTATCCTAAGCATATCCCCCGGGAGTGTCGTAACCAAGAGTGCAGCAAGGCCCATTGTCGTGCATCAGTTCCTGTTTGAGTCTAGCTCAAAGCGGTGTTTTTGGGTTTTACCCCTAGTTACATCTGTGCCAGAGCCACCTCTACCTGCTCATTTCCAGACATGGATGTATTTCTTGAAAAACTCACAAAATCTCTACAATACCAAAATTCTAGGAAGTTCTTCTATACTAATCCTCAAAGTCCATCTTAGGTCTATGTGATATAATCAGAGTTTATCTAAATATAGCTTCCAATGTTTGTACTAAACTTCCTCTGATACCAACTGTAATGCCCCGAACCTAGTTACCTAGAGTCGGTGCATTATTACATAACATTATCATGATCAAAAGAAAGATCAAATCTCGAAATATCTATTAGTTTAGTATCCTTGGAAACACTAGATATATTCATAAAGTTTTACATTACATCATAAAAATGAAAACTACAATGACATAGTCTCCATAGTCCACACTCATGTCCCCACATACTATCCCTATAGGTCATTCATAAATTAATTTTTCACATCTTGGGAAAAATAAAACATTGAAAGGGGTGAGCTCAGATGCTCAGTAAGGATAACAATATAGCAGAAACTTTCATAAATAAACATAAACATTTTAGGAAATGTATAACTAAAACAAAAGCCTTTTAAACTTTAAATTCAGCATAATATGGTAAAGATAAAATGAAATAATTCCATTTAATTATTCACATGGATATTCTACTAGTCGAATAATCATATGAAATATCAATAACCATTTTCATAATGATGGAATGCATAATGCCAGACTATCATAACCACATAGACAAGGCCTCGTACCAAAACTACAAATAAGATTTTGTCAATGCCTTGTGCCAAGACACTAGTTTGTCTCATGATACCTACCAATGCATTGAAGAGATATAGCAGGCTCCACCCGTCACTTATTAATCCCAATGCATTCTTCATATGAATAGGTTTAAACATAACATAAACATTCGTATTAAAACTAGCATACGAAATGTCAATACTTTCACCATAAACCATGAATGGTATAAAAATAACACATCCACAGTCAAACATATCACAAAACCTTCAATAATATATGGAATTTTTGTATCATAATAAATATATTTCAAATAAGCTTAAAATCCATCAAAGGATGTTGACATAGATGAAATCAAAACTATTTGAGAGAAATATATCTTTTTTTGAAATCATTTAAAAGTCACATAATTATAAAATAAAACATTTACTTTGAAAATATTATTATAAGCTTGTAAGGTAATCTTTTATGATTTTATAACGGCGGAAAATAGCTGCACCCACCATATAAGTTTAAAAAGACATTCTTACCTTAATTCTGTCGAAAAGGTTAAAAAGGACCTTGTTTAGAAAACGACAGAAAGATTCCTTTATAAAAATTTATAAAAATTCAAAAAGGGTATAAATGAATTTATACCATAGTCTTTAAAATAGTAAGAATGATTTGAAATATATTTTTAAGAAACATGGATGTGGATGATAAAGAGGTCCCAATAGATAATCATGTATAAACAACCTCGGAAAATGAAGAGATTGTAAAATAAACCCTTACCTTGTACTTTTACTTAGTCGATGGTATGTTAACCTCTTATATAATAGTTAGAAAATTGTTATTAAGTTATACAAGAACCATATACATAATTATGATATCATATATTATCTTCTATTAATCCTTTGTTAATAATATTTTAGTATTATCGTCATTTTGGGTGTTAACTTAATCGTTTTATTTTATATGTTTTGTTACATAAGGCATGTTTATTATGGATAGGTTGTATTTTATTCATATCCATAATGATATCAAGTCCTTAAACATAATTTTTAATCATAAAATGAGAATTAGACTTGAATGGATATGATGTGGAATGAATGTCATTGCGTTAGTGGAGACGGTAGTCCGTACATACACACGAGCGACAATATCATTCTTTTGATATTAAAATAATATATAATTGGATGGTGTATCATATATACAGAATCATTATCATGTTATATTTATTATTTACATTAATTATACATCATTATTATACCCATCTAAATAATAATATATTGAATAACAATTACACCACGACGTGGAGACGGTAGGCCGTACGTACGCACGTATGGTGACATGTCATTCAAGGGATGGATAGAATAATGAATTTGGTTGTTCCATATTTATAATAACATAAAAGTTGATATAATATACTGGAGTTATTATTTTATAATGTAAATAACAAGGAAAGAAGAAGTTGAAGAAGAAATTAACTTGAAAAAAGGTGGTGAAAACATTACCTCTTCTTCGGGTTCTTCCTTTTGATTTGATCAAAAGGGCTCCTTAGGTTGGCTTTATGGTCAAACTAAGGCTTCTAGGTTGAATTGAGGGAAGTTGAGAGATTATTTGGGCAGGGGTTGGCTGAGCCAAAAGGCTTTTAATGTGTGAATTAGTGAGAAGGGGGAGTTCCATTTTATAAGAGGGGTGTGGGGCACCTTTGGAAAAGCTAGAAATATTATTTCTTAATAAATTAATATTTGGTTTCTAATGGATTCAAAGTGGATTATTAAAAGTCTAAGGTGGGGATGGGTCTAAATAATTTCAAACAATATAATTTATACAGGTTTGGGTTATTATATTAACCTTATCTTTTAGTTTTAACTCTTAGTTAATTAGTTTTACATTTACCATGTCACTTTGTATTTTTATATTATATAGTTAATAAACTTACTATATACATCCAAGAGACCCCCAAGTGGTCCATTAATGATACACCTATCATTATATAAGTCTCTTGGCTGAACCTTAGATTTTTAAAAATTTAATATCAATTAATAATATAATATTTGTTTTAAAAAATCTTTTATGTCAATTTTGACACTATTTGGTATTTGATTTTTGTGAAAATCATAACAGCATTATTACTTCAAAAAAACATAATTAAATCAATACTAACATGTCATATTAACCTATAAAATTAGTTTAATTCATAAAAAGTCTTAAATTACATTTATTTGGGTATTTATATTATCAATTATTTTAATATTTCATTAATTAGGTAATTACTGCATCACTATTGCGTCATAAATAAATTAAATTATTTAATGTCTAAAAATTATAAATAAAATACCATTATGTATAAAATCTTATTAGATTTATTATTAATATTTATAATCGAATTTATCTTATGTAAAACCCTATATTAAAAATGTTTTAATTAATAAACATTGATTTTAACTCTTTTAACTCTTCTTTGAATTAAATAATAATAAATGTCCTAATCTAATCCAAGTGGACCTAAATGACAATATTTTATTCCTAAGGTTGTTTTTGGTCGAGATAAACTTTTTCAATATAATTAGGACATGTGTTAGGGTAATATTAATATCATTTTTACCCTTAATTATCCTATTTACTTTTAACCGTGGTAAATAAAAGTAAAAAGTTACTATTCACCAAAAATTTTTTTTATCTTATTGAACCACATTTTACTCCTTGATATTAACCGTGTCTCTTGGATTTTTGAAATTACACTCACATAAGCGGTAAAATTATGTTTTATGTGAATTTGCAAATTCTCCTAGGAGGTGGGTAAAAGATGATAAAAAGTTCAATAAAATTTTTATATGTCTAAAATTATTATAAATTGACTCCAATGAATTACATTGAACTTATATAGGTATTAAATATCTATTTTTCCCTAAAATAAATTTAAATAAAATAAATAATTATTTAAATAAAAAGTCGGTTTTTAACTAATAACTCAGTGTTTTTCACTATTCATCAAAAATTGAAAGTTTTCAGAAAAATACCAAAAATTCACCCTAGGCTAATTTAGATATTCCGAATCCAAAAATTAAGTCCATTTTGAAAGATAAAATTTATAAAATTTTAAAAAGTGGGTATTACTATTCATAATGGCTAGTTTGATTGGTTGTGGTGTGTGTTAGAACTCGAAGTTGCGTACAACACACGCTACTTTATTATTCAAAGAGAAGCGTACCGTGGAATCTTGGGGTGTTAAAATTCATTTGACAAATCTCATAGTCATGGTAAGCTACTATGGAAGGTATGATTCTTATGGATTTAAACATGGAAACTAGCGAGAAGGTTTCATCATAGTCAATTCCTTGACATTTTCTAAATCCTTTAATCAATAGCCTTGATTTTTAGGTGGTAACTTGACCTTCCATGTCCAGTTTTCTCTTGAATACCCATTTGCATTCAACAAGATTTACATCAATTAGATCATCAACTAGAACCCAGACTTGGTTCTGATAAATGGAATCCATCTCGGAATTCATAGCTTCTAGCCATCTTGCAGCTTCTAATCTTTCTACAACTTACTTGTAGGAGAGAGGTAATCATTGTCCAACAATAATGATTAACCATCCTTGGTGACTAGGAAACCAAATATATCTAGTTCCCTTACCTCTCTTGAGCTCCTACGTAGTACTTGTGTTTCGGGAACCTCTTCCACGGGGACCTATGGAACTTGTCCCTGTACCAACTCCTATGTATCTTGAGCATCAACTTCATCGAAGTCAATCTTGCACTCACTATCCTTTTTGAGGATGTGCTCCCTCCCAAGAAAGACGGCTTGTCTGGCGACAATAAATTTCTTGTCTGAAGGTTTATATAGGTAATATCCTTTCATTTCATCAGGATATCCTATAAAGATACACTTCTTACTCCGAGGTTCTATTTTGTTGCCTGAGAAGGCCTTAACAATTGCCTCGCATCCCCATACACATGTGTGTGAAAAAATGGGTTTCTTTCTATTCCATAACTCGGAGGGAATTCCATTTTCCGCCTTGGTTGGTACTCGGTTTAATGTGTATACTGTAGTCTACAATGCATATCCCCAAAAGGATAATGGAAGATCTGTATGACTCATCATCGACCTCACCATGTCCAACAAGGTGAAGTTCCTCCTTTCACTAACACCATTCCACTGTGGTGTATAAGGAGGAGTGAGATGAGATATAATCCTAGAATCCCTTAGAATATCAATGAACTCTTGGTTCAGCTATTCTCTACCTCGATCTGATCAAGGCTTCTTTATCTTCTTACCAAGCTGATTCTCTACTTCATTCTTGAATTCCTTAAATTTATCTAAGGATTCTGACTTATACCTCATTAATTATACATAGCCATATCTACTCAAATCATCAATAAAAGTAATGAAGTAAGAATATCCACCTCTAGCTTCTACTATAAGTGGTCCACACACATCTGTGTGCACCAATCCTAGAAGCTATGTGGCCCTTTCACCCTATCGGCCAAAAGGCGTCTTGGTCATTTTACCCTGTAAACAAGCATGGAATCTATCAAGTGGTTTTAGCTCAGTAGAGTCTAAATAGCCATCTTGGCAGAGCTTTGTCAAGCACTTTTCGTTTACATGACTGAGACAGTGATGCCACAACTGGGTGATGTATGAGTCATGTGAGTCTATTTTGTTATCGATTGCTAACACTTGGTTTTCATAATTTAATACATACAAACCATTATTTAAATGCGCCATACCACAACATAAGTTGTTATTATAAAATAGACAACCCTTATTTACAAACTTGAAAATAAATCCATCCATATCCAAACAAGATACAAAAATTATGTTCTTGGTAACACTAGGCACATAATAATAGTTATGTAAAACCAAAATCATCCCAGTCAGTAATGAGAGGTGGTAATCGCCAATGGCCAACACAGATAGTCTCGCGCCATTGGCAGCTCGAATATCCACCTCTCCTATGGAAATCTTTCTAAATATACTTGGTTCCTGCATTTTAATACATATGCGAGCCCCACAAGTTGTATCTAATACCCAATGTGTAGAAATGGAAAGATTACACTCAATAATGAACGCACCTTTAGCGTCCCCACACTTCTGGGTGCAGTTCCTCTTCCAGTGGCCTTGCTTGCCACATGCAAAACATACTGCCTCCCATTACCTTCCCTACCTATAGATCTTCCCCTTCTTGGAGGGATGTTGCTCGGGGGATTCAAACTGTTTATAAGTTTTTGGTCCCTTTGGATTTTCCTTCCTTTTCTTATTCACCATAAGAACTGCGGGTTTGTCATGCCCCATGTCCTTATCTACCTGGAGAATTATGGTCAGAAGTTCTAATAGACTTTTATCATTGTTTCTCATGTTGTATTTGACAATGAATCTAGATAAGGTCTTGGGCAGTGATGATAGGATGAGATCTGTACGCAACTCATCCGAGAACTTAATCCCAAAGATGTTCAGGCATTCAACGTAGCCAATGAGCTTGAATACATGAGGCCCAACTGGTACAGACTCTCCAAGATTAGTTGTAAAAAAAGCATTGGAGATATCATATCTCTCCTGTCTCGCCTTCTCTTGATAGAGATCCTTAAGGTGAGACATCATACTATACACGTCCATGTTTTCATGTTTCTTCAAGAGCTTGTTAGACATGACCGACAACATGAAACACTAGACATCTATGGCATAATCCATGTGTTTCATATAGAGAGACTGTTCCTCATCACTGGCCTCTTTTCCAGGCACTACTGGAATAGGCTCTTCTAGCACATACATTTTTCTCTCACGGCGAAGGATGACGCGTAAACACCTATGCCACTCTTGGAAATTGGTGCCGGTGAGAAGGTTTTCCTTCTCGAGTATAGTTCACAATGATATGTTTGAAGTCATTTTTCTTGATGTTTCTAAAAATTAATATGATCAAAGGTTTAGTACTTTATTATGATAAAATTGAGACAAATAAATAAATTAATACTTATTAGTCTCTCACTATTTTATAGAAATCCAATATCCCTCACCATGACTTCAAAATATTCTGTTGCCTAAATATTATAGTGTCAAGGATCCATATTGCCAATCGCATTACCCCAACTAGGGTTGCTCAAGTAACTTGAAGGGTTTTAGGTAGGAATTTTAAATTCCAACTGCATTAATTCACAGCTCCTTGATCCGCTGAGTGGACTCCCCAATCCTAAAATCCTTTTATTTTTGGATTTCCTCAACCTCTGCCTCTTGGTCACACCAAGTCCTACTACGGAAGTCAACCCTTGATGTGAACCAAGTCAATTCAACCCAAAACCTTGAATTTAGAATTCCCCAATAATTGAAAGCACCCCAACTAGGGTTGGTCAAGCACTTTTAACTATGGTTCGATTCTAACCAAGATTATGGAAGGCTATACCGACTTAATATTTCTTTGAGAAATTTTATCCTTATACATAAATTTCCATTTTATTATCTTTGATAACATGCTTTTTAATATTAAGTGGTATATAATTAAGTGATTAACCATGTCTAAGATAAAATTTATGCATAAGCCGGTCTTATTTTAGTTCCATCTTGCATGCTTGTTTAATTCATTAATTGTGTGATCGTGACAACACACCCACAATAAATAAACCATGAAACTGACAGAAAAAAATAAATAGTATGATCATGAGCTTGTTCTATTGGTTATTTTATCTAGCAGTTTGATAAACTAACCAAGACCTAGGGGAGAAACACCTTGAACCTTTCAGGTTCGTGTTTACAGCTTTCCACCCGTCCACCTTTGTATCTCATTGAATTGGTTTCACCTTGGCTCCTGACTTGAGCTGCCTCCACTGTCTTGGGAGCTCCATCCATTACATATGCATTTATCTCACACACATGTGAGGGGTAAAATGGGGTTTTAAATAAATGAAACCGTGGGTGCATAGGCCCTACATATTAATGAGGATAAGGCTCATAGGCCAACACATTTAATTTAAATAAATAAATTAAAAGAAACCATTAACATACAAAGGTCTTGGTCTAGCTCCTGATCATCCATACATGCAACAATATTTATGCATAAATAAAACTATCATTTAATTCTTTAATCATTCTTATTTAAGATAAATCATGCTCGAATCAATTAATTATATTTAATTAATCAATCCTTTTATCTTAAACCCTTTTTCTGAATTTCCTTGAGATTCTCATCCATCATAATTTTAAACAAATAAATTCATTTAAAATTATCTTTGTACGTAACTTGTACCTTGGAGGAAACCCGTTGAATTCTCGTTCATAACTACCCAATGAGTAGAAATGAACATTAAATAGATGTTAAATTAAACACATATATATAAAACACCTATCACGTGTTGTGCCTCAGATTTACGACTTCACTATGGTACACGTCTCAAGGGTTTGTATAATATAATAATAAATTTTAATAAATCTACATAATTTTGTTGAGTACACAGCGTGTAGTTCCGACTACATGGCGTGTACTTTTTTTCACCGTCCATCCGAAGTACACGCCTGGGGACATGGAATGTATATGTAGTTAGGAAATTTTCAGAGTGCATGGCGTGTTCAGTGGGACACACGCCGTGTAGTATCCGCATTACATGATTTCCAGCCAGGCAAGACGTGTACGGGGTACACGGTCCAACTGTTGCATGAAGGGACTACACGCCATGTTCAGTGGACCACATGACGTGTAATCTGGAAACCGTGTGCCACCTGTTCCTGGTCAACACACGGTTTCATTTATGACTTAGGAATACTCAAACACATGACCTAATTTGGCAGACCAGTCTAATGCATTGAACCTAGACTACACGGTGTGTACTTCCGAATACACGCCTTGTATTCTGGTGTTGTACGAAAAGGAACGTTTGGAACCTTAGGATGATATAATCTATTTTATTTTAATCAAAATTAAAAGAAAAAAGTATTTTTATAAGGTGAACGAGAAACGTGAGAGGAGGAACATATCTCGAGATTCAGATTTTAAAGAATGATTAACTTGAATTGAAATAACTAAATTATTAAATGCGTAGATCACCAATGAAAAACTTAAATAATTATAACCAATGATATTACCCCTCTGATACCACTTTTATGTTTCGGGCGCAGCGGAAGCGTGTTGGTGGGTGTACCTAATTTTAATTTTAGTGTTAACGACGATCAATCAGAGATCCATCACAATAATAAAATGCCGGATCTTCAGAATAGAACAAAGAACAAAAAATAAAGATGGGAGTTCTGAAACCATAAATAGGATCATCATATATTGGTTATAATTAATTTAATTAATTGATAAGAATTATCTTGATTTAATTCTTTCTTCGTTGATGTTTCCAGTCACGATCCGATGTGATCCATCGTTGTGTCATAGAATCCAAGTGTAGTATTCCTCTAGCGGTGATCCACACGCACTCCACATTTCTCTAGATGTTACCGAAGGGATATATTGGTGCTAGCGTGGAAGAACCTTTGCTTGCGATGTCCACCTTCAATCGCCTTGATCCGGTGGAGGCAGATCTCTCTCTCTCTCATAGCTTGAGAGCATTCTCGATGGAAAAAGAATTCTCTCTTGGCTTGAGAGATTTTCCAAATCCATTGTGCACAACCACAAAAAAATGGCTAGGCTAATGAGAAATATATAATTAGGATTTTTAATTACATAGAATAATAAAATGAATTAATTACCCGAAAGAATTTATTCATTTCATTTAATTCTTAGTAATACCCCTTGTCTAATAATAATAGTTGACTATTATTATTACCTGACATGAACCTAACTAATTAAACCTAATATTATTTAATTAAATAAATAATATTTATTTTTTATAAATTCCCAGAAAAAAATACTCGGCGTGTATTTTTAATATACACTAAATGTACTTTTATTTTTTTATTTTTATTTATTTCCTCCACCACATTTATTAGACCTTGAGTAATGGCTATTTATTTATAAAATAAATATCACTGCATTAATCACTAATAAATATATTATTTCACCCACAATATATATTATCTCATATAACTAGTGTCGAAATAAATGCGATCAGGCACCCTTAAATAATTATTAAACCACAATTGAGAATAATCTTTATTTAACTTGTTAAATTAATATTTAACTGAGATACTTGGACACACTTAGTGTGTGACCCTCTAGTCCTATTTCTCAATGACATTAGGTGGAGCCTGCCTAAAGTACAAGGTTATAATCTTGAAACACTCCAAGGAACCCATAGAGAAAGAAGTTAACGCTGCAATGACGTGTCACCTCCTACGAACGCTTACCATATAATATAATCCTTTTTTCTCAATATATCGAATCAAGCGGGTTGCATGCTAGTGCCATCAACCCATGTGCTCGATTATTCTTTCTTTGACTTTCTGGAATTGAACTTTCCCATTACTCACCATGGACATGGATTTATTTAGGATATATCAATTCCATCAAAAGGTCTAAGATATCTACTTCCGTTATGGAACAGAAGGGACAAATCCTTTCTCGCATTATCTATTAATGTAGTATCACTCGTGACACACCCAACGTATCCTACCTCACTGCGAACAGTGTGTCGTCACAGTTTTCATCAATACATCTAAGTATGTGAGTTTTAATACCCATTAATAATAATATTAATGTTTAAGGACCAATACACATGTGCATAGATAGGAACATCCAATGACACTATGAAATGTGGATTTCCTACTGGCGAGTCTCGTTCTCATAATATCCTCCTGGATATTACCAAGGGCGCACACCATGATAAGGTGCCTCAAAATTTTATGATTCCTCACCCCCAATGGCTTGTATTATTTGTGTCCCTCAAATAACATCATCCAGACATAGAATATATATTCAAGAACAGTATTATGGAACTTCCGGGTTCTCATCATAGCAGTGCTCCGCTATGCCCCTTTAATGCAACAACTATCCTTAGTACATTATCACATGAATTGTCATGTAGAAGAATAATCAAGATGTGATAAGGTATTTATTAATGAATAAAGTACAAAGTAGTTGGTTCTAGGCCACCAACTCCAATAGGTGGGTCCTAGGGTGGGGACCACGTGTCTGCGGGGAAACTGGTGGTACCTGGCAGTCCAGGACCCGATGACCGTGTTAGGGCAAGGTGTGTGTGCTGTCACCGGGACCTAGTTGTCACATTTGGTATCGGAGGAGGAACCCAGCCTTAAGTGCGGTGCACTGCTTGGGTTGAGATTTAGGGCCCACAATTAGGACTTCGTGCTTTAAGGGGGGGGGGGGGTGATTGTAACACTCTATAATGATAAAGGGTTAATGAATAAATGATATGACTCATGTCAACCAGGTGCACCCTCCTTTTCAGAAGCCTACCTGATTAGAACTCTATAGTTAAGTATGATTGGCCTGAAGTAGTGATCATCATGGGTGACCTTTTGAGAAGTTTCTCAGGGTGTGTGTGAGTGAGGACAAAACACACTGGAAAGGACACATTTTGGTCTTAAGTGCGGTGCACTACCTGTGTTGAGATTTAGGGACCACAACGAGGACGTTGTGCTCTAAAGGAGGGGGGGGGGTGATTGGAACACTCCAGAATGATAAAGGGTTAAATGACTAAATGATATGACTCATGTTAATAAGGTGAACCTTCCTTTTTGGGAGTCTACCTGATTAAAACTCCACAATTAAGTATGCTTGGCATAGAGTAGTGATCAGGATGGGTGACCTTTTGGGAAGTTTCTCAAGGTGTGTGTGAGTAAGGACAAAGAACACTGGAAAGGACATGTGTTGGCCTGTGGGGATTGTCATTAGTCAGATGACCCGTTCGGGCATCTGGGTGGGCCCCATGGTGGGGACCACATGTCTATGGGGCAACTGGTGGTACCTGGAAGGATGGGACCCATCGACCATGTTAAGGCGGGGTTTATGTGCTGTCACTGGGACCTAGTTGTCACAATGTGAATATTTCATACTTTAGCATCATCAAATAAATATGGGAGTTGGATTATACGAACTTCCAAGTGCCGATTATTCAATACAATTGGGTTGATAATAGGAGTGCTGTTAAAATAGATGAGTTGGGATTTGTGAAAGTTGATTTCAATAAGGAAGGGTAAAAAGATGAACTGTTTATAATGGCATCATAATAAGTACAAGTATTTTATGATACAAATCCCGCAAACCAAAAGTGGTCAATTGTTATGTTATAAACCAAAACCACTGGAAGGGTCAGATGAAAATTCAACAGAGGATGAACCTTTAATTGGGAAGTCACAATTATTTTACAATGGTCCCAATGTAGATGGCATTTTGTATGTTAGAGGATACCACAATGAAGGGATTTGGATAGTCGATAGAGGGGTCAAATCCCTTCATCCTTAAAAAAGAGAGTTCAATAATCAGGTTATATATATATATATTAATATACATCACATTACCTTATGTTATTATCTATTTGCTGATAATTTTATATAATCTAAATTAAATGTTAAACCACTTCTGCATATAATGAATTCTACACGTGATGATGCTGCCAATCCTGAGGCAAAACTGCTCTCTCAACCTGCTGCTTCTCGTAGTGTAGAGGAACAGCAAGTCTCTCAACATGCTGCTGCTTGCAGTGCAAAAGACCAACAAGTTTCTCAACCTGCTGCTGCTGCTCATGCTCCCATTGAAGAGCTACAATCACCATGTTCACATACCGATGCTATCGCTCCAGAGGAAAATATTGATGATGTTGACACTGAGGAAATGTTAGGAAACAAAACACTAGCGGCGCATAAAAAACAGGAGCACCGTATTTTGATGGTGTTAGGAAAAATCCTTAAGGAAAAAGTGAAAGACATCAAATACGAGGTCGGATGGAATAAGCGAGGCCAGCATGTTAACCCCAACAGGGCTATGTTGAGTAGTTACATTGGAATCATCACTCGACAATGCATGCCGATTGATGTATAGTTGTGGCACCATGTTTCCACCGGGCTTAAGACACTGATGTAAGAAGATATTACAGTAAAATTATGATATCATTTCTCTAATTTACTAAAAAATAAAATAATGAAACATTGACTTACTCTTAATCATTCCTTGTAGAGTGCATTTATAGTGGAAGACTCACATAAGGACTATGTATTAAGGGTTTATGGAAGGATTCACATAGGATTTCACACAATTTTAATGAGATGTTATCTTAAAGATGATTAAGGGAAAATAAACCTACACCCATCTCCTATTTATGCACACCTAATAACCCAAGGAGCGTGGGATGCGTTTACTAGCCGTCGTGCAGAGCAGTCTTTTCAGTTACATTGTGTGTGCCAATATGTTGTTTGATGATATATGTATTCATCACTTTGATTGATAGTTTTTTATTTATGAAACAACAACTGAGTGCTAAAAATAATTAAATAGTAGCAAAACCAGCATACCCTTACCGTAAAGCAAGAATGGGGTGTGATTCACTTGAAGAAAAATTGGTACGTATTTTAAATCTACCGTAATAATTTTATGTGACATAAAACAACAACATAACTATGTTCCTCTGTTTATATGAAGATTGATGAATCCAAATCTAAAGGCACTTACATCCCTCTCCATGTATTATAGAAGGAGGTGTGTGTAAATAAATATGGGATACTAATAGATGAAAACACACAAAAAGTGTGGGAAACATGTGTAAGTATGACATAATAAATATATTTTTTGCTTTAAATTGATATTATATAAAAATTATCACTTATTTTCCTATATTTTCTATCTTACATAGTCATAAGAATCAACAACATCCAAACCAGATGCATACATACTTTCAGCGGCCTTGAAGCAGCCAAAAAAGTATGGTCGCATCAGAGGTGCGGATTTTGGGGTGACACCCTGAACATTTTTTGAGAAAAAAAAACAAGATGTAGATCAAAGTGAATAAATAAAAATAATGAGAGAAAGAATAGATATCCTTGAATAACATGTGAAATTATAGAAAGAGTTCATGAAAAATTTGATAGTGGGGGGGGGGAGAATAAGTAACTCAATAAAAACTAGTGTGTCATGATCCCACACCACCCCCACTAGATTTAAGGCAAGACATTCCCCTCAAAAACCTATCCTAGATGAGGTAATCAATGTTCTAATATTTTTTTTTGTGATTTGTAAATTAGATAGACATCGATACCTTTCCTGTACTGATATTGTACAGGGTGAAAATGATTGCGATTTGTATCTATCAACACCCACCCATAACCTTGTAGTGAAGGATACAATGTTCAATATCCAGAATTCCATGCTACACAAAAAACCACCTCCAACAGGTCATGTCAAAGTGTTGATTAATGTATCCCATGAGATGAATGATGAGCTACATGTTCCAATTGATGATGAAGATATTCATAAGGTTGAAAAAGCTCTTGGAACATTCATCGCATGGCCGTCATAGCTTGTAAAAAAACATTCTGACAAGGAGGTATTCATTTCTAATTTATTTTTCAAGATAAACATTTAACATTTAATAAAAAAAGGTCTGAACTGATGAATGTTATTATAGATGGACACAGGGAAGGGGGTGAAAAGAAATAATGAATCAAAACCATCTCAAGGATCAACCAACTGATAAAAACAATATATAGAAAGCACCTTAAACCCACCCATTCTTTATCAAAATTTATTATCATTGTAAGCTCATGTAAATATCAAGTTGAAATACGGTGGTACTCACACAATTATTTTTGATGAAAATAAGTACAAAAGGGAAGATCCATATTTTATTAGTGTTGACGATGTATGTAAAATCCTAGAGTATTATTGGCTAGGCGTCTCAGTTGTAAATGTATACATGAGGTATGTTTTCATGATTTGATTTTCCAAAATATTATATACTATAGAAATTATGACTAAATACAATTCGTATTTTCCACAGGCTTATATATGAAAAAAATTGAATGGATTTCCCTATGAACAAAAATTTAGACTCATTAGTCCTCACTTCATCTCTACAGAAGAAACAAAAATAGAATCCAAGAAAGAGGGTGAAATAGTGGCAGGCCTGATCAAATCGTTTAAAAACAAAATTAAGGATGACAAACTCTTCTTAACACCAATGATATAGGGGTAAAACTCTACAATTTAATCATATCAAATATATTTTAATTTCTTTCATTACTTATTCTTTTTTGTGTTCTTAAGCAGCATTGGATGCTCATTACGGTCAATTTGGATACTCCAAAGATTTATTTCTTGGATTCAATGAATGGATATCCAACAAACCAACCACACATGATGGTGTTTTTCAATTTTTAATACACTACATACAATATTTTAAAAATAAACATCTAGTTATATAATTTATATTATCTTTTAATGATGATTCTGTTATGATAGGACAATGCGTGAATATCATCTATATCATGGAGTGAGACCAAAGGAAAAGGACAAGAAACATCACAAGTACTACAAATAGATACAAATCAGGGTATATATAATAATATTTCACCATCCAAATACATATAAAAAAATTACTTATTTTTCTCAATGTTTCTACAATTTCTGAAACAAACAAACGATAAAGACCGTGGTTATTATGTTTGTAAATTTATGAAATAGATCATATTATATGAACAAACTAGAATCCTTGAAGAGGTATTTTTGAAAATAATTACTATTTCATTTAAAATATTTATTAATCCTTTGTGTATTTATATTTTTTCAATACTACCATGATTATCAAAAAGAATCCTATTAAAAAGATGATATAGATTAATTTAGAAACAAATGGGTAGCATAAATGATGGATAAATATACAAAAATAGAATGAATATGTGACCGCTATTAATCAAAGTGTATATTTTTATTTAAAATTGACAGTATTTTTAGTAAAAAAAACAAGCGACATACAAAAAACTAAGAAAATGCATTAGTATTGATTTGATACTTTATGAAAAAAATCCATAAGTAATTTGTTATGTAAATAATATAATGAACCTAAATCTGACACATGGTGTGAATGTTATGACTTTAAGTGTGTATTTTTATATTAAATTAACAATAAATTTAGAAAAAAAACACAACTGACATAATAAAAACTAAAAAAATGCATTCATATTGTTTTGATACTTTAGGAAAACGATCCATCAGTCATTTGTGACATGTAGGAATCAACCACACCTAAATCTTACAAATGGTGTTACCGATATGACTAAAAGTGTCCATTATTAGTTTAAAATTGACATTTTAGTTCAAAACATGTCACTCACTGAAAACTAAGAAAACTCGATCTGATTGTATTCATAATTTAGGAAAACAATTCATATGTTCTTTGTGACGTGTATGAATTAGTCTCATATCAAACCGACACACAATGTGACTGGTATGACTCAAAATGTGTGTTTCTAGTTTGAAATGATATTTTAGTAAAAAAACACAATTGACATACTAAAAATTGAGAAAATGCATTTGTATTGTTTTAATACTTTATGAAAATGATATATAAGTCATTTGTGATGTTTAGGAATCAACAAAATCTCAATCTTATGCATGATGCAACCGGTATGGCTTAAAGTGTCTCTTTTTATTTAAAATTGACATTAATTTTAGTAAAAAAACACAACTGGCATAGAAAAAACCGAGAAAAATTTTTAGGATTGTTTTGATAATTTAGGAAAACGATACATGAGTCATTTTTGATGTGTATCAATCAATTCCACCTCAATAAAACACATGATGTGACCGGTATAAATCCAAATATGTCTTTTTATTTAAAATTGACATTAATTTAAGTAAAAAGAACAACTGACATACTGAAAACTGAGAAAACACATTTGGATTGTTGTGATACTTTAAGAAAACGATCCATGAGTCATTTATGATGTGTAGGAATCAACCACACCTCAATCCAACACACAATGTGACTGGTATGACTAAAAGTGTTTGTTATCAGTTTTAAAATTTACATTTTAGCTCAAAACATGTTACTCACTAAAAACCAAGAAAACACTTTCCGACTATATTCATAATTTAGGAAAGTGATTTTTAAGTCCTTTATGATGTTTATTAAGTATTCTCACATCAAATTGATGCATGATGTGACCTATATGACTCAAAAATCATGTTTCCAATTTGAAATGATATTTTAGTAAAAAAACACAACTGACATACTAAAAACTGAGAAAACACATTTAGATTGTTTTGATACATTAGAAAAATGACCCACGAGTCATTTTTGATGTGTAAGAATCAACCACACCTCAATCCAATGAGTGATGTGACTGGTATAAATCCAAATGTCTTTTTATTTAAAATTGAAATTAATTTAAGTAAAAAGAAAAAATGACATACTGAAAACCAAGAAAATGATTTCATATTGTTTTCATAATTTAAGAAAATGATCCATGAGTAATTTGTGATGTGTAGGAATAAATATCACCTTAATTTAATGCATGATGTGACCATTATGAATAAAAGTGTCCATTATCTATTTAAAATTGACATTTTAGCTCAAAATATTCCACTCAATAAAAACCAAGCAAACACCCTCTGATTGTCTTCATAATTAGAAGAGAGATTCGTAAGTCCTTTGTGATGTTTATGAAGAAGTCTCACCTCCAACCGATGCACGATGTGACCGATATGACTCAAAATTGGTGTTTCTGGTTTGAAATGATATTTTAGTAAAAAAACACAACTGTCATACTAAAAATCTAGCAAACCCATTCAATTTGTTTTAATAATTTAGAACAATAATCGATGAGTCATTTGTGACATGTAGGAATCAACCACACCTCAATCCGAAGAACGATGTGACCGGTATAAATCCAAATATGTCATTTAAATTTTATATTAATTTTAGTAAAAAAAAAGGGACATACTCAAAACCAAGAAAAACTATTCAGATTGTTTTTATATTTTAGGAAAATGATCCAGAACTCATTTTTGACATATAGGAATAAATCCCTCCTCAATACGACACATGGTGTGACCTTTATAACTCCAAATGTGTCTTTTTTTATTAAAAATTGACATATTATTAATGTATTATTTAATATTAATGTTTAATTTATTTATTTATAGCATTACTAATATAATATTTGTTTTCTTATATAGGTGGAACCCTTTTCGTGAGTTGGGATGATTTTTTTTGGAAACTAATACTATAGAAAGACATTTTTAAGAGGGGATCATGAATGTAAACGGATTAAACATTAATGTTTTTAACTGTTTATTAGACAATTGTAAATTTAATTATATAAAACATTGTTTGAAATTTATATATCATTGTTTTCCAAACCCATGTGTGCACTAATTTGTTCCTGTATGCACTGTGCAGGTGGTGTGTGTGTTTTCTATGTAGGTGCTGGTGGATGTGCTGTTATATAAACAACACATCACATAAAGCTAGGCCTTTATCAGTGCTATTTCAAGCACTGATAAAAAGTGTCCTTTATCCGCACTAAAATAGTGCTAATACAGGGGGGCCTTTATCAGTTCCTTTTTATCATATATAAAGGACACCCTTTATCAGAGCTTTTTTATCATTGTTAAAGGGAACCCCCTTTATCTTTTCTTAGATTAATAATGTTTTTCTAGTGCTTTTAAAAGAACTATCTATAGTAGTGGTGGTGTGTGTTTTAGGAGTTTTCTTTTATAGGGATTAAGCGATTTGTGTCATTGAGGATGATATTGCATTGTAGTGGTGTATGCAGGGGGAGGTGCTACACCATAGGGGGAGGCTATGTTTCCGAGTTCTCCAATGAGGTAGGGGAGTCAGACACTACCATGAGGAGAATTTTTCTATAGAGGAGGGAACTCCACTATGAGGGTGCTCAAGGGGGAAGTGGTACACCAAATACCATGGGTTATATCATGGAATTTCATCATGATTAAAGACATCAATATGACCCCTAAGGTTGGTTGCATCGTGGAGCTTGGGATGCACCACAACTGTAAGCTCACAATTGGGCCTTTACACTCTAACCTAGGTGGTCACACTATAAGGAAGATTAGGTGAGTGGAATTTCACCATGTCCCTTATAGCCACACCGCAAAGGGTCACCTTTCTTGTTTTTTTAGCAGAGGTATAATAGTAATTTACAAGTTTCCCTATTCAATTTTTAGAGAAATAGGGCATTAGAAGAGCTCTATTTTTTGGATCTCCCACCATCCTTCCTCACATGGATCCCCCACAAAAGAGGATCTTATTGAGTCATTTTTCTATGATTTGAGGTATGTTAATCCTTACCCTTCCTTTAATTCTACTTCTCCTTGGTTTTCACTGAATTACAATGTCTCTAGGCTAGGATTTTGATGATCATTTCACCAAATTTTGGTTAAACTGTCCTAATTCGATGAGCCCTTTTCCCAATATGGTTAGAGGATATAAAGGACTAGATTTTCCCCAAGCCATTTTTCTTTAAAATTCTTGGGTGCTGGAGTGCTTTAGGATATTTTCTAGTGATTTTTGAGGTCAATAGCGGATTTGTCATTTAATATATTGTTTTAAAATGGTTTTAAAATTAATAAATTTGATTTTGATGTTTTAGAAGTGATTTCAAAAAAATATAGAATTATTCTAGAAATTTTTTAGTGATTTAACTATTTTTAATGAAAATTTAGAATTTTGGAGATAATCAGGAAGTCTTAAATAAAATCCTTATTTTTAATTTCAATTGAATTTTGGATAGTTTTATAGTTTTAGTGAATTTACTATAAGGATTATGTGATTTCAAGTAAATTTAAACTTTTTTCATTTTGTTTACCCATATGAAAAACACCCATCTTATATGTAATGGTCATCCTGAACCACGTAAAAGTCAACTGACCTCTATGAAAGTCACCCAAACTTGTATAAGGGTCTTTCTAGTTACATAAGGGTTAGTCTATAAGGGTCTCTGCTCACATAAGGGTCATCCTTGGATCTCATATGGGTACCTTTTATCACATATAGGTATTCATATCTTGTGTAAGGATAAACTTAGATTTATATAAGGGTCATTGTAATATTTCCAGCTCATGTAAGGGCCTTGTATTTCATATAAGGGTATAGAGCACATGAAAGATATCGACCTTTCTAGATATGTATCGTACTCATTTTCATGTATTATTTTAACCTTGATTTGAACATGAATTGGCTGGGTATTACTTTGGGGTTTTTAGGGTAAATTTAGAGAAATAATAAAACCCATGGGGCTATGCACAGTTGGCACACCATTAGGGAAAACCATGTGGTTTTCCCTAGGAAGCTGTGCACCCCTTTTTGAATCTATAGGAGGTGGTGAATGGTTTTCCCAAACCGCGAGGCCTCCCTCCCCAAAATGTACACCCTCGAATATAGTGGGCTTTAATGTTTGGGGCATAGTTTGGAAAACTGTATTCCCACCAGGGAGTAACCATGCACGCTATAAGTAGGGGAGAATGGTTAAGGGGCACCGTTTGGAAAAACGTGCACCCTGCCCAGGAAACTGCGTGCACAAGTTTTTAAAGTCTAAAAAATTAGATTAAAAAATCCCAACCATAATTATTATCCCTAATCACCATAGTATGGATTAATATGATTTGATTTGATCTTGGAGGCTCTTGAGAGGATTCCTAGTCTCCTCGAAACCATTTCTTATCAAATTGAAGATCCATTGGAAGGATTGAGTCCACTTTGGTTAGTGATATCGTCTTTGATTGGGATTCTCTCCCTCCCATATTTCTCTCCCCTTTGAGAGGGTTTATTTTCCTCTATTATCGATGGTTTAGATCTAGGTTTTGAAGAATATTTTTTTTTGATCTTGTTCCTAGGTTTATATGCTATATCTTCCTCACCGTTTTGATTTCGGTCGTTCTACATCGAATCGAGGATTAAGGTTTGGTGAGCGTTCATCAGTGATCTTGGGGTAGGTGGTCTAATTTCTAATTCCCACAGTATTGATTATAATTATGTGTATGTAATTGTTTGACTGTGTTGCCAAATTTTTCAATTGAATTTAATTTTAAAAGGTGAATTTAATTCAATTAAATTAGAATACCCTTCATGGATCTCATTGGACTCATTGGAGATTATAAGACCAGATTTGATGGAAACACATGGGTTGTTCCAATATCTTTGAAATGATTATTAAGAAATATGAAGAGGGGAATAATGGGTTATTGTAATTGAATTAAATACTCATTTAATGTTAATAATGGGAATTAAAGGGTTGGTAGACTTAACCTTAATGGTTAATGAGATGTAAATAATTAATAATAAATGGATTAATGGTGAATTTTTCATGTTATTCCATGTGATTAAAGTAAAGAAACATGGTTTTGTGTTGATAATTGAAATGGTGCACCATAGTGAGAATGATTGAATGGAAGTTTAATAATGTTGAACCTTGATATTAATGTGATATATGTGATATTTGTGTTTTATTAATAAATTAGGTGTGGGTATGGGGCTGGTGCTCCAAATATCCAGGGGATGCCGGACTGGTGCTCCAGACCCTAGATGCATGTATGTGAACAATGAGTTATGTGACAGGGTTTGATGATTAAATACCCATGGGGTTCCTGATTGATGCTCTCGACCCCCAAGATATTGGAATTGGATTTGTGTTCCAAGTACATGAGATATTGGTACCTGGATTGATGATCCAAGGTACCAGAAATGAAGTTGGAATTAAATTAATAATGAAATCCCATGAAGTAATGAATCATGATATCACTATGGTATATAGTTTAGACTCCGACACAGGATGAATAAGGTATGATGTGGTTGATTAAAGAATAATAAATCTGAAACCTGTTTACCTTATCTCTTGATATTTATTCTTTATACAAATACATAAACTATTATACATTAGATATTTCTTTATATTCTGTTGGTGGTGGCACACTGAGTTTTACTCACACCATATCCAGGCTTCCTGGTTGGTACTCAAATATACTTCATGTTTTCATCATAGGATAAGGGAAATAACCTTATGTTAGATAGATAAGTTGGGATTTGGGATGGAGCATGGATGAGGGAACCATACATAATGTCAGGACCCGCTTGGGAGATGTCAATGTATCTTTATTTTGGGTTTTAATTTGACCCTTGACTCTTATATGGAATGAAATATTTACTGCTTTGGTTTACTGTCATTTTCCATGTTTTGGGATTATCATGATATGTTGGTATTTATTGGTTATTGTTTAATATCATTTGGCTATTATTTATTTATTTGTGCTATTTTTATACTTTGATAAAGTGGGTATAGTCTCCTTACGTTACATATTAGACCATCGCTACTAGTTGAAAAACTTTGGTGTATAGGGAGGTGCACTTGAGGTCATGTAATAAACTGACTCGAGGCACCCGTATGTGGAATCCAAGTTAGGATGTTACAAAGTAGTAGAAGAGGTGGTTTTATTTTCTTTTTAGTTGTATTATTATTTGGGAATTGTAGATAGGAGACTAGGATGAGTGGTGCATTGGTCATTAGATCATGCATGGGACTAGCTAACCCATTTGTGAGGAGAAACCCAAGTACCCAAGGTGGTATTATTATTCTTGATATTTAATGTTACAGTTGAATGTTATTTCACATTGGGTGATGCAATTGTTGCCCGATGTTATTATTTTTATGATATTTTCCTTGTGACCTGGCACAAAGCGAGAGTTGAGTATACATGAATAATTCTAAGCACTCAGTATTTTATACGACATGCATCATTTTAGGAATGCAAGAAAAACTAGCCTTTGGGTGAGTTATTGAAATGAAAATGATTTTCTTTACTTGTGTAATTAAAAATAAATGATGATAAATGAAGAATTTAAATGGTTAAAATGATGCTAAATGTGGTAATTTTAAATGCATAAAATGTTTTGTAATGGTAAACTTATGTTATGAAAGTGTTTTAACCTATGATATCCATGAAACATGTGAGGTATGGTTGAGGGTAGTGATGGTGCCTTGGTTTTGACCATGTGGTGGCATATGTGGGATGACTTGTTATAGTTTTATGTGAATCCCTCTCATGTGACTATGTTAATGATGTGTTATGTGTCTTAAGACATGTGTTTGGAATTGTAGAGACATGACTTCATAATGAATCTTGTTGGTAGGATGACAATAGGGAATGGTTAAAAATGTGCCTCCAGTAATGGTACAAGAGGCCCTAATAGTTCTGGCTCAAGGTTCATGAGATCAATTATGTGTGAACTTTGCTCATTTTATATAGTTCATGGAAAAAACCCAGGATGAGCTATATGGATTATGTTCAACATGACACGAGAGTTCCACTTGCAGCACCCTACAACCTTTACTAGAGAAGGTGGACCTAAGGTAGCTGAGTTATGGATTGAATCAATCCAGAAACGTTTTGACCATTTAGAGACTCCTGCAGAGAAAATATTCAAGTTGGATGCTTATATGTTACGTGTTCAAGCAAAGCATTGGTGGGATATTCTAGCCCGGGATGGGCATCTTGAGAACACGGTATGAAAGGAATTTCAGGAGAAGTTCCTAGAACACTTTTACCCATATACACTTAGGAAGTAGATGGAAGTAGAGTTTATGCATTTGAACCAGGGGAGTATATCCATGATGGACTATGACAACTTCTTTACCGACTTGCATCAATTTGTTCCAGTGTTGGCAGGAGATGAGGCAACTGTATCGAGATGGTTTTAGGATAGACATAAATGTAAGATTAAGTCCCAAGTTAATATATTTCATCTAAAGAAGTTTTATGAGGTAGTAAATCAGGCACTCATTTATATGGGGAATCTAAAGGAGTTTTCTA
This sequence comes from Viscum album, assembly GCA_963277665.1. Classification (NCBI taxonomy): domain Eukaryota; kingdom Viridiplantae; phylum Streptophyta; class Magnoliopsida; order Santalales; family Viscaceae; genus Viscum; species Viscum album. The sequence goes on from OY728158.1 coordinate 69,005,840, forward strand.
GTAGAGGATAGGAGGTTTTTTCATGACCTATCCCAGTGGGGCCTATGCCATGAATCCCCAAGACTGCCTTTAATATGCTAGAGGATAGTGACTAGCACCAAGTAGGAATATCACTAACATGGAAGGAATTTCCTATGTACCTGTACGCACACACACATATCCAAGACCAAAAAATGATGAAATATAAAAGCCACTAAGAAAACAATTCATGCATACCAATATATCCCAACCAATATAGTATGAAAGGAAAGTAAAGTAAAGTGAAACTGGGCCAAATACAAGCCCACCGAAAGAAGTCTATAACCACAAGTCCAACTTGTAAGCAAAAGTACTGGGACTGCTATCTGTAGTCATAGGAACAAACCTTAGCCTACCTTATCTCACAATGCTCTATCTGATCCTGGTCTTCCTAGGACTCTGTCAAAAGGTCGCTCGTCTACACAAGACACGACACATGTGGGAAAAGCCTGTGCTAGGGTGAGTATAACAATACTCAGTAGGACACCTCGAAACCACAAATCAATACACAAAGGAAAGATATAGTCATCTCTACATAGTATATGTCTAAAACATATATAACAAGAATATCTAGATATACTCAAACCAAGACACACAGTCTAGAGGTAAGTCACAACTACTGCATACCAACACTAGGGATTAATCTCAAAGATTCCACAAAGCGCTCATTTGGGAGAACACACTCCTGAGTGTGATATCATTGATGAAGTTCGTCTGAGAAGTACTTTTCATCGGGAACCATCATGAGATAGAGATATGCTAATAGATTTGAAGAGAATATGATACCATAGATGAGGATCACAGCCAGGGCCATAGGGTGATACTAAAAACTCCATCTAGATTAACTTGCTAAGTAGAGTATAGATGCCTGGTGAAGTTGGTCATGTCAATACCAAAGACTCTACCTAGGTCACGAAGAATTAATAGAGGATCTTTCTCTGGGCCTCTTGGGGGAGGGATTCCAACAACTCTATCCTGAAAGTCATGCTGAAGGGATCATACTCCTATGAGTAAGAAACGATACACCCCAACCTTCAGGGAAACAATCAAGGGCACAAACCCTAATGAGACTTATCCAAGATACAAAGGAAAATAGAATCAAGCCATATAGAAAGGGATACATGATGTGTAGTAAGGTCACATATAGTGTTCCTGGACCCTGAGTATTGCCCGTGTACAACGGCCCATGGCATTCCATACTATGTTGTGTAGAAGATGGGTACATAGCATGTAGAAGGAGTCACACACCATGTCCTTCTATCCAGGGTCCACTCGTGTACTTTGGATGTGTTCCAGTACATAGTGTCAACCTGTGTGTCTCTTCCCATGTACCAATACATAGGTTAATCCATGTAATTGGTCTAGGACAAGTCATGTGTTGGGGTATACGCCATGTAGGCAACCCATGTACTCCACCCCGTGTCCATTTATCTCCTGAGATACACACCAAGTCTCTGGGAAGGGCCTAAATGCCGTGTGATAGGGTCACATGCTGTGTGACATTTAACTATCTCCAGAAACCCTAGCTGCCACTCAGTGGAGACCACACGTTGTGTAACCTTGGGTTACACGCCGTGTTCATTGGAATTTTCCAGAAATCTAGGTTCTTCCCCTCGCACATTGGCCAATCTTCTAGGTTCCTCTTCGGTGGTCTGTTCACCTCGAAACTCAAGATCTAGGGTTGTATAATCATCTTAACATTGAATCGAGGTGTTTTGTGCCTTTAATCATCTTAGAAAACAACTTTAAATCCATCTGATGAAACCTTATTGAAGAACAATATCTCCCAAATTTATTCGATTTTTCTGTCTCTATGAACACCACACCTCTAATAGGTCATCCTAGTGTTGGATATTCAATTTCAAATCATTGATCCATGAAACGATGGTGTAAAGATCATTCATTCATAACCCCATAAAGAACGAAGAACACACGTAGAAAATAGGGTAGATAATTTCATATGGAACAAACCTGAGGAATGAACCTTGGCCATTGTTCATTCTGGCCTCAATCCATTCCTATAAGAATGATCAACAATAAAATAATTATAATAATAAACCTTGTAAATCCTGTAATTAAAATCCATCTCGCAAGAACGATCGAACTGCGGATCAACCTATTTTTTGGTTGATTTGTGTTCATTGTTGAATCTAAGAATGGAGAAAATAATATCAAAACAACATGCCCTACCTGGGAATTGGATCATTCGCTATTGAAGACCGATTTCCACTGGCAAGATTCATCAAGAAAGATGCTCATCGATCTTCGATCCGTAATTCTGTCATCGCCCACCGAGAGAAATCTCTAGGGTTTCTCTCTAGAGCCTCCAGGGAATTTCTAGGGTTATGTGCCTAACCCTAGATCCCTACCTAAAGGTTAATTTGAAAAAGAAGATTCACTATGTTGCTGCATTGAAGAGATGGTAAAATAAAATAAATATTCAATTTATTTTATTCATTAAAAACACCCAAAACTAATTTTCACAGCCGACCCGTGCCGGCCGATGTTAGGTCGTGCCTAAGGTAAATCCACTACTATGAACATAATAGTTCCCTTATATTTCTGATCCGAGCACCCATTTAGAAGTTATTCCACCTTTTTAGGAAAATTGTGTGCACATGCTATTTAATATTTTAATATTTTTAAAACATTTATTCTGGACACACTGGGTCTTAGAATCCCATTCCATCTCAGTGTCTGATCTCAAAATTAATCCATATAATATTTAGAAATAATATACAAAAAATCCAGGACATTACAGTCTCCCCACCTTGGGGATTTTCATCCCCAAAAATCCAAAACAAAGGATACTAAAAAATACGATGGTATTGAACATGTATCTGAGCCTCCTGCTCCCAAGTTCTCTCCTGGAGATTCCCATGCTGCCACCGAACATGCACTAAAGAAATCTATCACCCATGAAGGATTCTCTCTTTCCAATACTCATTATCTACTGGGTACTCTACAAAATTTACCTCATCATCGATGTACAGCTCACCCCAATCAATGGCGTGTGATGGGTCATGCACGTACCTCCTCAACTACAACACGTGAAAGATGTCATGTACCTGGTCCAACTGTTGGGGTAGAGATAGGAGGTACACCACCTCACCAACTCTACAAAGTATCTGAAAAGGGCCAATAAATCTTAGAGATAACTTGTCATGCTGACCAAATCTCTATAATCCCCATCGAGGTGAAACCCAAAGGAATACATGGTATCCATCCTCAAACTCCAAAGGCCTCCTCCATTTGCCAGAATATAATGTCTGATGGCTATGTACAGTCTTCATCCAATTCTGGATGATCCGAACCTTCTTTATAGTAGCTCACACCAATTCTTAGCCCATGAGTGCTGACTCTCATGGATCAGTATAGCAGAGTGGTGACCTACAGGGTTGCACGTACAAAGCCTAGAATGGTTCCATACCAATGGTGGAATGGTAGATGTTGTTATATGCAAACTCCACCAGTGATAGGTGATCCTCCTAACTATATCCAAAGTCCGACATGTGATCCCACAACATATCCTCCAGAACCTAAATGGTCTGATCTGTCTGGCTATCCGTTTGTGGGTGAAATGTTGTGCTCAAGTATAACCGGGTCCCAAATGCCTCCTAGAAACCCTTCCAAAATCGGGATGTAAAGAGAGAATCATGATCTAAAAATATCATTGATGGAAATATATGGAGTTAAAATATCTTATGAACATAGAGGTTTCCCAATCTCTCTACTGAAATCTATTTTTGGATATCTAGGAAGCGGGCTGACGTGGTGAGTCTGTCAATGATCACCCTGATGACATTGTGTCCCGTAGAAATCCATGGTAAACCCAATCACAAATTCCATCGATATTCCATCCCACTTCCATTCCTACACCTCAAGTGGTTGATCTAAACCCACTAGAACCTGGTGCTCATCCTTCACTTGCTGACAAGTAAGGCACCGAGAAACAAACTATGCCACTCATTTCTTCATTCCCGGCCACCAAAACTGACATCAGAGGTCCTAGTACATCTTCGCTACACCTGGATGTACCGCCAAAGGGGATGAATGAAACTTACTTAGAAATTAATCATGAAATGCCACTAGAACTAATTTACATCCTCTAAAAAGGGAGAAGTGCTCTCAACCTTTCAAATATCCATCCGGAGCATGCCCTGTGGATACTGAGCATGTAGAGTCTCATAGTCGGTATCCCCAAGCTGTGCCTCCCTGAATCGATGTAAGAGTGTAGGGGTAACAACCATCGACTAGAGGTATGTTGATCCATCTCTATCCACAAAGGACAACTGTAATGAGGCCAACTACTCTGACACCTAATTCAACAACTATGAACTAGATCTCCTACTGAGAGAATCTACCACCACGCCCCCTTCCTAGGAGTATAGTCAATATCAAATTCATAGTATTGAAGGAACTCTAGCTATCACCCATATCTCAAATTATGATCCTTCTAAGATAATATATACTTGATACTCTTGGGATCAGAGTGACAAACCAATCGCCCAATAGGTAGTGCCACCACATCTTCAATGCAAAGACTACCGCTGAAAACTCAAGATCATGGGTCGCGTAGTTATACTCATGTGGCATCAAATGGTACAAACCATAGGCAATCACCAATTTCCTCTACATTAGGACACAACCAAGCATGGTTTCTGATGCATCATAAAACACTATGTACTTGAAACCCTCCTCTGGAAATCTCATGATTGGTCCACTCGTCAAAATCTATCTCAACTGCCGAAAACCCTATTAGAACTTCTCAATCCACATGAAATATTCCCTTTTAGAGTCAAAAATATCATCAGTGCTGATACCCTAGAGAAATCAGGCATGAATCTACCGTAATATCCCACTATCCTAAGGAAGCTCCGCACCTCCGTCACACTCCTAGGTGGATCCCATGCTAACACTGCCTCAACCTTGGCCGAGTCTACAACCACTCCATCCGCTGAGATAACATGTCCCAGAAATTGGACCACCTGAATCCAGAACTAACACTTCTAGAGTTTCCCATAAATCTGGTGCTCTCATAGTACATCCAAAACTATCCTTAAGTGTCTCACGTGATCCTCCTCGGACGTTGAGAACATAAAGATATCATCGATGAATACTACCACAAACCGGTCTAAATAAGGTTGGAACACCCTGTACATGAGTCCCATAAAAACTTCTAGGGAATTCCTCACACCAAAGGGGATCACCAATTACTTATAGTGATTATAACTACATATGAAGGATGTCTTCGGTATATCCTCATCCCGTACTCACAGCCGGTGATATCCTGATCGAAGGTCAACCTTTGATAACCATCATGCCCCTCTCAAATGATCAAAGTGGTCATTGATTATTAGTAGTGGATAATTATTCTTCATATTCACCTGGTTTAGGCATCGGTAGTCCACACACAACCTCAAGATCCCATCTACCTTTTTGGAAAAAAACTGGGGCCACCCAGGGTGAAACACTAGGTCTCACAAAGCCCTTCCTCCACAAGTCCTCCAACTGCACCCTCAGCTCACGAAGCTCTGTGGGAGACTTCCGATATAATGATGTAGATATCAGTGCCATACTAGGGTATAAATCAATGCATAATTCTATCTCTTGGAAGAGAGGTGATCCTGGAACATCTTCAGGGAATACCTCCTAATACTCCACTACCACCATAGGAAAATGGAAGCTCATAACATCTGATACATTGAGGGTTAGGCTATCCAACTGATGAGTAATCAGATGAACCCTCCTATGCATGAGTGCATCATGTTCTACCTAGGTTTACTTTTCACCAAAAAAGAAAAACCTCATTGCATTACTACGAACACACCACACCCTTCGCCTAAAACTGTCAATCTGGGCATGGACTATAGATAAACAATCCATACCAGGAATGACATCGTAAGACCTCAACACTACCACCAAGAGGTTCCAACTAAAACTCTCACCTCTAAGGGTCATGACACACTATCAACATAAATGTGTGATCACTAAGTCTTCTCCAGTAGGTTTATCCAAGTGTAAGGGTTGAGTCAACAGTTTAACCAGAATCTCTAGGTCTCAAACATGATATGTGGCAAGAAATGAATGAATATAACCTGTGTCTATCAATATTACATCTAAAGTAGAAAAGTCATAGACCATACCTAGAATCATTCCTAAATCCCCTAGGTTATATGCCTCAACCACATGTAGCTGTCCTTGTCCCCATCCTTTAGCTTCCTATGCCTAGCGTAGACCACTCGAGGGTGGTGGTGGTAACATGTCAAAACATCGACCACCTTTTGCTGCTCTCCCAGCTCCTCTTCTACGTTCTCCACCCTACGGATCTACCTGATTTTGTTGATGTCTCTACATCAGTGGTCCATCCATTGTCTCCCTGTCAACAACATGGTGGGTCAGAAAATATTGAGCGAGATGTCCCCTTCCATCACATGAATAGAACTACCTCTCCCTAGGATGACTGGACCCACCCTGTGAGCCCCGAACTACAAATCCTCTGTCCTGGGATCTCCTCTTGAAACATATCCCACGTCCAGGTCCCTGGGATGGACGTTGGACCCTTTATTACAAGTTCTCTGCATCTACTCATCCATTGCTGACTATCACCAGCTGTATCTGCTCAGTCAAGAAGATTTCAACTACCAAATCTCAATCCATCACCCCATCCTAAGTAGGAATGCATAGAGGGATAATGATGTCTTGGATGTCTCTACGCATAACTCACTTGAAGGTCTGACCCCTAATGTAATGATCTTTAACCATATCCATCGAGTACCTGGAAAGGTTGGTGAACCTCTATGAATAATCAACCACTATCATGCTATCCAACTAAGGCTGAAAAATCTCTTGTATATGAACATCTCTTAGCATAACTAGTGAGAAATCCTCTCTAAAGAGAAGCTCGAACTCTATCCATGAAAGAGTCACCTCTTTGTGAGTTTGGATAGACAAACTCCACCATCTCTCTACTGATTCGTGTAGAAGGATCATCGCTAGGACTACCATATGATCCGTTGGTGTTTTGACTGGATAGAAAACTCAAGTCACTGCCACAAGCCAGTCCTCAACCTCATGTCAGGCTCACCTCAAAACCTAAAGGGTCACTATCTCTAAAAATCATGAAGTGCGCTCAGCTTTCACTCCTCATCTACTAGTACTGCAGGTACCACATTCTTCTCCACAGGCAGAGATATAGCTGGTGAACAACCTAGAGGTAACACCTGGGGAAGGTCCTTGTATTGAAGCCTCCTCACTGAGGGGGTAATCCTCGTGATCGATATGTTGAATCCTAACTCGTATACATATCAGGTGAATCCTATAAGAAAACAATATGTACCACAGTCAATGAGTATATCCAGAGAGATCACTCAATAAGGACATATAACCATAACCTATTCCTATATGATTTATGTACCATTATTTTTCTTGCAACCAGTTTTATCATGTACCGAGTTGAAAAGTAGGTTATTAGAGTCTGGGTGTATGGACACATCGGCCGCCCACACAAACACTAGAGTCCTTGTCCTAAAAGATGAACTCGAAACACTTAACAATGTTCCCCCAAACCAATCTCGCATAATCCTGGTCCTATAGTAGAACTGAACACTTCTGATACCACAATGTCCCAACTCGTCCTAGTGGGGACTATGCCACGACTCCCTAAGCCCGACTCTAATAAGCTAAGGGCTGGTGAGTAGAACCGAGTTGGAATATCACTAACATGGGAGGCATTTCTTATGTACCTATACACATGCACACATCTCCAATACCACAAAATGATGAAATGAAAAAACCACTAAGAAAACAATGCATGCATACCACTATATCCCAACCAATAGAGTACGATAGGAAAGTAAAGTAAAGTGAAATTGGTCCAACTATAATCCAACCAAAATAAGTCTATAACCACAAGTACAACCTGTAAGAAAAGGTATTAGGACTGCTGTCTATATCCATAGGAATACACCTTAGCCAGCCTAATCTCGCAAAGATCCTTCCGGTCCTGGTCCACCTAGGACTATATCAAAAGGTCACTCGTCTGCACAAGACAAAACATGTGCAAGAAAAAGCCCATGTAGGGGTGAGTATAACAATACTTAACAGGACACCTCGAAACCACAAAGAAATACACAAAGGAAAGATACAATCATCTCTACATAGTATATGTATACAACACATAAAACAAGAATATCCAGAGGTAAGTTACAACTTCCACATACCAACACTAGGGATTCAGCTCGAAGATTCCATGAAGCACTCATCCAGGAGAACACACTTCTGATTATGATAGCATTGATGATGTCTGTATGAGAAGTACTGTTTGTTGAGAACCATCATGAGAGAGATATACACTGATAGCTCTAATGAGAATATGACACCACAGATGAGGATCACAACCAGGGCCATGGGGTGATATGAACAACTCCATCTAGATTAACATGCTAAGTATAGGATCGACGCCTGATGAAGTTGGTCTTGTCAATACCAAGGAATCTACATAGGTAATGAACAATGAATAGAGGATCCGGCTCTGGGCCTCTCGGGGGGTGGGGGGGGGGGTCCAACAACTCTATCAGGGAAATCCTGCTGAATGTATCATACTACTATTAGTAGTAAATGATACGCTCCAACCTTTAGGGAAATGATCAAGGGCACAAACCTTAATGAAAATTTTCCAAGATACAGAGGAAAAGAGAATAAATCCATGTAGAAAGGGATACACAACATGTTTTAAGGTCACACACTATGTTCCTTGACCCCGAGTACTTCCCGTGTACAACAACTCGTGTCATTTCATACCGTGTCATGTAGAAGATGGGTACACGGAGTGTAGAAGGATTCAAACACCGCGTCCTTCCATACGGGGTCCACTCGTGTATTCTGGCCATGTGTTAGTACACAATGTCAACCCATGTGTCTCTTCCCCTGTAGCAGTACATGGGGTAGTCCGTGTACTTGGTCTAGTCCAAGTCGTGTGGTGGGGTACACGCCATGTAGGCCACACATGTACTCCACCACATGTTCGTGTATCTCTCTAGATACACGCGAAGTCGCTGGGAAGGGAATACAAGCCGTGTGAAATTTAACTATCTACCGAAACCCTAGATGCCTCTCATTGGGGTCCACACACCATGTAACCCCTGGTTACATGCCGTATTCATCACGATTTTCCAAAAATCCAATTTCTTCCTCCTGTGCATCGACTGATCTTCTGAGTTCCTATCTGGTGGTTTGTTCACCTCGAAACTCAAGATTGAGGGTCGTCCAATCACCCTAACACTGAATCGAGGTGTTTTGGGCCTTCAATAGGCTCAAAAAACAACTTTAAATCCATATAATGAAAACCACCTAAATAATGTTATCTCTAGAATAGGTTCAATTCATTCATCGTCATCGTCGCACCTCTTCTAGGTCATCCCAATGTTGGATCTTCAATTTCAAATTATTGCATCATGAAATGAAGGCACAACAATCATTCATTCATAACCCCATGATAAATGAAGAACATTCATAGAAAATAGGGGAGAGAATTTCACATGGAACAAACCTGAGAAATGAACCTCAACTATTGTTCATTACATCCTCGATCCGTTCCCGTAATAATGATTAACAATCAAATCAATATAATAATCAGCCCTGTAAATATCGCAATTAAAACCCGTACCACATGAATGATTGCACCGTAGGTCAACCTATTAATTGGTTGATCTGCGTTCATCATTGAATCTAATAACGGGGAAAAGAATATCAAAAAAACATTCCATACCTAGGAATTGGATTGTTTTCTGTTGAAGACTAATTTCCACTGGCGATATACATCAAGAACACCGCTCTTTAGTCTTCGATATGCAATTCCCTCATCAACCACCGAGAGAAATATATAGGGTTTCTCTCCTAAGACTACAGGTAATTTCCAAGGTTATGAGCCTAACCCTAGATCCCTACCTAAAGGATCATTTAAAAAATAAGTTTCGCCGCATAGCTATGTCAATGAAATGGTAAACTAAAATAAATATTCAATTTATTTTATTCATTAAAAATGCCTGAAACTAATTTTCACACCTGACCAATGCTGACTGATGTTAGGTTGTACCTAAGGTAAAGCCGCTACTCTAAACATAACGGTGCCCTCATATTTCTAATCCAGGCACCTGTTTTGAAGTTATTCCACTTTTTTCAGGAAAACTGCACACACGTGCTATTTAATATTTTAATATTTTTCAAACATTTATTTCGGACACACCAAGTCTCAGAATCACACGCCATCTCAGCACCTGTTCTCAAAATTAGTCAAAATAATATTTGAAAATAATATACAAAAAATATAGAAAATTATAGATTTCTAATGGATGACTAGGTGGTACTTATTCCAAGGGTAGGAAGAGTCTCTATGAGAACATTATCCAGAGTAGTTGAAGTCAGACTGGCTAGGGGGAATAATCAGTTACTTAGGTAAATACTCAAGTGATTTTAAATCAGTGTTTTAGGAAGGGTCACTGTCATAATCAGTGTCCCCAAACACTATTAGAGTGATGAGATTATGGAAAGATGTGATATCAATAGTTGTTTTTAGGAACCCACGAATGATGGGTAGTGATGGAGTCGCTAGACTAAACTAGATTATGGGAAGGGGTCCTTCTACACCATACTAGTATGGTAGTTGGAGTACTACTAGATGTACTGGTCGAGGTGGATGACATAGTACTTCAGGACAAGAGTACCCATAACAACAAAGTAGTATGACACATGGGACTCAGACTGGAGCATAGGGCAGAGGGGTAGGACGGTTACATACAGTTCAACCTGCACTTGTGGACAACGACGCCAGGCCATCAATAGTCAGAGGTACTATTCTTGTAGATTCTATTCTTTATATCACTTTTTTTGATATAAGAGCCTCTCATTCATTTATATCTACTCAAATTGTGAATAGTTTGAGTCTGAAGGTGGAGTTTGTGAGTGGGTAATGATGGTTGACACATTTTTGGGAGTGTGGTTGAGGGACATCTGTTTATAAAAGGGGTGTGCCCTCAATGTTGGTAACTATAATTTATTTTGGGATATATAAACACTTGAAATGTTAGATTTTGACTTGATTTTGGGTATGGAATAATAGGTATCATACTGAGACCACATCAATTGTTACCATAAGAGAGTTACAATTATGTATCCTTAGGTTAAAAACTATATTCATCATGGAGAATGGGATATCCAGGAAGGCCATGAAAGGCCAGTTCATCAGTAGCCTGGGGAGCTCACAGCCTAGTTTGAAAGTATTTTTATGGATAGAAAGTGTGTAAAGAATGATGTATTTCCACCCATAGTGGAACGGTTTTAGGATCTATTTCCTGAGTACTTCTTAGGTCTACCACCAGAGATAGATGTTGAGTTTACAATTGAGCTCATCCTAAGAGATGAACTAGGTTATATTCCACCTTATCGAATGAGACTAATAGATCTTCAAGAGTTTAATAATTATTTGTAAGAATTGATGGATAAGGGATTTATCTATCTGAGTATGCCTCCTTGGGGTTCTTTAGTATTGTTTACTAAGAAGGCTAACTGGACATTGTATTTATGTGCCAATTATAAGAAGTTAAATATGATGAAACTTAAGAATCAATATCCTATTCTACATATCAACAATATTTTTGACCAGTTGAGAGGAGATTATGTATTTTACAATATTAGATTGAGGTCAGGGTATAATCAATTGGGTGTTAGAACTTATGATATACCATAAACTGCTTTCAGAAGAAGGTATGGCCTATATGACTTTTTCGTGATGCCATTTAGGATGATGAGTACTAAAACTATGTTTATGGCCAGATGAACCGAATATTTCACCCATACTTGGATCAGTTCATGGTTGTTTTTTGTGGATGATATCTTGGTGTACTCCAAGACTCATGATGATCTTGTTAAACATCTTGAAATTGTCCCCAGTACACTGAGATATTATCATATACATGACAAGATATATAATTTTCAATTATGGATTGAAAGGTTACATTTCTTGGGTCACATCATATTAGAGAAAGGTGTATCAGTAGACCTAGAGAAAGATCAGGAAATTGTTTCTTGGGAGCAATTCAAGATTTTTTTTGATATCTAAAGATTTCTGGGGTTGGTGGGTTATTATCATAGGTTTATCCAAGACTTTTCATGTTTTGAATCACTAATTTCAAGATTTAAGAAGAAGGGGATCAAGTTTTAATGGTCTAAATCATGTGATAATTTCTTCTAGGAGTTGAATAAGTGTTTGAATAACACACCAATTTTGATCCTACACGACCTGTGTGAGGAGTATACCATGTTTTGTAATGCATACAGAGTCAGACATGGGGTAGTGTTGATGTAGGGTGATTGAGTTGTGGCATATGGGTCATGATAGTTGATGCCACATGAATGGAATTACCCTATGAAAATACTATATCTATCCATGATTGTTTATGACTTAAAGTGTTGGTAGAATTACCTATTTGTAAAAAAATTTAATTTATGGTTAAATGTAAATACCCCAACCCCAATAGACAAGATTCGATAATTACTTTATTACATTGGCATAGATAAAAGGAATTTCATCATGAAGGACCGAGTAGTTTAGTAGTCTTGGTAAACTAGATACATACTTGAATATTACATTACAATTTAAAATAACAAATACAACATAATTAATCCTTTTAGAACACCATTATTCTACTAGATTAACCCTACATATCAGTCATAATAAACTTCTTGACATCTTGGGGAAAAGTAAAACATAATAAAGGGGTATGTTAAAATGCTTATTAAGGGTATACATAAAGTGGAATCTATAATAAATAAGAATAGAAGATTATGTAAATATAAATAACTGAAACACATTCCATTTAATCAATAACTTGAGCATAATATAGAAATAATAAAAGATGATCAAATAATTCCATATAAATAATCACATGAGATTGAAATTTAACCATAGAAATTATTCCAGTTTAATAATCATATGGAATATCAATAACTAATCTCATAATGATGTAATGAATAATGCTGGACGTCCAAAACATACTATTAAGGCCTTGGAAAATAATTCTACATAAATGGGTAAGGCCTTGGCCAAAAACTAGTCTAGTTTGTCTCATGAGACCTATCGATGCATCGAGGGGATGTATTAGGCCCCACCCATCACTTACTAAGTCTAATTCATTCCTCAAATAAAAGGGGTGGAAACTAATCAATATAAACATTCATATTAAAAAATACCATACAAAATGTGAATACTTTAACCATAAACCAAGAATGGTAGAAAAATAGCACATCCACAGTCAAACTAATAATAAACCATTCAATAAAATATGGTAGATGATATCATAAGAGATAAACCTCAATTAAGAATAGGGCTCAACAAAGGGTTTTGATATAGATGAAAATACTCTAATAAAACCATTGATTTTTTTTGAGATAAATACCTTTTTTTTAATTTGAAAAGATTTATTTGAAAGGCCACATAATTATAAAAGAAAAAGTTTTCTTTGAAAGTAAACTTGTAAAATTTTAAATGAAACTTCAAAACATTAAGACTTTATGACAGTGGGAAATTCTTTTCATACCGTATAAGTTAAAAAACATTCCTTTTTACACTTTTTTAAGAAAATTCATAAATTACCTTATTTTGTAAAATGACAAGAAGATTCCTTTTAATTTTTTTGTAAAAATTAAAAAGGTGTAAAAATTAATTTAAATTATCATTGGAGAATAGTAAAAAAAAGTTTATTTTTTTAAAAAACATGGGCATGGAGGAGAAATATTCCCTAGTAGAGACTTAAATAAAAACAATCCTGAATAATGACGAGATTTTAAAATAAACCCTTACCTTGCACTTTTCTTAAGTTGAACATGATTTAATTTTTTTTATAATTGTTTAAAACATTTTATTATTTATACCATAACCATATATATATTTATGATATCATATATGATCCATTTATATCATCTTATCACCCGTTTTTAATAGTATTTTTTATTACCATTGTTTCAGGTGTTAACTGCTACATTTTCCTATACATGTTTTTTCATGTAAGTCCCAGTTATTGTGCATAGGATATATTCCCTTTATCTCCAGAATTATATTAAGGTAATAGATATAATATTTATTCATTATATACATTTTTATAATCATTTATGAATGGTGAATATGGAAAATGAATCGTATCATGTCGTGGAGATGGCAGACCGTACATACGCACACGTGACAATATCATTCCATAAATGAGTAAAATGATACAGAAGTGGATGATATTTTTATTTTCTATAATCAATATCATGTCATAATTATCATATATATCTATTATTTCCATCATTATACCCATCCAAGTAAAGCAGTGATGAAAAAAATTACACCACAGCGTGGAGACGGTAAGCCGTATGTACGTATGTGTAGTGATTTAATTTTTCTTAGTATGGATAAAAGGTGTAATATGGTTATAACATAGTCATAATAACATCTCAATATATAGGTTATACGGGAGTTATTACTTTATAATGGAAACGACACATGAAGAGGAAGTGGATGAAGAAATAAACTTGAAAGAGTTGGTAAAGACGATTACCTATTCTTAAGAGAAGTTACTTTAGATCTCCTTTTAGGTACACTAGGTTTGGTCAAGGTAGAATGATCATGGTGGTGTGAAGAAGTGAATTAAGAGGTTCCCTTTTATAATTGTGGTGAGGGTCACTTTTGGAAAACCTCAAAATATTAAAATATAATAAGGGTATTCTAGATCTAAAGACTTAAACTGGCCTAGAAAAGAATAAGGTATGAAATTATTGACCATATATTATACCCTTTGGTATTATTTAGTAATTTATGATTTTTTAAATAATTTAATAAAATATTAATTCAATAAAATATAATTATTGTAAAATTTGATACTATTCATTTAATTTAACTTTAAAACATCATGAAAAAGTGGTAATTCAAATAGAATTCTTTAAAAAATCTCTAATATATCATATAGATATAAAAAAATCATTAGAAACATTAAAAAATATGAAATATATCAAAATTAATACTTTTAAAATCAACTTTTATTTTGTAGTTGGGGTGTGCCTCAGTGGTAGAGGTACCCCATGATTCTATATCTGACCCGAGTTCAAATCAAGGTTGGAGCGAATTTCTGCTGGCAGGAAGTGATGTAGGCATGACACAGGTAGGTAGTGATGTTGGCATGACATAGACAGAAGGTGACATAGGCATGATGTAGGCATAACACTGCACTAGGACTTTGAGTCAGATTGTAGGCCTTTGGGCCATGTGATGGGCTTCATGCCCACTGGGCCTTCGGGCCATGTAATGAATAAATAAGGATCGATGGGTGGAATATACTTTAGGGGGGGGGATATGGACTACCTTTCTATCATGTGTGCGTGGTGTGTGTGCGTGTTTAATGTAATTGTACCCCCAAGCACCTAATATATATATTTTATTTTTTCTGTTAATTAAATAAATACTGTTTTCTCATTACAGAAGGATTTAAGGTAATTATATAATTTATAAAAATTAAAAATAAATTTTTATGATGAATAAAATTTCTTATAGATTAAAATATTCATTTATTTTCATTCATATCTTTATTTTGTCCCTATGTTTAAAAGATATTAAATACAAAGAGAGTGACATTTGTAACTATCTTTGATTTAAATAATATATAAGTTATTTTCATGGATAAATTTCAACTAAACAACTCCAATTATATATTAAGGTGATAAGAGTTTAATCCTATTCATAAAATAATTTTTTGACAAGTTTAGGTTAGGGTTATACCCTTATCTTTTGGGTTTAACCCTTTCTTAACCCCTTTAACTGTTACCGTGACAACATGGATTTTTACTCTTTTGAGGGTCAATATTGTTACTATAAAATGAACAAATAACCATAAATGAATCATGGATGAGATTTTCAACATTATCCCAATTATTTGGATGAATTTTATAATTTTATAAATTTTATATCATTTAATAAAATGTTATTTATTTTAAAATATCATTAATGTCAATTTTGACAATATTCATTACTTTAACTTTAAAATAAATAAATAAAATAAGATATATTCTAAAAAAATCATTTAAAACATCAATAAAATTTCTAATTTTTCTATAAAATTCTTGGATTATTTTAATTATCTCAAATTATAATTATTTTAATTTTTTATATCATTTATTTGATATTTCCATTAATTAAATAATTTCTACATCATCATTGTGTAAGCCTTTAAGGTAATTATTTATTTCATAGTAATTAAAATAAATTACCATGATGAATATAATCATTTTATATTTACAATTAATATTTATAGTCAAAGATATTTTCTAAATAACCATATAATAAAAATATAATACATATTAAAAACATTAGTGTGATAGGTTTGACTTTTCTTAAAATAAAATACTATAAAGGGATTAAAGTCTTCAAAGTAGATCTAAAAAGGGAACTATTTACTAAATTACTAAGTTTACTATTCATAATATCCAAAAATAAAATTACTAAGTTTATAATATTATTTTACCCTTAATTATCCAATTTACCCTTAACCATGGTAATTAAAATTACTAAGTTTACTATTCATATTGTCCCAAAATAAAACAGACATATTTACTAAATTTTTACCTTATGATTCAAAATATAGAATCAAACTTTGAAAATTCAAAACACATAAATTTCCATAATTAATTTAAAATTAATCCTGCAAACGGGGTGAGAAAGTAGGATATTAAAGTGAAAACATTAAAAGATTTGAAATGTTTTTATATAAAAATTAAATATAAAAATTATTATAATGAGATAAATTTGATTAATATATCTTTAATTAATCTAATTTTACTTTAAAACTAATTTAAAATATAATTTAACATTATATATTATTTATATAAAAATTCCGTTTTCAATTAAAATACAGTATTTTTCACTATTCATAAAAAATGGAACTTATTAGACAAATACCAAAAATTCAACCAAATAAAAATTTGATATAAATATTTAAAATTTTAATTTTAATTTTTTAAAATATAATTTATAAAAGTGTCAAAATTTAGTTTTAAAATAAGTACGCCATTAAAAGGTGACAAAACAGTCTTTAGAAAAATATAGCTTTTTTTATATGTAAAATTGGATATACTCTTATCTTGTGCCTATAAAATCTATTGGATTAAAAAAATTTGATTGAATATATAATATAAACATTTTATAATATGTTTAATACCATTAATTATTACCAATTTAATGGCTATGTTATAATGATATTTCATTTTTCATTTAAGATGTGTGTTGTATGCAACATAAACTATCGAAGAGATTAACTTTAAAAAGATAAATAACATAAAATATTAGGGTGTTAAATTCTCCCATAATTCAATAAATTTAAACCTTGCAATTTTAAATTGAACTTAAAAAATCAATGTTTTATACTTTAAAATTACTTTATGGAAAACCCACATTGTAAATAGGGTTAATAAAACATCCTCTTAATAAGAGGGAAAGGGAAATGCAAAGGTCACCAAAAAATTAGGCGTTTGAATAGAAAAATATTAGTGGAAAGTGAAAACATGTACATGAAATAGAAATATAACTATCATTTTCTGATGGTGAGTGATCGAGAAAATGGTCATTATAAAGTCAACCATCATAAAACCATAAATCTGTGATCAGTTCAAAGACTATTGATCTCTCAGAAAGAAAGGTTAATGTATAGTGTTTTTTTTACAAAATCCTTTTCCAAAAGTTGAGGGATTTTTTTCTTATATATATAGTCACTTTATAAAATAAACTTGGTTTCATTCCTTGTCACAAGAATAATCTCATCCTTTGGTTATGATTCGATCTATTTCCACTTCATTTCTTAAATCAAGATTTGGATATTCAAGATGAATTTTATGACCGAAGCACCTTTATCAAAATATCCATAAGCCATTCATTCAAACTTTAAATATTTATCAAAACCAAAATGGTTATCATAGGTTATCCAATATAATAAATCACACATTAACCTAAAGAAGTATTATCCAAAGTTTAACTTAACCCATTCCACAAGTAGTTAACCTTACGACTCATCCAAAATACTTCTATCCAAATTCAAAGTCTAAAAAATATAGAAGTAAGGTCACAAAATTGCTAAAATAAAATTAACATAAGATTCCCAAAATAACATAATGTAGCTATTATTATCACAAACCAAATATTTGATAACCTTAAAAACCTTAATGAAAACTTTCATGCTTCCAAATCCTTATAGAATAATTACTTCAATACAATCCATTTTTATTCCATAATTATTATGACCAGTACATCATTGATAAAATACTCAAATTACATAATTATTTAATCCAATAATAATCATATTAATCACTCCTCTTCTTCTATGGTAAGATCATAAGATTTACCATGATCTATTAGCTTCTTTGAAGGAATATTTATTTGATTATTGGGGAATTCTCTTGCATAGTTACCCATATACTTATAGTTAAATCATTGAACATTGGATTTTTTTACTTCCCTTGTAATCATGAGCAAGGTGGAATTTCTCTCCACAATTAAAGAAAAATCTTATTTCTCTTAAGAACATACCATGGTGTTTTCTTTACAATTATCACATGTGGGAAAATCCTTAGTTTACTTTTTACCTTTATCTATTTTTTCCATACTGTCCCATTATTCTTGTGCTTCCTTATGAATCCATAATAATTAGAAAAATATTTCTAATTCTTGTTAGAACATTATACTATTTCATCATATGATGAGAATTTTTGGG
The DNA here is from genome assembly GCA_963277665.1 of Viscum album. Taxonomy (NCBI): domain Eukaryota; kingdom Viridiplantae; phylum Streptophyta; class Magnoliopsida; order Santalales; family Viscaceae; genus Viscum; species Viscum album. The sequence continues at coordinate 69,024,646 of OY728158.1, forward strand.
AGACTAGTTACCTTTGAAATATTAGCTTAAAACCATAAAAAAATAACAATTCTTACTATTTGGATTATGTATATTTATGCGGTTCCCATTCCTTATGATTGGTTCCATTTCTAGAGGATGATTTTTTCCCTCAGAACGTGTGTTCTGGTTAGGAATCACTACTTCTAGACAGTTTCCATTGGATTTATTTATAGAATCGAAAACAACCAACAGTTCTATATCCAAAGAGACCTGCTTTCCAAAGGTAGGTGTTCATTAGGTTTATTGACATACGATACTTAAGAACTCTCATTGGTCAAGAGAATGGGAGGTTGACCTCATTTCACCCTTTTGTGGGGAATTATTTCCTATTCTAGGACTCTCTTATAGATTTAAGATACGTTTATGAATCCTTATTAATTTACCAAGTGTAATATAGGTTTCCCTATAAAATTTCAATCAATTATTAGAATTCATGGAATTCAGAATCATTCATAGGTATTAGAGGTTCTTCATTAATGGAGATATCTATATGTATTTTAGGTTCTCCATTAATGGTATCCTCTCATATACTATTTAGATATTCTTTGTTCGTTATTACGATAATGCTGGTTTTAAGCCACTCAGTGGGGCTCTTTGGAATTTATTGTCATTTAGGTAGATGAATGTCACTCTAGAATTTTATCATCATATAGGGAGACATAAGTTGTTTTGATGTTGGGATAATACCCATAGATGAGCTACCTATGTATCCTCAGGAAAGGAATCAGAACCCTCATAGTTCAGTGCTGCTTAATGGGACACATCATACCTTTTAAGGCCGTGTGATAAGGACCCAACTGTACAATTTAATGTCATGTGGTAAGGAGATCTAGGTGGAAAGTTCATAGTCAAAAATTAGTGTGGGACTTATGAATAATATGCCTAAGGAACCTAGAAAATATATGAGTTTCAAAGCTGTATTAAACCCTACTGGGAATGTGGCTTAGAGATAATAGGGTTGATTTGGAGTGTTGGGTTTGAACCTCAAGGAGGCTTCATACGTATCCTATTTGGATGGGAATTAAAGCCCACATAGTTCGGTAAGCCTCATAGGGGAGTATGAATCTTTGAGAGAAATAGGTCCGGGATTACTCCTAAAGATTATTCCCTTATAACAGGGTCTACAAGATATGTCTTAACTCATAGATATTTAAGGGGGACTTAATTAGGGGCCTATTCCTAAGGAGAATTCCCGAACTAATGGAATTAGGGTTGGAATCATAATGATTATATACATTGAGATCTATCCCTAGGTGAAGGATTCCTATGTATCCCAATTATGATTGGAATTAGTGTTATCATAGTTCATGATATGAGTTGTATTGTGCAGATGTTGTGATCATCACAAATATCTAAGCCCACGTGAGTCATGGTCGGTGTGAGAAACAAAAGGATATGAAATATTAGACAAACCACACACTATCTCCTCCGCTAATGGAAGAGGTTTGGCCTATAGAAAAAGAAGACAGGGCGATGATGGATAAGGGAATGGAGCAATGAACCCATCAATGTGAAATTAAGGTGAAGGTCATTGGGTCCAAACCAAAAGGATATGGGATTACTCTAGTAGGGATTCCCATGAATGGGTCCTATAGTAGGAGGAGGATATCATTCCCTATGGAAGGGAAAAGCAAGCGTGATCCTCACTCTTCCTACTGGGGACCAGAGGCTTTGGATATTAGAGATCAGAAGGGGTAGATAGAGTCCTATCCTTTGAATCCAGGATCAAGAACTCCTCAACCCTGTCTCTAGGTAAAGGTCTATGTGACCATAGATATCCAAATCCATAGCCACCCTAAGGATCCTTACACTATGGCAGGACAAGTGTGGAAAACCTCTGACCATAGATATCCAAATCCAAATAGGAGACACACTAATGTGCCTTTCACAAAGGTCTGATAAATCAGGAGGTCTTGGTGGAGGTATCAACTTGGTCCCTTTCAGACAAGGGAGAAAAATAAGGATAATCCCTTACATGAATGGATTAAAAGAGGGCTTAAAGGATAACTCGTGTAGGTGGTCCACACAGATGTAGGTATTCCACGTAGGTATTCCATGAAATCCCTAATAGAAACTGAAAAAAATTCTTAACACAGGAAGGATAATCCCATGAAATCTTGATATGCCTTAGAATTGGACTATCGGGACAAAAACACTTGGGTGAGGTTTTTATCTTAAATACCCTGGGTGTCCCTTGATGTACTTGGAAGAATCTAGTGAAATTATTTGTTTAAGTAAAGGATCATGCATAGGTGACTTCTTTTTATGGAAGGAGGGTCCTCAAACAAGTATCTTGTATTTTAGACCCTAAAGAGACTTTGATATTTTTATCCCTTTCAATTCTCTATTCTATCATGTTTTAGAGAGATACCTGAGAAAATTTGGGGGACCTGGGTGAAGGAGCTACACAATGGGAGCTTCGGGAGTTCTTCCAATTTTTTAGTAATTGAAATGGGGACCCCAAGGGTACTATTTATAGGCAAGGAGGGAGGACGATCGAAAGGAATCTTCCAATATAGTTCATGATCATAGGTTTGTGGTGTATCTATTCAGAATAGGGGTGAAAAAATTACATTATCGCGTAGGTCCCCAATAGAGGTCCTCGGTGTAGGGGCTACACATTGGGCTGCATAGGCAGGACCTACACTGGCCACTTGATGTGTAGGTGGTATGCATAGGTGTACCACACAAGGGGGATAGGTAAACCACCTTGGTAAACATACTTCTACATACCATGAGGGATGCTCCCCCACACCCCTACTCGGGATCAGTGTCGGGCTTTGGACTTGGCCCTTTGAGCCATTGTCTTTGCTACCGTCACTGACCCCCATTAAAAATGAAGAGTCTCACTACAAAATTTTTGTTCCCATTCGAGGAATTTTTGGGTCGCGATGCATGAAAATATAATATTCTCCTTCTGACATAAAGACATATTTTTACTCAAAATTAGCATTTGGTGTCTAAGTGAGGTTCGTATCTTCAATTATATGGATAAGTGCATAGAACACATGTCATGGTGTCTACAACCCCCCCTAGAATTAGATTCTCTCAGAATGAAAAGAATCTTGGTCTAAGGTAACATTAGGTAACTTTGATGAATTCCAACATCATTTGATGGGTTATGGAGCTACGTTAAGTTTAGAAGGATGCTCTAATTTTTTTCCTAATACAAGGGGCCTAGAGAGCATAGTTTTACTATTTATAGGGTCATATAGATAACCCTATAAACTTTGTGTCTTTTGAATTTTTATTACTTGATATTGCCTAAACCATATAGAGTGTAGGTCTAGCGAGCTGAGACTCGACTTTTATCCAGAGTTCCCTTTGCGGGTTTTTAACCTGGTGAGTACTATATCTCTTTTTTGTTGGTAGTTTAAAGTTATGCATGATGGACTAATAAATCTAGTGTTTTAAGTCGAATATCTTTGACCATGAATTTTGAGATTAAAACCCAAAAAAGGATTGATGGATGGGGAAGGTCCCAACACTCTTTAGATACTTCCGAGAGTAATCTCAAGTCCTGATTTTTATGGTCACAAAATATAAAAATTGAAGTATGATAATAGAGGAATTATCTTCCAAGAATGAAGTTACTTCCATTTGATAAACCCATTATGGGGGATATGTTATACAAAGTTCGATAGGGCATGTGATGCATAACTAAATATTGGAATCCTTTGGCTGATAGGCCCATTATGTGGGAGAATTTTATGAAAGGCCTACTGGGGCATGTACTGCAAAGTCAGGTGAAGGAGTTCCTAAGAATTTTGAAATTCTATTACTGATAGACAAAGGGGTTTTAAGATTTGAATGACTCAAGAAAAAATGGATGGATTTTCCAAAGAAATATGATTAAGAATAAAAGGGGCCATTTGTGCCAACATAAACCATGAATGAGAAACAACTTCTACAAAAATTTAATGTGTAAAGAAAGGTACATTTTTCAAAAAGGGGATTTCTGATATTGTATTGTGCAGTTTAAAGTCATGAAATAAGGACATTATGCGGTGAAATTTTAAGTCATGCAATAAGGAAATCAGGTTATATAGTTTAAAGTCATACAACAAGGGCATTAGGGGGGCTATGCAGTTTAAATTCATGCAACAAAGACTTTATGAGGCTTTAATTTAAGGTATTTAGCTCTGAATAAAGATTTTATGGTTCTCCAATTCTTGGTAATTTGTATATAAATGTGGTACCATATTCAGGTAAGGAAAGTAAGAATTATAAGATGTGATTTAGGGATTTATAAATATGAAAAATGACATGGGAAAAAGGTTAATGGCATTTTAGGGGGTCTCTTCCAAGAATGAAGTTACTACTATTTGAAAAACCTGTTATGGGGGATGTATTATGCAGGGCCAACTAGGGCATGTTTTTCATATCCAAACAGTGGAATCCTTATGCTGACAGACCCATTATGTAGGTGAATTTTATGCAAGGCCAACTGGGGCACATACTGCATAGTCAGATAAAGGAGCTCTCAATAATTCTGACATTCTATTTCTAAAATCCAATGAAAGTTTATGGAGATATAGATATTCCCAAGAATATATTTTGGTTTTATGGAGAAAATTAATTGAATAGAGAAGGGGTATTTCTAATCATGATTTCCAAAGAATCAAAGAAATAGGCTCTCTATGAAGGTCTAACCCAAACGTAGGAAGCACAGTGCCTATGGTTTTAGGTCATATGACTGAGACCATAATATTATTGAAACAATAAGGGATTATGTGGTAGAATGGACCAAGGTCATTCCAATATTATTTAAACATATGGATATGAAAAATGTAAACCACGTTCTTGGAGACTTTTAGGTCAGGAGAAAGGACATGATACAAATACACAAAGGATGACCGATTTAAATTGCAGGGCTCCTGCATATCATCTTTAAAGTTTAAAGGGTTAGAAGAGGCTTCTCACAAGAATGAAGTTACCACTATTTGAAAAACCCATTATGGGGGCTGTATTATGCAAGGGTAACTAGGGAATATACTGTATAGCCAAATAGTGGAATATTTTGACTGACAGACCTGTTATATGGGTACTTATGCAAGGACACCTAGGGACACACACTTCATAGTTAGGTAAAAGAGCTCTTAGGTATCAGAAATTCTATTACTAGAAGCTAATGAAATATTATGAATATTTGAAAGTATTCAAGATTAGGAGTATGAAATGTGAAAGGGAAAATGTCCAATGCATAAGTTAAGTATTTGAAATGATACTGGTCATGAGTTCGAAGTCCATTACATAGATCTAACTCAATGTATAATGGGGACATATTTTGTTTCCTTGGTGGGATCTCTAAGGATAGGATCCAAAATAAAATTTCCTGCATAGATTTTTGATTATATGTAGGAGGGTGGAAATCTTCTTTTATCCCATGGTTAGTTCTTGTATCTAAGGCCTAGTCTTGATTATATATCTCAAGGGGATAAGAATCAAGATATACATAGTTCTCCAGGTAACGTGCAATTTAAAGTTGTGTGATAAGGTCATTATTATTTCCATTTTAGAGTCATGCAACAAGAACATTATGAACTTTGATATAAATAGCAATTTGAATGTTGCAGCCAGACTAGGGTATAAAGACCAAGTTTCACTATGTATCTTATCAAAGAAAGAATCAATCCACATGTAGAACTTATCAGATATAAGTTCATGTACAAGGTGTGAACTTGTATTAGATTTCCTCATATAGATCTGACTTGTACATGGGAGAATAGTGCATTTGTTTCATATAATGCTGCAACTGGGCCTAGGATTGAAAATCTAGATGTCACTACGTATCTCATAGGGAAGATAATCAAGCCACAAATAGCTCTTAAATAACCATGAAGTTTATCATCATGTGATGATTATGTGAAGTGATTCCGACATGAAAAAGAATATTGTGGCTGGACTAGGGGATAAGACCTAGGTTTCACTACATATCTTTCTAGGGAAATAATTAAGACAACGTAGTTCTTAAATAATGTTTACCCCACCCTAATTGAATTCACAAGTGGGGGATAGTGGGGGTTTCTTGAATATGGCTTCATACATATGATGATAACTCATATTGATCTCCTCATGCTTATATGACCCATACATGAGATAAAAGAGGCATCAATTGAATGATGTTGTGGATGCTTCCAAGACTGAAAGTCTGGACATCACTACATATCTCATATGGATGGGAATAAATCCATACACAATTCTTTGTACTTCCATGCATTTTAACATCATGCGGTAAGGATGAAGGTGAACTGATGTGATATAACTATAGATCTTCTAAAAATGAGAATTGAACCACACGCAGTTTTTTTTTACTTTTGAAAATATTGTGCGGTTTATCATCATATGATTAGGATCTCTATTGTGTCTTTTAAGGTCTTATATCTAGGACCATTTATAACTCCAAATATGAATTGAGATACCTTATTTATGTAGAAAATCTCTTTACCCAATTCCTAATCCCACGTGATCTATGATCAGTGTGAGAAACAAGGAGTGTTAAAAGATTCTTTTGCAACACAAAGGTAAAGAAAGTGAAAGATAAAGGGTCTAGTGATTGAATGATGGATGAGACAAGATATAAGGCCCAGGCGTCACTATGTATCTTTCTAGGGGAAATAATCAATCCACACACAGTTCTTGAAATTGTTCCCCATATCATTAGTTTTTGACATGGGGAAGAGTTATTTTTATAATTTATAGGCTTATGGTTGGGCCTAAAGCAGGAATTCTATGTATCACCATATATCTTATTGTAACAAGAATTAATAAAAAATTCCTAGAATATATCCCTACACATATCTAGATCATGCATTGGGAAAATGAATGGGGTTTTCTCTTCCAAAATCCTGGCTGGACCCAGGATTGAAGATCTAGGTGTCACTATGTATCTTGCTAATGCAAGAATCAAGCCATACGTTGTTCTTGAAATGTGATCCTTGTGAAAGTTTGATTCATACGCATTGGGGTGAATGAAAATTTTCAACATTATGGCTGGACCTAGGATTGGAGATCCAGGCATCACTGCATATGTTGTTGAGGCAAGAATCAAGCCACATGTAGTTCTTGAAATGTTGCATGTAGTTTAACTTCATGCAGTATGGAAAAAGATGAACTGATGTGAAAAGATGGAAATATTGCATCCATGATAGGGTTAAAACACAGGAATCACTATGTATCTCAATGGGATGAGAATCAAGCCACACATAGTTCTTGAAACATTCCCTATGTAGGTTTGATTCATAAACATAGTGGATGAATGGGTTTTTTATTTTTTTCATGGTTGGTCCCAAGATTGGAGATCTGAGCATCTCTACATATCTTATTGGAATAGGAATCAATCGATACATAGGTTTTAAAAATATCATTCCCCACACCAACTAAATTTGATATGAGAGATGAGGTATTTTGATACATTCTAGAATAATAATTAAGCTCAAGATATAGGATGGTATGAAAATCAAACCATGTATTCTGGAAGATTTCTCTATATAAGTTTGGTTCATATACAGGGAAAGGGGAAATAAATTTCTTTATGGTTGTATTTGGGCCCAAGATTAGATATTTGGGCATCACTATGTATCTCATTGAAATGAGAATCAAGCCACATGTAGTTATTGAATAAACATACAGTTTAATGTCTTGTGGTGAAGATGTGAAGTCACCTGACATGAAAGAAACTTTGTGGATAGACCAAGGAATAAGACCCAGGTGTTACTATGTATCTTGCTCGGGGAAATATTCAAGCCACACATAGTTTTTTAAAAAGGGTCCCTATGTAGATCTGATTCAAACATAGGGAGAAATGGGGCTCAAGTAACACTAATGAGTGGAAATGACGTGAGTAATTATTTCACATGGAAGATACTCATCTTTTAAAGGACCACAAAGAATACCAATTTTTTGGTATCTTGGGGTATTTATTAATGTCAAATGAAGGAGACTTTAATCTTAGAGTTTAATGTCATGTAGTGAGGAAAAATGATGTCATGAAGTTTAACATCATGCGACAAGGACAAATAAACTATTTAGTTTAACGTTGTGAAACATGGATGTGTACGGTGCTATGCAGTTTACTGTATTACAGCTAAGACAATGGTTGCTATGTATTTTAACATCATGCAACTAGGACATTCTCTTTGATTACACAAAGTACTTCTTCAAGAATCTTACATTGGTTAGAGTTTTAATGAGTTATCTGTCCATTGACATTAAGGAATAATCTCCCTTAGAGTGGAATTTATGTATGGATTAATGTCCTTCCCGCTTTGGCTCAAGATTTGTAGGCTTCTTTCCTGGTATCATCGGAGTATTGAGGACTAATACCAATTATCCTTGAAGAAATGAATAGAGGTGAAATTTCTTGTTAAAAGCTCATATTATTCTACTATGATAGACTTATAGGTGATGCAAGGTTTGAAATATCTTTTTTTCTAATCACTCCAGATCATCTAGTTGCTTCTGGAACTATTCATATATAGATAACTAGTCAGAGATGACAACTCAGAGTGAAGGAAATTGAACTTCAATGGGAAGGACTGATTTTTTTTCTGTATAACAATGAATATGGAGTTTCTCGTGTGGTAGTATGGGTAGTAGTACTGTAATACCATAAAGAATGAAAGAGTTTATCAGGATAATATTTCTTATCTTTACCCACCATTTTATGGATTATATTTGATAGGGTCTTTTTGAAATCATCTATCTTATCATTAGCCACTTCATGGTAGCAGGACGAATGATTGGATTTGATATTGTGTTTCTGATATAACTTCCATACCTCAATAGAATAGAAGTTGGTGATGTTTCCCATCAATATGGTATGTGGGACACAAAATTTGGTGATGATATTAGCTTTGAACAATCTAACAATGCTATTGGACCTGACTTCTTTAAGAGGTATTGCCTCATCCCATTTGGATAAGAAATCGATAGTTATAAGAATGTACTTGAACTGCTTAGCCGTAGCTGGAGGATAAGGTCCCACGACATCCATTCCCCATGTAGAAAATGGCCAGGAGTATTTAGATGTATGTATCAACTTTGGGGGTTTATGAATGAAGTTGGCATGCACTTGGCATGGATAACACTTCTTAGTGAAATATGTACAATCCTACATCATCGAAGGAAAAAAGTATCCAAGCCTTTAGATTTGATTAGAAAGCCTATGCCCAAACTAGTGGGAACCACAGGCTCTTACATGTACTTCTTTCATGATAGCTGTAGTCTCATCCCCATCAATGTATCTGAGGATAATTCCATCAAAGCCTCATTTGTAGAGTATTTTCTGGTGATCTGATCCATCATAAAGATTGAAATTAATGAATCGTCACTGGATCTATTCTCTTTAAACTCTATCTGGTGGAAGTATCCCATTTTGAAGATATTCCACGATGTGTGTCATACATCCCATGGTATGACCATATGGTTCATAAATGGGACTAATTTCATTGATTTCCTCTATTATTATTTGAAAAAAAGGTGAAACCACACAACGATGAGCAATGCTAATGATAGTCTCGTCCCAATTTGGTTCTTCTAGGGCTGTAGCTGCATTCATAAATGCATCATCTTGAGCATTTTGTGACCACGGGACATAAGACAATGTTGGATCTGAGGGAAATTCAGCCATTAACCCTCATATATAATCACACAGGTGAATTAGATCTTCTTTTATGATTATGTAATCCATTTTGATCTGTTTGATTACCAATTCTGAATCACCTTTCACTTCGAGGTGATTCACTAGTACTTGGAGAGAAAATTCTAAACCTTCAATGTGATCCTGATATTCTTCCTCATTGTTGGTACCACCTTCTGATAACAGGAAGGAAATTTAAAACACTTCCTTATCTGGGGAGATAAACACAATTCATAACCCAACTTTGTTAATCTTAGGGTCTTCGATTCTCTTCTCCATTAAACTTATAGAAGCACAATCAAAGTACATTCCCCATATTCCAGAACTGTCTTGAATAAAGAATATTTATTCATCATGAAGTTCAGTATTCAATGATGTATCTTCTGAAGACAGGTGTTCAGTAAGGAATTCTGCTAAAGCTTGACCTTTTACTACTTTCTAAGGCACAAAATATTTATCAAACCACTACAGAATAACTGCCCATCGTGCTAGAAATCCTATAAGAATAGGACGAATGAGGATAAATTTGAGAAGATTATTGTGAGATACCAAGTGGAACTCGTGATGCTGTATATAATGCCTCCATTTCTGAGCTACATAGATTAATTATAGGAATCTTTTCACAATATCTTAATATATAGTCTCCACATCGAGCATTGTTTTATTGATATAGTAAATTACTTTTTCATTCCCAACATCGTTCTTTTGTGCAAGGAAGGAACCCAATGATCTCTCCTAGGATGTCACATAAAGAATGAATGACTTTCCTTAAACATGTTTCATCAATACCGATGGGATCAAGAGGTATTTCTTGAGGGTATCAAATGATTCTTGACAGTAATTGGTCCATTGATATGTGACCCCCTTCTTCATCAATTTGGTGAAGGGAAAACACTTGACTTCCAGATTGGATATGAAGCGTCAGATGTAGGAAAAGTGTCCTTGAAGTCCTCTAAACTCTTTCAAGTTTTGAGGGGGTGAAATTCAAAGTATAGACTTAGTATTCTCAGGACTGACGTCAATGCTGTGATGGCATACAACAAAGCTGAGAAATTTTCTTGAGGTTACCCCAAAAGCACATTTCAAGGAGATCATATTCAAATTATGTTGTCGAAGCTTGCTGAATATGGTCCCAAAGTCATTCAGGTGATCATAATGTTTTCTAGATTTAACCACTAGATCACCAACATAGAAGTCAATGAATTTTTCCAATAATGGTTTGAATATGTGGTGCATTTCACGTTGATATGTCACACCGACATTCTTCAAACCAAAGGGAATTACCCGATAGAAAAATATGCCTTGAGAGTCTCTGAAGACTTTAGATTCTTCATCTTCTAGGGACATCCATATTTGGTTATACCTAGAGTATCCTTCCATAAAGGAGAGATATTCATAGCCAGCTATTGCATAAATCATGAAATATATGGTTGGAACTGGTAAGTCATCTTTGGGACAATACCGGTTGAGATTTATAAAATCAATGAAGACTCTAATTTTCCCATTATTATTTTTAACTCGGAAAATATTGGCTAACCAATTTGGATATTTCACTTCTCAGATGAAATCATCTTTGATAAAATTTTCGACTTCAGCCTCAATCTTGGAGGCATAATTCAGTTGTGTTCTTCTTGCTGCTTGTTTGTATCCCCAATAATCTTTTGGTAATCCCAAATGATGGGTGGCCACATTGGGTTCAAGACCTAGAATCTCTATGTAATTCCAAGAAAACACATCCCAATATTACTTTAGAAAGGAAGTATACACCTAATTATCTTTAGAAGTCATTGCTACACTAATCAGAGTGAGCCATAGACCTTTATCTGTACCCAAATTTATTTCTATGAGTTCATCCACAGTGGTGGAGATGCCTTCCACAAATGTTAGAGGGGCATACCTAATATATTATTATTATTCTTAATCATGTGTTACCTCTTTTGTATCTGTTTTAAAGGTAAGTGATGAAGCAATAATTTTAGAGCTAGGGGACGAGTCACTATTTGGAAATCCTGAAGAGTAGCCAACCATATTTGGCCCAACTGATGATGAATAGTCTTTTTGAAAATTTGAAGGGAAGATGATGGGACAGAAATAAACATCCATGTATTTTTCCATGAGTGTAACAACTTCTTCTAGCCTGACTGATGAAGAAGAGACTTGTTGAAGTTCAGTAGGTGGAATGAAGGCATCTCCGTTTAGGCTTTCATAGTTGTTTGGTGAATTAATGATTTCTCCTGTGCTATCAGGCTCAATTTCCACAACTGACATTATGGAAGCCACTAAAAAAGTGATTGGATTTGGGCCCACCCTTTCAATTTGATTAATTGGCAGTACATAATCTGCACTGATATGATTGAATGTGTTAGCTATGATCTTTTACAGACTATTCAGAGCATTGATTCTTATTATACCCATCTCCATGGACTATTTTACCTTTGTGTGATAAAACTCTACACCAATATAATGATATTCAAAAGTTTTTAGTGGAGCCTTATCAGTATGAAATTTAACAATTTGACCATTGAATAAATACTTGAGATATTGGTGGTATGAAAAAGGAATGGCTGCATGTTGATGTAACCAAGGGCTTCCCATCAAAATGTTGTAAGCTGTGTCCATCTGGACAACCATGAAATATAAACTAGATACAAGATCCCCAAACTGTGATTTAAGTGTAATATTTCCCATAGGTTCTTGTTAATTCATTTCATAACCTTAAAACATTAGAGTGGAGGGAGAAAAGTCAGATTCAGTGAGACCTTACCGACGAAGTGTACAGATGGGAATGAGCTTGGCTCCTGATTCATTATCAATGAAGGCTTGTCAGATGTCGGTATCGTTAACCTTTCCAGATAAATAAAAAGGTTTTATGTGCCCATGTACAAAAAAAATCCTAATCTTGGTCCATGAAATATATGACTGCATGAAATTCTATCAGATCATTCTCAACACGGTAAACCTCAGCAGTAGAAATCTCAGTTTCAAACTCTTGAGGACTTACTAAATCCTCAATAAGTGCTTCCTGAAAATATTTTGATAAATTCATAGCATCCAAGATTTATAAATTGGATGGTACTTGGTCCAGTTACTTTAAAAAATTATACTTATGGTCCAAAGGTCTATGTTTTCTATCTTGGAGATGTGGTTTTTTAGGTGCCTTGGAAGTTGATGCTCCTAATGTAGATAGAACAATTGTTGGGGCAGAAGCTAGAAATAATTATTCTCTTGGAAGGTTAAGCTGTCTAAGTCTGCCCAACTGTTGAGAAAGTGGTAGTATAGCTTCTAATTGGTTTTCCAAGATGATCATGTCAGGGGTGACTCTGTCATGTGTGGGAGAATTCTCTTTTTCTTGCTCATCTTGCTGAAGGGATCTCCCATGAGTTTCTACTACATAAATGGTTCGAGTAGGGGTGTAATTGAAATAATGCCTTTTAGCATACCCACATTTTCCCCTGATCCCCAAGATTGAAGAACTTTTCCCCCATAAAGTAAATAGAAATAAGGTTCATAATTAGAATCAACATTTTCATTGGAATTCATTAAGTGAATAATGTTAACGAAACTGAAGATTTTCTCCTCATCTGATGAAGATTCTACATGACAGAATGATTCTTGTTGTGTTGTTTGGAAGGGCGGTGCCCATGATTTTGAGATAGTTAGCATGAAATCATACAAAGTCAAGGAAAACTTTATCCTTGATATGAGATCATGTTCGTATGACTAATCTTTATCCTTATGACCATGTCACTTCTTTGAGGATTGGCCTTTAAAGGACTGATCTTTTCATAAATATGGCTTGGCTGTAGTGGAAGTGGTGGGAGGCATAGTCAGTTGTTTAAATTGGGTTCTAAGAATGGAATGAGTTTTATTGATCATTTTCTTAACCATCCAGCCATCAAACTTCTACACATTCTTAATTTTGACAACCTTCCACTCACCTTCCTCCTCTGTATCGGTAGCAGTAACACATCCTACCTGGGCCAGTTAATTTTTAAACTTCACCTACCCAGAGTACACCATCTTTTTTAAGCGGTCTTTAAAAAAAAACACTTCTAGATGGGGTGCCGCAACATTTGATGAAAGATGATTTTTTTGGAGATCCTCATCTCCCTCTTTGTTCATCTTCTGGGGCCTTGGTAACTAGACTAAATTGTTTTCCAAAACTGAGATGAAGTAGCCAAGGACTTGGTCATTTTGAAAAGAATAGACCTTGTTATTCAACTCCTCAAGCTATATCCACATTTGATATTTTTGATCATCTTGAAAATTCATTCATTGCTGTTGAAGCTTAGGAGGTGGAGCCCTATAGTATTATTTGGGATTTGAAGTAGAAGTAGGTATAGGTGTTTTCTTGAGTGTAACTGAGGAAACTTTTGTTTTTTTCTGTTCTCCTTCTCATAATTGATGGGATTACTCAGGATTTGGATCTAGTCTATGTTATGGATTTTTCTACTTTTTGAGAAATCAAATCTATATATCTAAACCCTCCTATGTATTTTATAGGTATTAATGGTGTGCACAACTCATCACATATATTTGCAACACAAATGGGAAGAAATTATTCTTGAGGGAGTGGTATATTCAAGGAGTATGTTAATCCTTTCCACCAAGTAATGAAATATGAAACTCTTTCATTCTACCTTTTTTTCAATTCACAAGACCGAATACTGTTGTCTTCTACAATGTTGAGCTGAATTAGAAAAGGAATTTCTAACGAAGGTCTTCCCATATAGTAATCGACCGAGACTGCAAACTTGTATACTAGACAAAGGCCATCCCCTACAATGATTTCACAAAACATACGAGATTTACTCATTATTTTTGTTGAGGGGTACCCATCATGGGATCACAGTGATAAATGAAATGCATCAAGTTATTCTCTGGATCTCCTGAATCATTAAAGATTGAAAATGTGGTATTCAAAATGTTTGGAGAGGGAGGAATCAAATATAACCATTTGGGGTAAGCCTTATTTTTTAGTTGTATTGGTGCACACCATCCTTCCATAGATTCCAATCGAGTCATCAATGACTAAATTGTATTCATAAGAATTTTAGGAATATCTGGTTGAGCTGAGACCTATATAGGTATAGAAGTTGGAGCCTGAACTGGTGTAGAAACTGGTAGGACCACCAATGGTGGTGTTGCTGGTATTTTTCTTGGATAAATAATAGGTATAAGCCTATAAGGATATGCTTGACCCTATTATGTCCATGTACCCAATTAAGGGAATTCATTATTCACATCATTAGTTTCAACAAACCCTCTTTGCTGAGGAGTTCCAACTAGAAGTATAAGACGAGGATATGCTTGTAGAGCATATTTTGTAGGAATGCTGATTCGGAGTAACTTTGCATTAAGTCTCCTCAAATCCTTCATCTCTTCCTCTCATTGAGAAAATATTTCTTCAAGTGAAAGGGATTGACCTTATCGACGGGGAAGGTGATACATAGTTTGACCTTTACCTTTCTCCATATTGGGTGCCTTGTAAATAGGTGAAAGTGGATTATTTGAGGGGATGCCTTGATTCTGGGAAAGCCTTTGATTTATGGTACACACACCTCCTTTATTTTCCTCACTATGAACCATATCAATAATAAGAATTTCCTCTTATGATTCCCCTGAAATGGACTCATTTTCCAGAGGATCTTCTATGATGGCATTAATGACATTCACTGACGCATAATGCATTGATGAAATTATATCAGTATCTTTGTGAGATTTCCTTCTTCTCCGCCCTCCATGATACTTTTTTCTCCTATATGCTCATTCCCCAGAAATTATTTGGTGAACAATAATCTATAGGTAATCCTCAGATAGTTTAGTTGTGCATTCACTTTGTGGCTTTTTTCCTAACTGGGAGAAAACTGACTTCCACTGAGGAGGGGATTGTGAATGTAAAAAATTCCATAGTTTTATAGGATGTGGCTATTAATATTCTTATTTATAAACCCTTTGGGCTCTATTTGTTGAATTTGAGGGTTGGGTTAAAAATGACCACATCCTTGTGGGCTGGGGTAGCTCCTAAAATGCTTTGGTTGATATCAGTGCAGATGCTCTTCCGATTTTAGGAATTTTGGTCTGAACATTGGCTGGGTTAATTATCCATCACTCACTTAAATCACATGTTCCAAAAGACCTTTTTGCTATTTAAAACATTTTTGCGATCTGATGGCTGATATCCTCTAAGCGGGAAGCTTGCTTGATGTTTTCAGATTCTTGATGCAAAAGTATCTCAATAGCTTGCTCTCTTTGGTCCTGAATTTGGTGAAAGACATTTGAGGCCTGTTCTTGTTGATCATCTATTTAGTCATGAACATAATTTATTTTTTTAGACGAACTGGGGAAATAACATTACATGACACCAATTTTGGAGGGTTTTACTAGTATAGGAGCACATTGAAATGCAATTCTCCATGTGCACTCCATACTTTGATATAAACACCAGACATGGTTTCTTTAATCAATTGTCGCAACCTCTTTAATGCATTGATTCATGCACATTGAAGGGGCTCCTATTGATTATCGATCTTTGGATGTCGGGAAACCTGGAGAGATGCCAATTCAATTTGGCACTACAACCCTTATATTACCTTGACATGACTTTGATATTCATCATATGGTAACACTTTTTCTTTCAGATGATTAAGAGTCTTCCATATGTTTAGGAATATATCATGAATACAATCTTCTGCCAAAATCTCTAGAATATTGTATTGATAGGTGGACAAAGGCTAGAACATGACTGGTATTTCACCCTCAGCCAGTTGTTTCCTCATATTCAACACATCCTCTTCATATTTTTCTATAGGTTTCTCAACCTGGTCCAACTAGAGTGGGCACTTCCCAATTTCTTTAGCACAAGAAATGGGATTAGTTAGTGTTTCCTCTACTATATTAGAGGGTAAATGACCCCAGGGAGGTTCGGAGAATGACTGTCACCTTGGTTTATCTTCTGGATGATAAAGTATTTCACCTTCCAATAACAAGGCATCAAACATAACTAGACTTATGTTTTCAGGTTCCTCAATATAATAGGGATTTATCATCACTACATTGTTAGTTGGAGAATTATCTTGACAATGTGAAACACTAATGTGGAGAGAACTTTCATAGTGAATTCCATCATGGGTAGGACCTCCATAATGGATTTACATAAGGGATAAATCCTCTCACTCCTTGGTATTCTGGCCACATAGAGGGTTTCCATGGCTCTCATCTGGAGATAAGTTCTTTAGATTTACTAAATTTTCATGAATCAAGCCTTCATGATTAAGTGTCTGATGAGGAACTTAAGAATTAATGTTACTACTACCATAATTTGGTAATGGGAGGGTAGGATCTTGAGTTGCAATAGATAAATGTCTGAGATCCTCAAGAACTCCAGCATTAAGGGGATCCAAATTACAGACTGAATCTTGATTTTCTAACTGTGCTTGCTGAGAATTTTTCTTAGATTCCTTCTTACACATAGTTGGGGACACTTACTGGGAGAAGTGGTTATCATGTGTAGGTGTATGTGCCTTTCTTAGAGTGGTCGTCAAAATAGGATGATTATCTACAATTGGAACAGATGTATGTTACTGATCTGGTTGTTCATATGATATAGAGGAGTGTGTCCCATAACCCTCATGGAATGAAACAGAGGTGCGTACCTACTCTGGGATGTCATGCTAATGAGTCATCCTAGGTATGGGGACATAATTATGTGTCAGTCCCTCTGGTGCTGCTGAAGTTTCCATTATGATATTTTGGCAAGCTTCCAGGATATGAGTTAGAATTTGTGTTTGCTGTTTCACTATTTCCAAAATGTGTTTAGTGACTTTAGTAGCTAGAACAAGAATATACATCCATTTCTCATTCAAAGTAAGTGTTTTTAAATGCTCCTGTACTCCCTTTCCTATCAGCGGATACTGATAGTACACGTGTGTGGGGGCAGAGAGTTGAGTCTTCCCTAGGTTCATCATCAGATCTTTCCAACTAACTTCTCAAAGTGCTTCCAAACAAGACTATTGGCAGTCTTGATGGATGATAGCAGGTGTATGTGCCTATTGGCTATTTGTCACCAAGAATGGTCAACAATCTTCTTTAATTGCTGTCAGATGATACTACTAGCAGGTGTATGTTTCTGCTTACAAGTTTCTGCCACATTTGGTTGGTATAACTCCTTGAATGTAGCCAGACAATTCTACTGACTATCTGATATATTGTAAGAAGATGTATGTGTCTGCTCATGGTACTCCACAATATTTGAATGATGATATTGATTAGGTTCCGTCAGACGATTCTGTTGGCTGGAAGAATTATGGCGGATGAGTGTATGTGCCTATTAACTATTTTCCACCAAACTGGGTTAATGGACGTCTATGGAGGGGGAAAAGACAAGAACCTTCTTGCTGTTGGCCAAATCTTATCCCCAGTGGTTCTTCTTGTGTGACCGGGTCTAAGGGACCTAGCCCAGACATCCGAATATAACACCCTCATCATGTGGAGGGTTTGCTATCGTGCAACGTTGGTAGTGGTGATTATTGGCAGGAGCCCTTAGGAAGGACCCCTATGTCTTTGGGACAAGTCCATGGGTGGCCTATTGGTCAAAATCCCTAGAATAGGGGAGGTATTAGTGATTTCTTTTGGGGATAAACTCCCGTAAAGATTGAAGACGGTGGTTGAAACCATCTTTTTCTAGACTGCTAGTCATCGTTGACAAGATGACCAAGGGTTATTATTGATTTTGAGGGCCTTTCGGGAAGTATCCAAGGTCAAGATAGTACCATGTTGATAATACTATCAAACCAATGCATTGGAGACCTAGCGTTGAAGATTCTGAGTTGGTGATAGTGTCCTTCGATTAGATGAGGACCCATCTTGTGCAACAACTAGGGAATTCATAGGTGCAAACGTGAAGGAATCAATTTTGAATAAAGAAAGTTATTCTTGGAAAGAAAGTGCCTATATATATGAAAAGTAAAAACAATAAACTCCGGTAAAGTAACATATTTGAGATAAACACATGAGATATTTATTTCCTTCTCTATCCCTCTTTTATCAATTGATAAAGGCCTAACAGATGGGTAACACTATCATCTTAGTTAAGGATTCACATCGGGTTCACTATTTTTTGTTTGCGTGTGGGTGTAAACAAAATGGCCCGATGAATAATCAAATATATGTGTTATAGAGTGTTTTTCATTGGGTAACCTATCACCTTGGTTAAGGATTCACATCAAGTTCACCATTTTTTGTTTCCCTCGGAATAGATGTTATGGTTTGGAATCACTAATTCCAAACACTTTCAATCAAATTTATTTATGAAACCAGAAACACCCAACAGTTCTATATCCAAAGAGACTTTCTTTCCAAAGGTAGGTGTTCATTAGATTTGTTGACCTACGAAAGTTAATAACTCGCATTGGTCAAGAGTATGGGAGGTTAAGCTCGTCACACCCTTTTGGGGGGAATTATTGCATACTCCAAGTCTTTCTTATAGATTTAAGATATTTTCAAGAATCCTTATTAATTTACCAAGTGTAATGTAGGTTTACCTAGAAATTTTCAATCAATTATTAGCATTTATGGAATTCAGAATCATCTGTATGTATTTTAGGTTCTTAATCAATGGAGATATATGTATGTATTCAAGGTTCTCCATCAATGGTATCCTCTCATATACTACTTAGAGATTCTTTATTTGTTGTTATGACAATGATAGTTTTTAGTCCATTCATTGGGCCATTCTGAAATTTATAGTCATCTAGGTAGACGAATGTCACTCTAAAATTTTATCATCATATAGGGAGATAAAAGTTGTTTTGATGTTGGGATCCTACCCATATATGGGATACCTACGTATCCTCATGAATGGAATTAGAACCCTCGTAGTTTAGTGCTTCTTAATGGGATATATCATACCTTTTAAGGTCATGTGATAAGGACATAACCATACAATTTTATTTCATTTGGTTAGGACATCTAGGTGAAAGGTGCCTAGTCAAAACATAGTGTGAGACTTATGCCTAAGAAGCCTAAGGAACTTGGAAATTATATGAGTTTCCAAGTTTAATTAGTCCCAATTGGGAATGTGGCTCAGAGAGAACAAGGTTTATTTTTAGTGTTGGGTTTGAACCTCAGGGAGGCTTCCTACGTATCCCATTTGGATGGGAATCAAATCCAACATAGTTCGGTAAGTCTCGTAGGGGAGTATGGACCTTTGAGAGAAATAGGTTGGGTCTTACTCTTAAAGAGGATGTACCTATAATAGGGTCCATGAAAGATGTCTTAACTCATTGAGATCCAAGGGGGACTTAATTCATGGCCTATTTCTAAGGAGGATACCCGAACTAAGGGAATTAGGGTTGGACTTCTAAGGAGGTTGTTCATTGATCTCGGGACCTTGGTGAAGGCTTCCTACATATCCCAATTATAATGGGAATCGGAGTTCTTGTGGTTCGAGATATGAGGTGGATTGCATGGATGTTGTGATCATCACAGATCTCTACGCTCACACAATTCATTCTCTATGTGAGAAACAATAGGATGTGAAAGATTAAACAAACCACACACAATCTCCTCTTCTGATGGAAGAGGTTAGTCCTATGGTGAAATAATCTAGGGAAATTATGGATAAGAGTGTGGATAAATGAACCCTTTAATGTGAAATGAAGGTAAAGGTCATTGGGTATGGCCTGAAAGGATAAGGGCTTAATCTAGAAGGGATTCCTGTGAATGGGTCCTACAGTGGGAGGAGGATATCATTCCATATGGATGGAAAAAGAAAGTGTGATCCTCACTCTTCCTACTGGGGACTAGAGTCTTCAAATCTTAGAGATTTTAAGGGGCGAACAGAGTCTTATCCTCATAATACAAGAATAGTAATTCCTCAATACTGTCTCTGGGGTAAGGTTCTATGTGACCATTGATATCCAAATCCAAATAGGAGACACACTGATGTGCCTTTCCCAAAGGTCTGATAAATCAGGAGGTCTTGGGGGAGGTCTTAACTTGGTCCCTTTTGAACAAGGGAGCCAAATAAGGATAATCCATTCCATGAGTGGCTTAAAAGAGGGATTAAATGATAGCTCATGTAGGTGGTCCACACTGGTGTTCCACATAGGTATGCCACATAGGTATGCTGCACTGGTCCTAGGAGAAACTGAAAAAATGATTAACATAGGCAGGATAAGCCTGTGAAAGCTTGATATTACTTGGGAAATGGACTATCGGGACAAAAATACTTAGGTGAGGTTTTTAACTTAAACACCCTGGGTGTCCCTTGATGTCCTTGGAATAATCTCACACAAGTATTTTCTTAACTAAAGGACCATGAGTAGGTGACTTATTTTTATGGAAGGAGGGTCCTCAAAAAAGTATATTATATTTTAGACCCTGAAGAGACTTTGATCTTGTTTATCCCTTTCAATTCTCTCT
Organism: Viscum album; assembly: GCA_963277665.1. Taxonomy (NCBI): domain Eukaryota; kingdom Viridiplantae; phylum Streptophyta; class Magnoliopsida; order Santalales; family Viscaceae; genus Viscum; species Viscum album. The sequence continues at coordinate 69,045,731 of OY728158.1, forward strand.
TCTCTCATGTTTTAGAGAGCTACCTGAGAAAATTTGGGGGACCTGGGTAAAGGATATACACAATGGGAGCTTCAGGAGTTATATTTTGTTTAGTTGTTGAAATAGGGAGCCCAAGGGTGCTATTTATAGGAATGGAGGGGGGCTGGTCGAAAGGATGATTTCGGTGTAGGTCATGAGTGTAGGTCCATGATGCAGCTCTTCAATGTAGGGGGTGCAAAAATTACTTTGTTGAGTAGGTCCTTGGTGGAGGTCCTCGACATAGGTCCTCAGAATAGGGGGATGCACATTGGGATGCATGGGTAGGACCTGCATTGTCCTATTGATGCATTGGTGGTATACGTAGGTGTACCACACATGGGGGTTGGTCGAACCACCTTAGTAAACATACTTCTCCATACTGCGTGGGCTACACCCCCGCACCCCTACTCAGGATCAGCGCTGAGATTCAGTCTCACCAATTTGTGCCAGTGCCTTCACTATCATCACTGACCCTCATGAAAAACAGAGAGTCACACCACAAACTTTTTGAGTCCGATCATGTACTTTTTGGGTCGTGATGCATGAAAATAAAATTTTTTCCTTCCAGTATAAAGACATATTTTTACTCGAACTTAGAATTTGGTGTCTATGTGAGGTTCACATCTTCAATTCTGTGGAGAAGTGTATGAAAGACATTTCATGGTGTCTAAAATTACATATACTAGATTATACCATAAAATTATGAAACATAATGTATAATCTCAAAAACTAGTGAAACACTAGAAATAAATTAAAAATTTAGGTATAACTAATCTATAAATGATAAGATTGTTTCTTTGGGTATATTTACAAATTCTATCATAGGTTTTCCTACCTATATCTAGTTACCAAAGTTTTTACTAAACTTATTTTGATACTAATTGTAAATAACCTAACCCTAGTAGCCCAAAGTGGTTGGTTACTTTACTACATTGATGTAGATATAGGGAATCACATCCTGAAGGACAAAATAGTTTAGTAGTATCTGTAAACTAGATAAATACTTGAATATCAAATTAATATTTAAAATAATAAATAAAACATAATTAATCCTTTGGGAACACCATTATTCTCCTAGGTTAACCCTACATATCAGTTATAATAAACTTTTTGTCATCATGGCGAAAAATAAAACATAAGAAATGGGTAAGGTCAGATGATTAGTAAGGGTATAAATATAGTGGAAGCTATCATAAATAATAATAAATGATTATATCAAGGTAAATAACTAAAACACATGACATTTAATCAATAACTTTAGAATAATATGGAAAGATAAAAGATGATAATATAATTCCATATAAATAATCACATGAGATAAAAACTTAACCATGGAAATTCTACTAGTCAAATAATCTCATGGAATATCAATACCTAATCACATAATGATGTAATGCATAATTATGGATATCTAAAACATATTTCCAAGGCCTTGACCAATAAGCCAACATAAATGGGTAAGACCTCATCCAAAACCTGATCTAGTTTGTTTCTTGAGACCTGATGATGCATCCAGGGGATATAGTGGGCCCCTCCCATCACTTACTAAGTCAAATTAATTCCTCATATGAAATTAGTGAAACATAAACAACATACAAATTCATATTAAAACCTAGAATATGAAATGTGAATACTTTATCCATAAACCAAGAATGGTATCAAAATATAACATTTACAGTCAAACAAATCATAAATCATTCAATTAAATTTGGTAAATGATATCATAAGAGATCAAATCTAATTAAGAATATTATTAAACAAAGGGTGTTGACATAGATGAAAATACTATAATAAAATCATTGATTTTTTGAGAGAAATATGCTTGTTTACTTTGAAATCATTTATTTTAATGGATGCACAATTATAAAAGAAAAAATTTTCTTTGAAATAAACCCTATAAAATTGTAAATAAAACTTCAAAACATTAAGGTGTAATTATGGAGGGAAATTCAATTCATGCTTTATAACTTAAAAACATTCCTTTTACACTTTGGTAAGAGAAGTCATAAAGTAACTTGTTTTGGAAAATAAGAAGAAGATTCCTTTTAATTTTTTTTTTGTAAAAATTAAAAAATGGGTGAAAATGACATTAAAAAATCATTGAATAATATACTTTTTTAATATTTTAGAATATATGGACATGGGTGATAAATATTCCCTAGTAAATATTTAAATAAAAATCATCCCGAATAACAATGAGATTATAAAATAAACCCTTACCTCGTGATTTGCTTAAATTAAATGTGCTTTAAATTCCTATATAATGGGTTAAGGAATGTTATTAATTTATAAAATAACCACATACATATTTATTATATCATATATGATCCTCATATATCATTTTATCACTCATTTTTTTAACAATATTTTGTTATTACCCTCGTTCCAAGTGTTAACTGCTTCATTTTCCAATGCATGTTTTGTCATGTAAGCCCCAGTTCTTGTGCATAGGATATAGTTAAATCATATCCAGAATGATATAAAGGTCATATATATAATATTTATTCATCATATAAATTTTTTACAATCATTCTTTAATGATTAACATGAAAAATGAATCACATCGCGTCGTGGAGAAGATAGGTCGTACGTACGCACGAGCGACAATATCATTACATTAATAGGTAAAATGGTAAGTAATTAGATGGTATATTAATTTTAAAAAATAAATATAATCTTATAATTATTATATATATCCATTATTTCCATAATTATACCCATCCAAGTAAAGAGGTTATGAAAAACAAATTACACCACGACATGGAGATGGTAAGCTGTACGTACGCATGCACGGTGCTTTCATTTTTCATAGTATAGATAAAATGTGGAATATGGTTGTAAAATAATCCTATTAACATATAATAATATATTTTATACCAGATTTATTACTTTATAATAAAAACAACACATAAAGAGGAAGTGAAAAAAGAAATAAATCTGAAAGAGTCGGTAAATATGATTACCTCTTCTTCGGCGAACTTCCTTTAGATCTCTTCTTAGGGACACTAGGATTGGTATTTTAGAAGAAAAAAACTTCTAGAACTTGGATAATTATGTTGGTAAGATAAATGGGAAGGGTTTTGTTGAGATATAATGCTCAAAGTGGTGTTAATATGTGAATTATGAGGTGCCCTTTTATAATTGAGGTGATGGATACTTTTGGAAAATCTCAAAATAATAAAATATAATAAGGGTATTCTAGATCCAAAGACTTAAAAATAGCCTATAAATGAATATTTTATGAAATTATAGACCTTATATTATCCCCTATGGGTTTATTTAACATTTTAATGATTTTTTAAATAATTTAATAAAATATTAATTCAATAAAATATCATTATTGTCAAATTTGATACTATTCATTTAATTTAACTTTAAATACATCAAGAAAATGTAGGAATTAGAATATAATTCTTTATAACATCTATAATATATCATATACATCTATAAAAATAATTATACACATAAAATCATCCCAAATATATCAAAATCAATATTTTAAAATCAATTATTTTATTTTTCTGTTAATTTAACAAATACTATTTCAGCATTGTAGAAACATTTAAGGTAATTATATAATTTTTAAAAATTAAAAATAAATTTTTATAATGAAATTAATTTAATTAATATTAAAATATATATTTATGTTCATTAGTATCTTGATTTTGTCCTATGTGGGGACATAAAATAAATTAAATACAAAGAGAGTGACATTTTGTAACTATCTCTGATTTAAATAATATGTAAGTTATTTTCATTAAAAAATTTCCATTAAATAACTAAAATTATATATTAAGGTGATAAGGGAATAATATTCTTCATGAAAGAATTTTTAGATAAGTTTAGGTAATGGTTATACCCTTATCTTTTGGTTTCATCCCCTTTTTAACCCCTTTAACTCTTACCATGACAACATGTTTTTTTTAATATTTGAAGGTCAATATTGATACTATAAAATGAAAAAGAACCATAAATGAATCATGGATTAAATTTTAATCCCTTTCCAAATCATTTGGATGAATTTTAGATTTTTATAAATTTTATATCATTTAATAAAATATTATTTATTTTAAAATATCATTAATGTCAATTTTGACACTATTCCCTAATTTGACTTTTAAAAAAATCAATAAAACAAGATATATTTGAAAAAAATCATTTAAAAAATCAATAAAATTTCAAATTTATAAATAAAATTTGTGTATGACATTAATGATCTAAAATTTTATTTATTTTAATATTTTTAATATCATTTATTTGATATTTCCGTTAATTAAATAAATTGTGCAACATAATTTTGTAAGCCTTTAAGTTAATTATTTATTTCCTAAAAATTTAAAACAAATAACCATGATGAATATAAAAATTTTAGATTTCAAATGAATATTTATAGTCTAATATATCTTCTGAATAACCATATATTGAAAACGCAATACTTATTAAAAACATTAGCATGATAAGTTTTACTTTTTCTAAAATAAAATACTATAAAGGGATTAAAATAATCCAAGTGGTTTCGAGAGGCCATAAAATTGGCCCAAGTATGATTTGTATCGACTATAACTCATCCAATAAAATTATTACATGTTTTAGGGAAATTTAAAATATTTAAAATATTATTTTTACCCTTAACTTCCCAATTAACTCTTAACCGTGACAATTAAAATTACCAAGTTTACTATTCATATTGTCCAAAAATAAAAGAGGCATATTTAATAAATTTGTAACTTATGAATAAAAATATTTAATCTATTTTTTAAAATTCAAAATATATAAATGGATATAATTAATTTTAAATTAATCCCATAGATGGTGTGAGAAAACAGGTTTTTAAAGTGAAAACGTTCAAAAGTTTGAAATGTTTTTATATCCAAGTTTAGTATAAAAATGATTCTAATGAACTAAATTGGATTAATAGATATATAATTGATATAATTTTAGTTTAAAACTAATTTAAAATATAATTTAACATTATCGATTATTTAGATGAAAATTCAGTTTTCAATTAAAATATAGTATTTTTCACTATTCATCAAAAATGAAACTTATCAAAAAATAACAAAAATTATACCAAAGTAAAATTTTATATTAATATTTTAAAAATTAAGTTTATTTTTTCAAATATAATTTATAAAAGTTTCAAAATTTAGTTTTAAAACAAGTTCACCATTAAAAGGTGACAAAAATACTTTTAAAAAAATATATCTTTTTTTGTGTAAAATTGGATTTATTCTTCTTTTATGCCTATAAAATCTATTGGATGAAAAAAATTTGATTGATTATATAATATATTAATTTAATAACATGGTTAATACTATTCAATCCTACAAATCTAATAGCCAGGTTATAATAATATCTCATTGATCGTTTAAGTTGGGTGTTGCGTGCAACACAAACTATCAAAGAGATTAACTTCAAAAAGATAAATACTATAAAATCTAATGGTGTTACCTTAAAAATTAATCTTAAGGAAAAAATGACCTATAAACATGTCCAAAATCCATTGGCTATCCATATTTCAACCATATACTATATTGGCTCGAAAATAGACCATTATTAGGAGCACATGATGTAAGGGAGGCCTCTCAATAGTGTTTAACTTTTTATATTTATAATAATGACAATCATATTCCATTATAAATGGGAACTCACCCCCTCACCTCTTCACACCTCTCAATCCCTTTGGTCCATCCAACCCCTACCCAAATAAGCTCCCAAATTCTATCCTCTGAACCAAGAAGCCACACTTTGGGCATAAAAAAACAAATAAAGTCCCTTGGGGAAAACCAAAAGGAGTTACATGAATAAGAGGAGGTTTGAATGTGTACGAATAAAATCAATACATAAGGTAAGGGTTTTCATATCAATTTACATTCCATTGATACTTATTTATTATTATGTAACTAATTACTTTTATATGGTTTATATAATTATATATGACACATTTTATCATGAATTTCATTTATTCCATGATATTAAAAGTTTCAATTGATTTTATTCTTTAACATATATAATGATTTAAAGGTTAATCAAGTATTAAGGGTATTTCTAGTCTCACTTTTATTTCTGTGAGACTTATTTCATATTCACCACTAATTTCTTTTGAGTAGTTTATGTACTACCCATGATTGTATTATATGATTATTATCATTAAATATGTGGGTATTTACATATCCATTTTATGATCTCTCTTTTTATGGGGTTTACGGTTCAAAAGTTACCAAATCGGTAAAGTAATTTTTTCTCAATTTTCCTTCTTTTAGGCACATGTTTTGTTATACACCTATACTCATTTACGAGGTGTATATAATGCCCTTTGAAATGTTTTATCATGAATATATTTATTTTCATGATATTTTAAGCTTCATGTAATTTTATTCTCTCATGGGGATTATGATTCAAAGTTACCAAAGTGTGTAAGAGTTTTTTCTACAATATCACCGTTTATCATGATTGTTTATGAAAATGTCCTATAATTTTTGTAAGGATTGAGAGAGTGATTTCTAAGAAATTTCATCTCTATATAGATACTAAAATCAGATTTCCTATAGGAATATGAAGATGTTTTTACTGAGAAAAATAAGGACACAAATCAAGTAACTGCAAAAGGAAAATGTAAAAAAGTTCTGTTAAAGAAATGGATGGGAATATTGCACTCCCTAATGTATTATCAATAGTTTAATTTTTTATGCGCGGAAAGTATGGTCATTATGTAAATATATTTCTTAGGGGGAAATCTCATGAAGGAACTCAACAATGTTGTATGACTAATGGATTTTATACTGATGTTGAAGAGACCAAAAATAACATATGAATGGTATGTGATGTTCTAATAGTATTTTTTATAAGCATGATTAAATTGAGTTTGATGGATGCTATAAAATTATTCATATTTAATATTTTAGGAAAAAAATATTATGGAATAAGATGATGAATCCTAGTTAATTTGTTGAGAAATAGGTGGGATTATTGAAGTGAACATGTATTGGAATTCAATAATTAAGTTATATGAATCATGAAGTATATCTTTTCATTGAGTATTTGAAAAAAATAAATTGAATGGTTTTGATGACCAAGAAAAGTGATTTAATTGAAATTTTAAATTTTTATTAAGGTAAACTAACCCTTAATATGTTTGAGATATCGTTAAAATTGGGTTTATCTTGGATAAAGAGACAATTGATATGGATAAAGTAAATTAGATAGTGTTCATGACCTCAAAACTGATAAAGGATTTTCTAAAAAATCAGTTTATGTTATCATTAATTAAGTTTACCACTTTTTTGGATTTAAGTAATATATCCAATAATCTGTATTTTATATAAGGAATGAAGAAGCATGTAAGTTTTCAATATGGTTTTATGGAAATTCAGGTTATTACCATGTTTTAAGAGAATAAATGATGAAAGTATTCATATGTTTGGTATGTGAGAACCAAGAGATACTTTATGATATATGGGGGATCGATGTTAAGAAGATTTTGAGATATTTAGTGACCTTATTTCTAAAGTTTTGAACAATTATCTTTCGAAAGGGTTATATGGATAACCATTTATGGAATGGTTTTAGTTGAATTTTGGATAAGGTTTTGGTGATTAATATATTACTTCATCATATAAAGATTTATTCATATTTAATCACCTCTGCTAATAATTTTTATTTTGATGATACCTAAAGATAGATATAATGAATTATTAGTCTATATATGGATCTTATGATCCATTAGTGATTTAGAGATAACATATCCACATTCATTTCTTATAGAAAGGGATAAAGTGGAAGTTGAACAAGGCACAACCAAAGGGTGTGATTATTCTTATGAAAGGGAATGAAATCAAGTAAGTATATATCCTCATGGAGATTATTCAACTTTATTAAAAGGGTCTTGGAATAAAATATTGTCCCATGATCATCCTTTTTGACAATATCAATGACCCTTTTCAAGCCTATTTGGTTTATGGATTTATGATCATTAACACTATCCTTACCATGTTTTATATCACTCTCCATCAGAACTTGATAGTTAGATATCTATTCAATGTCCATGTATTAACTTTAAACCTATATTATCTAATGTGGAAACCTAGTTACGAGTTATTTTCGGTAACCTTTATGTTCCCAACTTTCATTTTTAAAGGAAATTTTATAATTCATTTTTTATGATGTGGGTTTCTATGAAAGGAAATTTCAAGTATTAAACCTTTGTTGACCCATACAAATTTTGAGTGTGAAATTCATTTTAGGGGGAGGGGGGGTATAATGTAACACCCAAAGTTTTTATGAATTATTATTTTTTGAATAAATTAAATTTATTTAATGGATTTTATTTCATGCTACACCAAGTTATGGTTACTTTTTACGCAACACCAAGTCATGCTTTCACTACATGAAACACATAGTTTTGATTTTGATACAATCAACACTATGTTTGTCTTGTGTTACACAGAATTTTGAGTTTCTTCAATAGCTTTCATTACATGAAAGATCACATTTTACCGAACTACAATACAAAATTAATATTATTATTAAAATATTTTTATAGTTATCTCCTAGTCGTTGGAATGGAAAATATGAATAAGATTAACTAAATTATGAAACAATGGTTTATACATGTTTATAAAATGAATTCTTTGGTTATAAATTAATTATAAATGATAATAAAAATCAATTGAATATAAAGGAGTCATTTTTATGAAACAACTATTTTTATGCCCACAAAGGAATTTTATCTTAACAAATTAAATTAATTAATATTAGTGAGAGATATAAATGAAATTTATATATTATAAATTCAAATAAATATTTTTAATTCATCCAATATGTTTTATGGACATAAAATAAGAACAAATTCAGTTTTAGGCATAGAAAGCTGTATTATTCTAAAAGGCAGTTTTACTGCCTTTTAATGGAAGACTAGTTTTAAAAATGATTTTTGAAACTTTATAATTTTTATTTAAGAAAATAAACTACATTTATAAAATATTAATATAAAAATTTACTTTGGTTTAATTTTTTTTATTTTTCTAAGAAGTTTAATTTTTTGATGAATAATGAAAACACTGAATTTTAATTGAAAACTATATTTTTATCTAATTTATTTTTATAGTTAAATTATATTTTAAATTGGTTTTAAAGTATATTTAGATCAATTATAAACCTATTAATACAATTTATTTATTTTTAATCAATTTCACATTGAAATTGAATATAAAAAATTTCAAATATTTAAACATTCTCACTTAAAAACCCATTGTTTCATCCCGTCTATGGGATTATTTTTTTAAATTAATATATACCAATTCTGTGATTGGAATTTAGAAAAATGGATTACATATTTGGTATCATAATAATTTATAATTTTTAATAATTTAAACTTAATTTTCTCTAAAAATATTAGTGAAAGTAATTAAAAATAATTACAAAGATTAAGATAAAAACGAGTTTACTTAGTGGTTAACCTTTAATATTAAAGGAAAAAATGAACTTGAAACATGTCCAAAACCCATTGTATTACCATATTTCTACCATATACCCTCTTTTATCAAAAATGGAACATTATTGGAGGAACATTATGCAAGGGAGACCTCTCAACAACGTTTACCTTTTTGTATTTACAAGAATTCCACTCCTCTTGCACTATAAAAGGGTACTTAGCCCCCTAACTTCTTCACACATCTCATTACATTTGGTTTGCTCAAAACTTGCCCAAATAAGCTCACAAATTACCCACTCTCAATTAATAATCCCCACTTTGGGTAGAAAGAAAACCAATTAAGTCCCTTGGTGAAAACCAAAAAGAGTTACCCAAAGAAGGGGAGGTTTAGACATATATGAAGAAAGTCAAGACTTAAGGTAAGGGATTTGAACTCAATTTACATTCCATTGAGACTTATTTGTTATTATGAACCTAATTATTTTTATATATTTTATATAATTTAATATAACATGTTATACATTTAATTTCATTTATTTTATGATATTCAATGTTTTAATTAATGTTATTCTTTCATGGATCTAATGATTCAAAAGTTACTCAAGTAGTAAGGTTATTTATAGTCTCACTTTTATTTCTATGAGACTTATTCCATATTCAACACTTTTATCTTTTTTGATGTGTATATACTTCCCATGAGTATATTATATGATTCTTATCCTTAAATTTATGGGTATTTTCATATCTACTTGATAATCTTTCTTTTATGGGGTTTATGGTTCAAAAGTTACCAAATTAGTAAAGTAATTTTGTCTCAATTTACCTTCTTTTAGACACATGTTTTGTTATGCATATGAGGTGAATATAATTTCCTTTTACCATTTGTATCATGAATATCCTTACTTTAAAGATATTTTAAGATTTATGTAATGTTATTATCACATGGGTATTATGATTCAAAGTTACCAAAGTGTGTAAGAGTTTATTTCTACAGTCTAATTGTTTATTAAGATTGTTTATCTTTATGCTACAATTAATGAAATCCAATGATCCATCTCTCAATAAATATTATGAACTTTCTTATCCTCTATATATTCATGATATCTTTGTGTATTGGTACGTTTTTCCCACTATTTGGTACTTAATCCGATTAGGAAATTGTTTTTATGAAAATATGACTTTATTTCTCTCTTCGGTTTGAAATCCATGTTATTTCAAAAAAAGGTTTTCTAAAAAATTTTTAAATAATATTTTAAGCTCATTTTCAAGGAAAATGATTTTATAAATTTTTTATGTTTTAAAAAGTGTTTAAAATGGTTTTCAAATCACCCTTTATATGTTTTCAAGGATATTTAAAAAAAGGGTTTTAAAATGTTTTATTATTTAAAAATTATTTTTAAAAGAAGGAAGGATATTTTCCTCAATAAATTTTTTAAATAATCCTTTCAAAATTATTTTCCATATAAGATGACATCCTTTGATATATATAGGGAACCAATTCTTATTATTTATTTGAATGATTTATGTTTAAGATGAAAAGTTTTTTATAAAACCTGTTTCTCTTCTATAGATCACACCCTGATAAAAAAATTATGAAACTGACTTATTTTCACGAGTTATTTTATGATGAAATTATTATGAAGCCAATAACTTTTCCACATGTTATAATATTATGAAATTTTTATAATACTCATTTCATTTAAATGGATATGATATGATGAATGTTTTATGATTTTATGGAACATTAAATATGGTTTTAATTATGTGACAGGTTAGACCTATATCTCCATCTAATGAATTGGTTAATTATAAATGGTATATGATATCAGAGGGTATACATGTTGTATCTCAAGACAAAAAAATAGGGTTCATAGATTTTAGGCCAAGATAAAAAACAAGAGGGTACAAAGATTACAACCCAAGCCTGAAAATAAGAGGGTACATTGGTTGTATCCCAAGCCTAAAAACAATAGGGTACATGGGTTGTTTCCCAAGCCCAAAAACAAGGGTGTACATAGGTTGAATCCCAAGAATAAAAGAGGGTACACGAGTTGTGACCCAAGCCCAAAAATAGGAGGGTATACGGGTTATCTCCCAAGCCTAAAAATAAGAGGTTACATGAGTTGTTAGTTGAAGCCTAAAGTAGTTAAATGGGTGATTAGCCCAAGCCTAACATGTTATGAAGGTCTTGGTAGGTAGCATTGACATAAGGTTTTCTATGATTTTGTGTATTCCTCAAATATATGTCTTATGCTTATGTTATGGTCACATGGATTATATTCTTTGATTTCTTTATGATTTATGTCTTATGAAATGCCAATATTTATGTCAGGAATCATGATTATGATCTTTGATATGAAAGGTATGATCTTAAAATGTTACGCTCATGTTCTTATACCTTTTTTTATGTTATTATTACAAATATCCTTTTTTACCCTTAATAAGCATCTGAGATCACTCTTTGGTTATGTTTCCTTTTTTGGTTATAAAGAAAGGTTTTAAGTTTGAGTATTAAAGGGGAAGATCATTATGGGATATGTTGAATATATTTCACCAAATTAGAAGAATGTGTTCCAAGTTTCTAAAGGTACAAAACTATTATAGTCATAGATCATGTAATTTTGTAATGTGCTGAATTTTCATCTAAAATAATGTAATATACATGTATGTTAAGCCTGGGTAACTATAATTTATAGCCCATGTCAACTGATCCATCACTACAAAAAAATGATATATTCCAATTCCAACTACTATGGGATGTTTATTAAGAAGGATATTTTCCTCATTATACCTTCCAACTTCAACTTTTTTTTTCTCTATAGATTACTATTTTGAACATACATAGATTATATGAAGTAACATGTTAATCTTCAAATTAATTATCATTTCAACTAAACCATATGGTAAAATATTTTAGGGGTATGCTTATTAATATTATCATAATATAAATTTATATAAACCTTTTCTATAATACCATCTATAAGGGACAAACATTAAACATTACATAATCTAGTTTCTTTAGACTAGAATTAATTTTATATCATTCCTAATTATTATTTTTGAATGGAGTTTTATAAAATTAATTCATAACTCTTATATAAAAATCCCATATATTACAAAGTGGACACTTTTACTTAATATCCATTTTCCCACAATATAATTTTTTTTAAGTAAAACATGATTTATTTTCATAAAAAATATTCATTATTTTAAAATTGAATTCTTATTTTCCCTTTCCCATCCTTAAACCTTGTAAAAAACATTTTAAAATGTTGGCATGAGAACTAAAATCTCAGTAAGGGACATAAAAAAAGAAATCTTTTTGTCCAGTGAAAAACATGAAAACCCATTTTAAGTTTACATTTACCATAATGTTGTTTTATTGAATGAAATAAATCATTTCCACATGAAAAATGAAACAATTTTTTCTCAAATAAAACCTTCAAAACCCATATTAAGAAAATAAAAACGTTTTTGGAGAACTTAGAGTTATTATATTCATAACCCATTTCAGAAATAACTAGAGAATAGTTAAATACGTAGAGTAAACATCCTTGGTAACTCCCTAATTATTTCATATTAAGACAAGGAACATTACCTGATTTATTGAAGAGATATAATGGGTCACACCCTTCATATAAGCTATATCGAGTTCATCAGTTCATCATGAGCTATAATGGGGGTTCAACCCGTCATATAAGTTGTATCAGGATCACCCATTCATCATGAACTATAATGGGCATAAAATCATCATATAATATTTATTAAACTCACTCTTTTAACATATATAATTCTCAAGTAACATATCATGAATAAAACATTTTATTCTTACACCTTTTCATCATAAAACCTTTGAAAATATCCTATAAAACCATATGAAAAACACTTTCAGACATTGAAATAACCTTTATTTTAAAATCCCATTTCAAAAATAAAATACCTAGAATGAAGGAAATTATATTTTTTCTTTGAATAAAACACAAATTTTTTTAAATGAATCCAAAAATAAAATAACTATTTCAGGGGCGGGAAAAGTCATTGTCACTACATACGTTAAAATAAAACATTACTTTTGTCCTTTTCAAAGAAAGTAAAAATGTTACATAAAAATATTTATTTTGAATTATTTTTAAAGAAATTAAAAAGTGAAATAATATTTCATTTAATGTTATTTTATGTTCACATTAATTCATTGATAATATATTTAAAAAAAAGAAAAATATTATTGATGGAAACTCATGAGGGACTGAGTGATGAAAACCCTAATACCATGCAAGGAGATTTTTATGGAAAGTTTGCAAATAAAAATGCTATTGAGGTGAATGATGGAGATTTGGTAGGGCATTATGACCTCTTTAGGCTTTGTGTGAAGCAGAAATCAGAGAAACTAGTTAGCAAAGATGTTCCCAATCAAGGGAATAACTTTACTGATGTAGCCAAGAAAGATGGATTCTTATCTTTCATGGAGTGTGATCCAAGGAACTCAGGGAGGATCATAAGAAAAGGGAGAATTGACCACATCTCTACGAATCAAGCTGCGGTCGAGGAATGGGTTAAGTTATTTAAATTCTCAATCATTGCTCGGGTGGTTATTTCAAAAGAGTTTATGCCCTGGAAATTCCATGATCTTACTAATAGGATTGCGGAGATATGGGGATTCAGTGACTTGAAGATGAAGACTATGGGGAAGGGGTTTTATCGTGTTGTTTTCCCCTCTGATGAATGCAAAAGGCATGCATGGAGCCTGAGTTTTTTCCCTCTCAATCCTAGATTCCTTCAGATTCTTGAGTGGGATCGAAATTTTTATCCTAGTTCTATCAATAACACCTTTTCATAGGTATGGATACGTATTCATAAACTGAGTTGGCTATATTGGCATCCACAGATACTATGGGATATTGCTTCGTCTATAGGGAACCCTATTAGACTTGATAGGCAGAAAGATAAACCCAGTTTTGGACACTATGCTAGAATCCTGGTGGAAGTAGACATGTCCACTACTCCTGTAGAAGAAGTTGTCTTCACCACCAGGGATGATAGCATCACTCTTGAGGTTGGGTATGAAAGGAAGACTAAATTTTGCTGCAAGTGCCATATCTTTGGGCACATTCTCTCTGAATTCAATAGAAACAGGGTCTTCTCCTTCTGCAACATTAGGGGTCATGATGCTATACATTGTCGAAGGAAAAAAAATGACCAGGGAACCACAAAGACTGATGCACCTGTGAGTAAGGATCAAGCAGGGAGTGATAAGATGGATGTCCATGGAGACCCCTTGAAATATAATGATGATACTGTCAATGTTGATCATGATGCTCATATTGGTTTGGATGCTCCTTCAGCACAACCCCCAAAGGATAACTCTGATATGGGTGGGAATAATGAAGCTGTACATGATAATATGGTCATTGGGAATACTCAAAATGATGGAAGGCAAGAGTAGATCAGTGAACTGGTCATTAAGGATCAGTGTGGCCGAGGGCTCTTCTACTCCCATCATATAGGATCCAGCAAAAGCAGCATAGGATGCCCGTAAGGGGAATGAGTTGCACCTGGATGGAGCCAAGTCAGTGCAGGAAAGTGGTGAGCTGGATGAAGATTTCTCTCAAGTTCCTTTATCTAAGGTTGCAAGGAGGAAGCTACCTGCCACCTTGACAGTGCCCATTAACTTGGACAACAGGTTCACATCTCTATCTGATGAAGAATCTCGACCTGAAAAGGACGGAAGCTCCCCCAATGATAAAGGTGAGGAAAATTTGGAAGATTCAGAGAAATGCATAGCAACTGGCTATGATGTCCCCTGTACTAGGTAGTGGTCTTCCAATAAATGAAAGTTCTCTTTTGGGATTTCCAGGGTCTTGGGAATTCTCCCACGGTCAAAGCCCTAAAGCATATCATTTTGACCAACAAAACAATGTTACTTGGCATTTCTGAACCTATAAGGAAGTTTTCTAGGTGGATGGATTTTAATTGGAATGATCTGGGGTATTCCTTTATTGAAACCAATCAACCTGACAATAATATGGAATCTTTATGGGTGTTAAAGCACAATATTATTATAGTTGAATCTTTTCAAAATGATCAACAGTCAGTATTGCTATCCTGCTGCTTTTATTCCAACCCTTTGTGTGTCACCTTTGTGTATGATTTTAATCATTATATTAGAATAGGAATTTTATGGAGTAACTTATTATCCACTTCTGAACACATGGACATGAGATGGATCATAATTGGTGACTTTAACACTGTTTTGAGACCGGAGGAAAAAAACCGGGAGTACCTTTTTTAGAGAATCAGCCAAAGACTTCTCCTCTTGTATTGATCAATGTAGGTTGAATGAAGTTCCTATTTCAGGTGCTGATTTTACCTGGAAGAGATACACCCTAAATGGGAGTCAGGAAAGTAAACTAGATAGGTGTTTGGTGCAGATGGATGAGCAAAGTGAGATAATGGAAGTTTCTGGCACGACTCTACCCAGAATTCATTCTGATCACAACCCTATATTAATTGATCTATGTTTTACCAATACGAGGTCAGCTCCATTGCCCTTTAAGTTTAACAATGCATGGATGGTTGTGCTAGGGTGCAAAGAAGTTATAATGGAGGCTTGGAAAGTAGCTGTACAAAGTAGTGCTTTGTATATTCTTATTAGTAAACTGAAAATTGTGAAATCCAGAATCAGAGAATAGAGCAAAAAATCTTTTTCCATCCTTGAGCATGACATCAAAGAGGCTGATTCTCATCTGTCTGATTGTCATCAAAGCAATATTCATCAGGATTTTCCAACTCAAGAAGAGATACAAGCTGCCTCAAGGCTTGATAATCTCTTGTCTCTTAAGGAAAACCTTGCTCGAAATCAGTTTAATGTTAGGTGGTTGAAGGAGGGGGATAAAAATTCAAGGTTTTTTCACTGCATGCATAGGGGGAAAAAGGTAAGGAGGAGTCTGAAGGCTTTAAGAATTGATGACACCGTGTTCAATTATGATAATGACATTTCCAATGCTGTGACATGCTATTTTGAAAAGCTATATTCTGAATCTGGGGAGGAGAACTCAAATAAAATTATCAGATGCATTGAGCAAAGTCTGGATGATGCTCAGAATGAAAAACTCACTGATATCCCTACATCAATGGAAATCCATTATGCTCTCTTCTCCTTAAATATGGATAGTGTTACTGGTCCTGATGGTTTCTCCAACAATTTCTTTATGTTCTATTGGGATATTATCCATAAATAAGTGATTGATGCTGTAAGGGAATTCTTCTATCACTCCTATATGCCATTTGGGATGAACTCTAACTTCATTTCACTGATTATAAAGAAAAAAAATTATTTGGATATTAAATATTTCATGACTATTTCTTTTGGGAACTCCATTCCAAAAGTTATTAACAAAATCATGGCAGTCCGGTTAGGTGAGATTGCAAGGAGTCCTATTTCCTCTAATCAGTTTGGTTTTGTACCTGGCAGGAACATTCAGAATTGTCTCTTTACTACTTCAGAGTGTGTCAATATAATGAGAAGCAAGGTCAGGGATGGAAATATATCCTTAAATATTTATATATCGAAGGCCTTTGACATCATAAGGTGGGATTTCATTTTTAAAATTCTGAATATGCATGGCTTTTCAGATAAATTCATTAGTATGGTATATTCCATTTTGAAAAGTGCTAGTATATCTATTTTGGTCAATGGATCACCCATGGGTTTTTTTCAATGATCTAGAGGATTTAGGCAGGGTGATCCTTTATCTGGGATTTTGTTCTCTATGGCTACGGATTATTTGAGTATCTATCTTCATGATCTTGTTAACACCGGTTTGTATCAAAGGATGATAGCTGGTAGGAACTGTTATACCCCCTCTCACTTGTTCTATGCTGATGATATACTTTTATTCTCCAAAGATGAGAGAAATACCATCTCTTGTATCAAAAGTATCTTTGATCACTATGAGGAAGTAGTAGGACATGTCATAAGCTGGAAGAAATCATTTGTTGTCTTTGGGGAAGGAATTCGAATCTTGAAGCGAAATAGGATTTCTAATAGGCTTAGTGTAAAGAGAGGTGCACTACCTTTTAATTATCTTGGGCTGCCTTTATTTTGGGGAAGGGTGAAACGAGTATACTTGGAAGGTATTACTCTTAAAATTACTAATCAGTTGGCCGGTTGGAAAAGGAAGACCATGTCTCAAGCTGGTAGGATATGTCTTGTTAACTCTGTCATAACTTCAATGTTTGTTTACTCTTTTTCATTATATAAATGGACAAGTGCTCTTATTAAGGAACTGAGTGGAATGATACACAACTTCATTTTGACTGACTCGATTCACCAGAGGAAAATTGTCACAGTGGCATGGAAAGATTGTATAAAGCCTGTGGATATGGGGGGAATGGGAGTTAAAGATGTCATAATTTTTAATGATGCACTACTTGAGAATTTAACTTGGAGGCTTTTAACTAGTTCTGATTTTTCTTTGGAATTTATTACTAGTAGATTTGTTGACAGGCTGCACAATAATCAGGTTGAGTACATGAGATCCTCTGTTTGGACATCAGTTAGGAACACATATTCTCATATCATGACACTGCCTAAATGGTTGGTATGTGCTAACTCTCACCTGAATTGCTGGAATACTCTGTGGCTGTCCTCTCTAATTAAAGAATACATCAATATTCCATTACCTTGGAGGAACATCTCTATTTATGACATGTAGGGAAACTCTAAGGACTATGCAATAATAACTAGAAATATTCGTATGGAGATGTCAAGATATGCCTTTTTTGACTATGATGTTCTAATTTGGAAGCCTGCGCTCAATGGATCCTTCTCCAGATGAGAGTATTACAAGATACAATGTGGCACTACACCTGGAGTACCTGCATGGGTGAAGTGTGTAAGAAGGCCCTTCATTCTTCCCACTGATGCTTTGCTGATATGGAGAATTTGGAAGTAGTGGCTGCCAATCCAATCTTCCCTTCAATGTTCTGGAATGAGCATTACTCTGGTATGTTATCTCTTCTTGAATGATAATGAATCTGTCACAAACTTGTTCATTCACTACTCTTTCACTGCTCAGTTATGGAGTTATCTGCAAGACACCTTTCAGTGTCATTTCAGTTTCAGTTCAGTTGACACACTGCTCACATCTGTTCTACAGGACAATTGTAGTGAGCATGTTAAATCCCTTCTCACTGTTACTACTATTTCCATGATTTCATACATTTGGAGAGCTCGAAACAATAATGTTTTTAACAATTGCAGGCCCTTGTTTAAGGAGGGTGTTTTGGCGATTCATCGAAGCATTAAACTTTCTTCGGTGAATCAAAATGGATCAATTAATAATGATATATCTGATTTTATTCTCTTGAGGACTCTTAGTGTAAGTGGAAGGGAGAGGAGGCCCAGAATGATGAAACATATTTGGTGGATTCCACCGATATATGACTGGCTGAAAGTGAATGTGGATGGGGTGGCCTCCGGTGCACCAGGTCCTGCTGGATGTGGTGGGGTATTCAGGACTCATCGAGGCCTTTTCAAAGGCTATTATTCCATTATATAGGGAATGGGCATGCAATTGAGGTTGAATTATGGGAAATTATAAAGGTGATAAGGTATGTAGTTCGTTATGGTTGGTGGAAGTTTTGGATAGAATCAGATTCTTCTGTTGTTGTGCAGATTCTTAAGGACCGGTCTAGAAATGTTCCATGGAAGATTTTATCAGCCTGGATAAATTCTCTTAGACTTGCTGAGTTGATATGTATTGATTTTTCTCATGTGTATAGTGAGGCAAATCAGGTTGTAGATTCTCTTTCCAAAAGAGTGATTATGGAGGTCAGTTCCAGCTGGTCCTTTGTTCTACCCAGTTACTGTACTGGTTTGGTTCATAATGATAGAATTGGTGTTGTGCACACAAGGTTATGTAATGATCCCACTTTTTGAGTTTTTTTGTAATGTTTAATCCTTTTTATATATAATTTTTTGGGATCAGGTCCCCACCTATCTCTCGAACTTTTCGGCTACATTTTAAAAAATATGGACATGGAATAAAAAGAGTTAAAAATAAAAAATTAAATGAATATTTTTAAAAGAAAGTCCCTTACCTTTAGTCCAAATCATCACGTAGGTTATTTATCTTCCTAAATAAAAAATTTTTGTTAAAAATTTATTTTATTAAGATCCCTTTTAAGGTTTATTTTTTATTTTACCATTTTATAATCAATTACTTATTTAATTAAGTTTACTTCGGATATTTTGATGATATTGGTCTCATATTTGCAAAATGAATTTGGTAGGTTGACTCTAGAAAAAGAGTTAATTATTCCATAATATCCATAATAATAATAATTAAATAATTATCATTTATATATATAAATTATACTATTTAATCCAATCATGAAATATGATCATGAAAAATTAACCATGTTACAATCATGGACACAGTATGTTGTACGTACGCATTTGAAACATTTCATTTTCTATGATCCTTATATAAATATTTTAAGTATTATTTTAACATTATATAATTATAATAATATCCTAAATAATAAATTATTTCTTTAAATATAGTTATATATAACATCCATGTGATGTGGTGTTGAAAAATGAATCACATCTCTTCGTGGAGGTGTTAGTCCACAAGTACACCCAAACGACGTTACCATTTATCAATGAATATATTGGTAAGAAATAAAATGATTTATTATATTTTAAGAATGATTAATATACAATTAATATAATATATATAAGTTAAATACATAATTATAACCATCCATGATAGGTGGTGATGGAAAATGAATTACATCGGTTCGTGAGGTGGTAGTCCGCCGTACACAAGAACAATGGATTCATTTCCCATTTAATGGAGGTTGGAGATGGATATAGGTTATACCATAAACTTAATAAAATCTCAGAATATGGTAGATAATTACATTATAATATCATCATGGTTAAAGAATATTTTAAGTATGTTGAAGAAGAAATAAGACAAATATGCTTGGTTAAGAACTGTACCTCTTCTTTAGACAACCTCTTAAGGTTTACACCAAATGAATTCCTAGAATGTTTTTTTGATAAAACCAAGGATTATATTACATTAATAGGGATGTAAAAAAGGTATTTGGGAATGATTTTTTTGAACCAAAAGGGTTTTTAAGTGTGAATAAAAGAGAATAGGAGGTTTCCCTTTATAAGAGAGGGAAGTGGCACTCTTGGAATTTATCAAAATATCAAATTAATATAAATAATATTCAAGTTAAAATGGATCCAAATTTATAATATTCAAGGGTAATGTGAGTATTATTATAAATAATATCATACAATAATTTTGTTATAAGTTTAGATTATGTTATTACTATTATCTTTTGGTTTTAACCCCCTATTAACCCTTTCCACACTTACCACGATAACAATGATTTTAACTCTTTAATGGTCAAGATAGTTATTATAAATGGAAAAAACAGACTATAAATGGAACATGGTTGATATTTTAAACCATATAATAAAAAATGGATAAATAAATTATTTTTATTAATTCTAAATAATTTAGTAAAATATTATTTATTAAAAAATATCATTAATGTCAATTTTGGAACTCTTCATTCAATTTGAATTTAAAAAAATCAATACAAATATGGAACTCGAATGTAATCACAAAAAATGCCTAAAATATGGTAAAAATATATAAGAAAATCTTGATAGATTATAAATCACTCAAATAATATTATTTTTAGGGTTTTTAAAATCATTTTATTAAATTTTTTACTACTTACACAAACACTATGTAAGTGTTTCATAAGAACATAAGGAGATTATTTAATTAATAAAAACTATAAATAAATATAAATGATAAAAAAATTATTTATCTTTGAAATATATATTTATAACCTAAATTATCCTATATTTATCCCTATGTTAAAAATTAAAGATAATAAAACAAAGAGAATGTCATTTTTGACTTTTCTTTATATAAATTAATATAAAGGTCAAAATGATGGAAAATGAAAAAAAGGTCATATATTTTATATTTTAAAGTCTATGTATGAGATCTAGTCATCTAATGAAATTGAGGCAGGTGTTAGGGTCATTTCCGAGTCCTTGTCATATTATTTTTTACTTAAATTACCCAATTTACCCTTTCTAAGGTGACATAAATTTACTAAAGTTACTATTAATAATGATTAAAAATAAAAGAGATATATTTAAAAAAAATTGAAACTATTTATTATGACTTTTTAATCCATTTTAAGGATTTAAAACATAGGAGTTATCAAATATAATTTAAAATTAAACTGAAAAAACATGATGAAAAATAGTTTTTAGAAAAATGCCTTATCAAGTATAAAAATATTTTTATACCAAATGCAAGTATAAAATTAATTTAAAACACCAAAATTTAATTATTATTAGTAAAAATTAACTAATGAAAATTTTAAACTATTCAAATATTTAATTTGAATTTGTAAATGCTTTAAAATAAAATACAATTTTCAATAAAAATCAGTATTTTTCAATATTCAAGCAAAAATCCATCTTTTTAAAAAATTCTCAAAATTTAATCATAAGATAATTTTGATATGAAGATATAAAAAAGGAATATTTTTTTTTTGAAATTCAAATTATATAATATTTAATTCAATCATATAATACATAAAACCTAATTTGGTTTAAAATAAAACCTTTTTTAACCTTGGATTGAAAAATCACCTTATGCTTTTATAGTGACTATAAATATAAAAAATATAATTAATGATTATTAAAAAGACATGAAAATGATTTATCTTGACATTAAATATTTTTTTACATGCTACATCCACCCTAAATTAGACAAGGAAATCCTTGGAAAACTAGATTTATAATTAACACACTCCTTTAAATGATTGATGTCTTTACTTGTGTTTGATTTTAAAGGAATATGATAGAAATAATTTATAGTATTTTCATAGTCTCATTATAGGAATACATACTTTATACACATAAATATCATATCATATTAGATGAATATTTATTACAAAATATTACGATCCGTGATAGAAATATAATTTTTTAGTGTTAATGGAAATTTGGATACATTAACAACTGGTACATAAAGAATCTACATCATCTCATACTTTGTACATTATAATTAACACACTTCTTAGATAAATCATACTTAAAATCTTTCCTCATATCCTAGGTAAAATAAAACAAAATAAAGGGTGTTCTTAGATTCTTTGTAATGTTAAAGAAGGGATTTATCAATAATCATTTAAACATAACACGAGCATATGGGTATGAGAACATGATATTAACCTTTGAAAACCATACTCGTCATTTTTTAGATCATAAACATGTGTCATGGCATAAATATTGGAAGTTTATACGATATGAATCATAAAGGAATTAAATTAAATGATCCATGATAACATAACATTGGCATAATATCATGTCATAAAAGAGTGGCATATTGTGTAGCATAATCATAAAAATAGGAATATTATTTGAAGGATACCCACAAAGACATTAAAAACTTATTAGGATTAGGATAAATTCCCATGTAACTACTTCAATAATGGGATAAACTCCCATTTAACCTCTTATGAGAATGAGATAACCTCCCATGTACCCTCTTTTAGGCTTGGGATATCCTCCCATGTACCCTTTTTTGGGATTGGGATAACCTCTTGTGTACCCTATTTGAGTTAACAGAACATTAATATTTACCCAATGCATTGGAGGTCTATATAATTATGGGACCACCCATCAAATAATCATAATCCATTCTTATGTATACCAAAATATCATGAAAAAATTTATCATTCCATTATAAGTTAACCCATAAAAAATAAAAAGGTTTCATAAATATCTCATAATCATAATTATAAACCATATAGAGAAATAATAAGGATGGTATCATTGAATAATATCCCTTATAAATAATAAGCAATATCAGAGGTTTTTATCATAGGAAATTTTTTTATTAAAATAAAACTGGAACCTTTCTTGAGGAAAATACCCTTTTCATATTGAAATATTTTATTTGTGATCTAAACAATTCCAAAATATTATAGAAAATATTTTATTTTAAAATAACCTTGAAATTTTTTAATGTAAGCTTCAAAGAATTGATAAGCCATGATGGTGGGGAATTTAATTCATTACATATACATTAAAAAATATATTCATTTCACATTTTTAGAAAATTATCATATTGTTTCCTTTAATGGAAATTCATGCATAAAATAATCCTGATTAAAATGAGATTGAAATATAAATCCCGTACCACTTTGATAACCTTCAAATAAAAAACTAATGAAATAGATAACATTACATGGATATGTAAATACCCATAATTTTCATGAGAATCATCATATAATACATTTATGGGAATTATATACACCCCATAAAATAAATAATTTGGGAATATGACACGTGTCTCTTATAAATAAAAGTGAGACGAATATACCTTACCTCATGTTTGAATTGCTTCAAAAGTGATCTAACTTCCAATATAATAGATATGAATTTATTATAATACAACAATAGAATCATTTACATACTTATAATATCATATATTATCCACTTATAACATTTAAATACCCATTTATTAATAATTCCTTACTTAAATTGTCATTTATGGGTGTTAACAATTTTATTTTTCATGATATTTTCAGTTTTTTAGATACAGTCCTTATAAATTATCATGGATTCATAACCTAAATAATGTTAAGAATTATATAAATATTAGATATATTAATTATATTTATATATTTATAGTCATCCATAAGAAGTATATAAAGAAAAATGATTCACACTTTTCATAGAGACGGTATGTCATACGTATGCATGACTGTTGTTTTCATTTTTTAACAAAAAGATAGAAATAATGGTATATATTATTTTATCTTAAAAAACCATAATTTTATCATAAATAACAAATATATAAATTCAATCTATCCTTATTACCATAAAATTAAAATGTAAATAAAGAAAAATCACCTCGCTTTATGGAGGTTGTAGTCCATATATACACACAAGTGAAGTTATAATTTACCAAAGGATTGAAAGGTAAGAAGATCAATGTGATATTATAATTAAAAAAGAATAATAATTTCATAAATATAATATATAAACTTTAAATCGATCATAATAACAATCCATGGTAAATAGTGATATAAAATGAATTGTATAGCTATGTGAAGGCAGTAGTCTACGTATACATATGGGTGATACCTTCACTTACCATTTTATTGAAAATAGGATGAATAATGGTGGTTAAATGAACATTATAACATTTAATTACATTTTTTATACTAAATTTACTATTTAATTATGAATAAAACATATTTAATGAGGTAGTAGAAGAAATAATTTGAAAGAGGTTGGGTAGGATGATTACCTCTCATTCGGTTGGCCTCATTTGGATCCTTTCTTAAGGACCCTTTAAATGGTCATTTAATAAGTAAAAAACCTATAATTTTTAGATAGGTAAGTTTATAAGATAATTGGGTAGGGTTTGGTTGATATATATGGCTCAAATTGGTTTGAATAAGAGAATGGAGGGGTGCCCTATTATAAGTGGGGGAGATGTCAGACTTGGAATTTCTTAACTGATTAAAATATAATAAAGTGATACTCAAGAAAAATGATAAAAAATGGACAAATATTATAATATAGAATATTAAAAATCCTAAATAAGGATATAAAATTGGATTTAGAAAAGTTTAAATTTCAATTTCACCCTTATGTATTGGTTTAACCCCTGGTAAACCTATTTTAACCTTAACCGTTGCCACATATTTTTACTGATTTTACAATTCATTAATACTAAAAATCAAGTTGAACTTATTACCTAATATTAATTATGATTATTATAAACATGTAATATATTTTATAAAATTTAATTCATATAATTGGAATAATTTAATTTAAAACTAAACCTACAAAACATGATGAAAAGAGAGTTTATAGAAAAGATGATTTCTTAAGCATAAAAGGGTTTTCACCAAAATACCACATCTAATTGATTAAAATGACCTCAAATAGATTATTTATATTATAAATAAACTAATTTATTTTTAATCCATTTCAACACAAAATTTATCTTTGTAAATTCTTGAAAGGAAATGATAGTTTTCAATAAAAATCAGCATTTTAACTATTCATTGATAAATTAATATTTTCAAAAAATTCTAAACAAATCACTGTAAGATAATTCTAACATGATGATTTCAGAAAATGATCTTAATTTTTTCAATTAAATTTTCTTAAATTGATATAAATTAATTATACTAGTTTATCACAAAAAGCAATAAAAATCATTTTGAGGAAAAATTTTATTTTAATGAATATAATGAATTTAATAAAAGTTGAGTAATTATTTATCAAAAAATTTGATTCATCTAAAAACATTATAAATATTTTTTAAAATGTATTTATTCCTTTTTACTCTACCAATTTAATGACTAGGTTATAATGGTATACTATTTTATGGTTTATTTAGACTCAGAGTTGCGTGTATCGTATGATATATATGAAATTAAAGTTATTTAAAAAGAAATATATTATAAAATATCTTATTGTAACATTATACACCCTTAACATGAATTTTTACCTCTAAATTATATCACTCTGGTATAAAAAATTGAGTATATCACTATTTCATCACATCTTTGAGTTCCCATATAGCTTATTTGAATTTCTAATTTCTCTGGGGAACTTTAACCAGGTGATTAATCTTATTCCATAGGAATTTATCTATATGATCCAAAATTTATAATGGTTATTCTTTTTATGAAATATCATTATCTATTATTATAACTTTTGAGTTTAGTATATGAAAAGGATCAGGTATATACTTGTTTTAGAGATATATATGGAACACTTCATGAACTTGAGAGAAGTTCAATTGCCATGGTTTTTCCCAACCGTGGGCGCTATCATCGTGGCAGTAGGGTCTGACCTATGGCCATGTTTTTAACCGTGGAAATATGTGGTCTATTGGCACAGTTTTAAAAATCGTGGAAATAAGTGTCTCCATTTTCAACCGTATTAGTTGACCTATGACCACAGTTTTAACCTTGGAAATAGGTGGCCTATTGCCACAATTTTTACCATGGCTATAACCCTTGAAAACTGTGGCAATATCCTAAAGATAATGCATGCCTTGCCAGATTCTATCACTGCACCTTCAATTTTTATTTCAGCAGTATAAACACTACACCACCAAGGCCTTTATGTGTGTGTATATATATATATATATATATATATATATCATGTTATATATATTATTAAAAACCGTGGCAATATCCCGAAAACTATGGCAATAGTTCTTCCCACCATTTTTTGGAAGGAAATGTTTTCTCCCATGCAAGGGTGGGAGACCTATAGCCACATTTTTTAGAACCATGGATATAGGACACATAACCATGGTTTTTGGTGTGGGCTATAGCCAAAATTTTGAAAACTATGGATATAGGCCATAAAAAATGAATTATAGCCATGGTTTTAAAACCGTGGCTATAGGCCCCATAACCGTGTCCGTATCCACCTATATCCACTGTTTTAAAACCATGGCTATAGTTATATGGTAGTAGCCTATTTTTTCTAGTTTTGTTTGAATCTCATAACCTTATTCAGTAGATAAATTTATAGGAATACCTTCTCACAAACTTAAAATTCTATATTATTGCAACAATTTTTATTATAAATTTTATATTGATTATGATCTACCATGATGTGCTACTAAATGGATCTAACCCTCTCTTACATTTCCTAAGCTATAACAGGTACCGATATATTTCTTTCTCTAACTTCATCCTAGTATGTTAGAGTTCTATAATTATTTACATAAAGGTCTTCATAATGAGGTATCCGAATGCTTGAGTGAAAGATATTATTGTAAGAAAACTAGATAAAACTCAAATAGAGGAAGGTCTTGATCAAAAAATACTTTTAAATATAGTGAAAAGGATCTTAACATATCCTCTAGGGTTTAAATGAATGTCTTAGACTAACCATCTATCTGAGGATGATTAGATGTACTAAAACACAACTCTGTATCTAGTACTTAATGAAGTGTTCTCTAGAACATTGAGGTAAACCTCAGATCCTAGTCAGATATTATAGAATGTGGAACCCCCTAAAACTTTAAAACTTACCTAATGTATATCCTGGAATATTGATCAAGATATAAATATTCTCTGATAGCAATGAAGTGAACTGAATTCGTATGGTGAGTGACTATAACCAAAATGTCATTGTGGCCTTTAGATGTGTTGGGGAGTCTGATAATGAAATCCATGGTGTTGTTTTTCAATTTGTATTCTAGTAGGTGTAATGGTTATAATATCCCATTATACTTATATCTATCATACTTAACTTACTGAAATATGAATTTTCGAGATACATAGTCCATAATACACCTCTTTATTTTTTCCTACAAGAAATAATCTTTCAGATCTCTATAAATCTTTATACTTCTAGGATGAATAGAGAATGATGAGCTATGAGATTATTCCAATATTTATTTCTTCAGGCATGGTATTGATGAGACACATACTTGGTTCCTAAACCTTATCATTCCATCACAATCAAGGTTGAAGTTAAGAACATTTCTCACCATCTTTTTTATCTTTGTATCTTCCTTTTGTGCCTCTCTAATATCCACTTGGATAGATGGATAAACACACATTTGAGAAAGATAATATTTATACCCCATATTTAATATTTACATATCTATCATTTTTAAATAAATAAATATTGGATCTTTTGTGATCCTAATCATAGATAATATTTTATGATCCTTTTGACTCAGATCATATTCCACCTTGTTCGCATTCCCAGGGTGGTAATGTATTGAGCATTCATAATATTTAATCGAATCCATCCATTTTCTTTGGATAAAATGTAACTCTTTTTGAGTGAATATATACTTTAAAATTTTATGATTAGTATATATGTTACACCTTTCTCTATAACAAAAATGCCTCTATATCTTTAATGAAACAATTACCACAACTAACTCCAAACCATGAGTTTGGTAATTTTCCTCATGAACCTTCAGTTGTCATGAGGCATATTATATCACCATATCATTATGTTTGAAGAAGCATCATATTACCTTATACAATGCATCAATATATACCAAAAAACCTTATCCACTTTAGGATAGTACAAGAAAAAGTATACTAACTAACCTTCTCTTCATTTCCTTGAAATTTTCCTCACATTTATCTATCCAAAATAGCTAAACTCCCTTTTGAGTTAAATTTTTGAGTGAATTATATATTTAAGATAAATTTACCATATAGTTTTTATAATATTCCATGAAAATAAGAAAACTATGGATCTTAGTTACCACAGTTAGTCTGGGCCAAAATTCAATGACTTTTGTCTTTGATTGATCCATCGATATACCGTCACTTGAGATTATATGACCCAAAAATGAAACTTTATGTAGGAAAAATTCACACTTGGTAAATTTTTCATGTAACTTATCCTTCTGTAGGGTCTTTAGTAAAATTCTCATGAGATATTCATGTTATTAATTATTCTTATAATATATAAGAATATAATCTATAAATACAACCACAAACTAATTTTGTTAATAACTAAAGACTCTATTAATTAAATCCATAAAGATAATAGGGGAATTAGTAAGACCAAATGGAACCACTATAAATTTATAGTGTCCATACCTCACATGGAAGGAAATATTAGGTATTTATTCACTTTTAACCTTAATTTATAGTTTCCAGATCTTGGATAAACATTGGTCTCATTGTAATTGATTAAAAAAATCATCAATATGGGACAAAGGATACTTATTCTTAACTATTAACTTTTTATGTTCCTGATAATCAATGTAGAGTTGTATTTATAAATATTTATTCTTAACAAAAAGAATATTTACACCATAAGGAGAAACACTTTTTTTAATGAATCCCTTAACAATATTCTATTGGAGTTTCTTCTCTAATTCCCATAACTCAAGCGAGGCCATTCTATACAGAGTCTTTAAAATTTGTATAACACTAGATATAAGTTCTATTGAAAACTAAACTTCACAATTTTGAGGAATAATAGGAAATTATTCTAGAAAGATGTCAAAAAACACCCCATAAAATAATAATATCATTAACATCGAGTTTCTTCCCAACCATATAATATAAATACCATGTTGAATAGGAATTAAGACCAATATAATGTATAAAATATCCATCAAAAGTTCATATTAATGATCACACTAATAATTGATCATTGGTTGGTTTGAAATATCACATGTGACATACCATCATTGGAATTTGATATGAGATTTGTATAAATAAATCCAATACATGCCCAAAATAATATTAAATTCAACTAGAGGGGGAATAATAATATTTCCAGGAAACAAATTCTCACAAACTTCAATCGGAGACGAATCATAGACTATAGATTCTATCACCACACTATTTAGAGTTTTCACTGATAATTTAACATCTAATTTTTGATGTGGTATTAATGATACCCTTAGTAAAATCCTTATGATATAAAAGAGTGGTTAGAACTAGAATCAAATAAGACATCAACAATTCTATAGTGGATCGTAAGTGTACCTTTCACCGCTACATTATTGTACCCGTCATTGAAAATAGTGGTCACATGGGATTACTATTTTACTTTGGGATTAAGGGGTTATTTAAAATGATCATCATTATTAACTTTAATATGTGATAATTATTTATCATAATTCCCATACTCCTTTCATTTAAAACACAAGAGTGTGGGTGGTGCATTTTATGGTGCCTTCTCTCCATTATTATCAAACTTCTTATTCTTATAACTTCGACATTCAATTTCTTGATGAACTTTTTTTCTACACAATTTTTTTACAAAAACCATTAAGAAAATTTACTATATGTATCCACTACTACAAAACCGGGTTTATCCAATGATGGAGATTTAACAATGCTAGCTAAAAGAACTGT
Organism: Viscum album; assembly: GCA_963277665.1. Classification (NCBI taxonomy): domain Eukaryota; kingdom Viridiplantae; phylum Streptophyta; class Magnoliopsida; order Santalales; family Viscaceae; genus Viscum; species Viscum album. Next base: position 69,076,128 of record OY728158.1, read on the forward strand.
TAAAGATCCCATTTATCAATGCTATAAAAGCGTTGTTAAAGGGGGTCTTTAACATCGGTTTTTAGCATTGTAAAAGGAGGCCTTTAATAGTGATAAAAAAACTATTAAAGGGGTAAATTTATGAGTTATTTTTTACAAGTTCTGATAAAGTTCCACCCTTTATTAGTTCTTTTAAAAAAGTGTTTATAAATGGGGTCATTTATTAGCGCTTCTAAAAAAGCACTGATGGGGGGGGGTTATCAATCCTTTTTTAGAAGCACTGATAAAGACCCCCCTTTATCAGTGATTGTTTAGAAGCACTAATAAAGGGTTTGTTATAGAAAAAATTATATTTCATTGAAAATAATATATTAACATATACATATATTTATATTGATATAAATAATAATATATATATATATATATATATATATTTAAATACGTTTTAGATAAGGTAAATAGGAATTTGCACATAATATAAAAAATATTTAGTGAAAATGGATTATAAAATAAATAAAAAAATATTTTCAATCAATAATTTGAAAATTATTATCGAGTAATAGTTATTTAATACCAATTGGATGATAAAAAAAATAAACAATTAATAAAATATTTAAAATATTTGGAAAATGTAACTTGAACTTAAAATGACCATAACTTTTGATTCAAGTATTATCTTGGGCTATACCACTATAATATCAAATATTAGGATGAGCTCTACACCCTAGTGACAGAGGCTAAACCCTACAACACCTTTTTCTATGAAAAAAGAAGTCCCAGAAGGCCTCTAAAACTGAGTTTTTAGTCAGTGTAACCAAATTTTTTAACATTCGATCGATTTTCATCCTCGTTTAAGGGGGTCTTTTAGCCCTTTTTTAATGGGGACTAAAAATTTATTCCTAGTCCTTACATTCATATTGATATTATGGATTTGAAATTTTATCATATTTCATAATGTACTATTATTTATAATCAAATATATATCAATATATACTTATTTTTTATATATTTACATATAATGATTTAATTTTATAAATGAATTTTTAAATATATTTACATGTAAAATATATTTATTAATATATAAACATATATTTAAACATATATATAAACATATATATATTTATATGGATAAAAAATGTAATGAAATATATATATAAATATAGATATATCGTAAAATATAAAACAAAATAGTATAGGGGAGTGGAAAAGTCGCTAGTCTATAAGCTAGAAGTCTTAGTTTCGAAACTCGATAGAGTCAGAGTGCATGGGGGAGGGTTGGATTATCTAAAGTAATTCTGAAGGGGTTAGGGAAGCACTGATAAAGGGTGGGGTGGGGGAAGTACTAATAAAGGGCGGTGGGCTGGAGGTGCATGGATTTTTTTAAAAGTTTATACCCTTTATAAGAGGGGCCTTTATCAATGGGGTTTAGCACTGTTAAAGGCCCCTTTAATAATTATTTTTTGGAGCTATTAAAAGTGGCCTTTAATAGTGATTTTTTAGTGTTGATAAAAACTTTAGGATTTTAACCGCACTCAAGTTATTAATACTTTTTTAGCATTGATAAAGGCCTATACTAGAACTGTTAAAAGATGTTTTTGTAGTAGTGATCCTTCCATAATTTGATCGTAATGAAGGGACCATATTCTTCTCTACATAATTTTCATTATGAGAATTTATTTTGAATTCCATATTTCTTTTATAATCAAAACAATGATATTGTTGGGTAACTCCAATCTCCATTTATAATTTGGTAGTATATAAAAATAATATTTAATTCCCCTATGGATAATTAAATTTGAAGACTTGGTTTTATGCCACTAAAGAATAGACCAATATTACTTTTTGGTTTAATGATAATACCAAAATAATTCCTCAAAAGACTTGTAAAACTTTCCTTTCATATACAAATGGATTCATAAACCTTATTCCTGAGATCAAGGAATTAATTCTCCATTTTCTTATGAATAATACGAGGAATGTGAATATTGAAAATCACCCTTCTAAACTCATCACACTCTACGGAGATAAATTTTTCTTGTTGTTTTGTGTTCTTTATAAGATCAGACCATTGATATTATTTACCTTACAAAGGATAAACAGTTAAAATAAACTTTTCATGCTCTGAACATCGGAGAATGGAAAATATATTTTAAGTGGTACTAATCCATTACTCAATAAATAATGGATTAGTAGACCCACTAAGAGAAGGTGGATGATTCCTGATGAAGGAATCAATAGAAAGTTTTTCCCTCCTTTTCTCATTTGGAAACTCAGCATGATTTATATCTTGAGAGAGTTTCATAAGCATAACAATGAGATTCTGAAATCCAAATCCTCTAACATTTGGTTTATTAAGAGGAAAATAATTTCATTGTCCATTTCTTTCATCATTAGCATGGTTCATTATAGTTCCATCCATTGACTAAAATAAAAAATCGTAGTATGAACAAAAACAATCATTATGGGAAATCATATAATCATGGAAATAATTTATAGGATGCCTAAATATTGACACCTTATTTTCTAAATTGGACACCTTAAGTTTAAAATAGGTCATAAACATCATCATTTATTCAAATCCTTCATTATAAATCATAAATAAAATGTGAATTAACACAAGAATATCCCTCAAGAATGTCTATTCAGGTGAATAGTCTTAAATATACTCATCGTGAACTGGTGACAATCGAGTTAGTACCCAATAATCCTCATTAAAGGTTTTTCCCCTAGGTGAATCTATGATAAAACCTCATCCACTTGATAGTATCTAGACAAGGTTTTATTTTCTAGGAGAACTACACTCCTTTTTTATAATAACTTTGGATTTTGTTCTATACTTAGCTTATCCTAAGGGTACTCACTAAATTTCTCTCATCCGGGTTTCCAAAAGTTACTATACCATGCTCTGATACCAACTATAATGTCCCATACTTTTAATACATAAATATTATATCTTATTATATTAATATTAAATACATAAAAATATGATCCATGATAGAACCATAGTGGTTTAGTGTCTTTAGAAATATTGAAACATAAATAACTAGTACATAAGTGATCTAAATCATCTCCCACTTAGTACATCACTTTTAGCACCATTCTTAGACACATCACAATTAGAACCTTTCTTCATCTCCTTGAAAAAATAAGACATTATAAAGGGTGAGCTCAAATGATCAGTAATGGTAAACAATGGAGTTATCAATGGTCATTTAGGATAAGGGTATGAGAACATGATATTAAACTTTGAAAACCATACCCAACAATTTCAAGATCATAAAAATGGGTCATAAAATAAATCTTGGTTGTTTATAAGACATAAATCATCTTGGAATCAAAGAACATGATCCATGGGAACATAACATTGGAATAAGTTCATGGCATAAAAGAGTGCTATAAAGTGCGGTATAATCATAATCATAGAAATATTATTTCAAAGCTATACCAATACATTTATAACATGTTAGTCTTGGGATAACTATCCATGTACCTACCTCAGGCTTGGGATAACATCTAGTGTACCATCTTTCGTGCTTGAGATAACCTCATATGTACCCTTTTTAAGCTCATAAAACATTAATCTTTACCCAATATATTGGAGGGATACATAATTCTTAGCCTAAAAATCACATAATCATAATCCATCCATATATATATATATAATAATATCATGAAAACATTTATCATTCCACTGTACCTTAATGTTGGTTCTGGGTGTAGTGGAAGCATGCGATGGTTGGCGATATATTAAAATTTCTTTTAATAATCGTTCCTTAAAACCAAGAGTGATGATCTTGCATGTTAAATTTATAATTAATTTATTTAATATTTTACGAAATAAATACAAGGGATTAGGAATGTTCTTTTTTGGTAAATTTTGATCACCTAAAAATACCCTATCAAATTGCCTTCGTTGAACTGTGAGGATTGAAGGATAGAATCCCTCTTATGGTGATCCACACATGCTCCTATAATCTCTAAGAAAAACCACTTGATCTTTGAGTGATAGAATGGTGAATTGAATGTCTTTCATTTTTTTCTTGATCTCCCATTCTTTGGTCTTGAATAAATCTCTCTTATGCTTCTCATTCTTTAGAGGGAGTGATAAGGAGGAGTCAAGATAGAATTTGTTTTTCGAAATACTTCTCTATTCTCAATTTTGGATTTTTCTATACAATAGACATAAACATCTATTTATAGAGTTAGGATTTAGGTTAAAATATTATTTAATTTCATGTTTTCCATTAAATAACATTTATTATTTTTAATAAACCTCATGAAACATAATAATAATAATATTATTTTGTGGTGTGAACCAACTTGCACAATAAAAAAAATTATTTAACCGAATTGTTAATTAATATTTGGCACCAGACACGACCTTGGATCGTTCGAACTACTATTGCATTTATTGAACTCCCAAATAAAAATTTTATTCATAAATAAATATTTTATCCACATACGGATGAATAAATATTTATTAAATATTCAATAAAATAAATAAATATATTTTTATTCGCATGTCGAAGAATAAACATTTATTTAATTTATGAAAATAATATAACTTGAATAAAATTATTCCTCGGACTTGAGAATAATATTTATTCCATTAATTAAACTCATATAGAATTTAATCAAGATCAATGGAAAAACTTAGTGTGTGAATGTCTAGGATTATTTATCATTGGTATTAGGCGGGATTTCCTAAAGTCCAAGTTTAATGTGTAGCAATGGTTCAAGGCACCCAAGTGAAATAACTTAATGTCTCAACGTCAACAACCACATACAAGTTCTCACAGTGTAATATAATCCCTTTCTCACAATATCTTATTAAGTAGTTTACACGATGGTGTCATCAACATATTTACTCAATACATCTTTCATTGACTATATGAAATAAACACATCATTAAACCATGTGCATGGAATTTAATGTGATGGTTCTATTCCAATTAAAGTGTTGAGATATCATTTTCTATAAAGATGGATGGGAAAAATCCTTCCTCGAATTTTCTATTAATGACATGTCAATCGTGACACACCCAACATACCTTACTTCCTGCCAATATATGGAGTGATGGTTTTGGTCAATAAATATAAGTTAATGAGTCATGACATACATTAATTATAATTTTAAAATCTAAGGATCATTACACACACTTGCAGATAAGAATATATGTTGACACAAAAACATGTATAATTTCTACTGGTGAGTTTGTTCCCATAATCTCCCACCTTGGAGATTTCCAAGTGTAAACTTCATGAGAAGAATCCTCTTCCACTTATAAGATGTCACACATGAAGGTCTAACTACTATGTGTCCCATAATATTATATTATCCAACCGTATAAATATATTAAGAATATTATCATATCACTTCAAGGTTCTCATCATAGCAGAGAATTGCCATGAACTTATCAATGAGACAAATACTTTTTGACATTATTTCATTAAATCCATATAGAAACATTGAAAAATATGTAATATGATATTAAATTAATATTCAATACATTGAATATGCATATATTAAAAGTACAATTAGTTGGTCCTAGGACACCAACTCTTAAAAACTCCCACTTGTACTAGAGTCAACTGGCAATGAATTTTAGTATTCTAGATCTCACATGATAATCATGTTTCTTCTGAGTCAAGGATTTAGTAAAGGGGTCCACCATGTTGTATTCCATGGAAATAATTCTCACTACAACCTCACCTATATAAGAAAAATCCCTCAAGATATGATACATTTGAAGTATATGCTTCGTCTGTTGATGTGACCTTGGTTCTTTTGAGAGATCCACTACTAAATTATTAAAAAAATAGAGTGTGATATGATCTTTACTAGTAGGTACCACATCAAGCTCTTGAATTATGTTGTACATCCATACTTATTCCTTATCTACCTCAGAATTTGCAATATACTTAGACTTTACTGTAGAATCTGTGACTATTGCATTCTTTGAGATCTTCTTGCGAACAAAACCTCCATTCAAAGTGAATATGTATCTCGTTTGTGACTTCATATCATCTTTATATGTTTGGAAACTATCATATACATATCCTATGATGACTAGTTCCTCATATCCTCCATATAATATAAACATATCCTTAGTATGCCTTAGATACTTAAGGATATTCTTGACTTCCATCCAATAATGGTCACCTAGATCAGATTGATATATTCTTACCACACTCAATGTGTAGGCAACATCTGGCCTAGTACATAGTATAAAATATATGAATGAACCAATCACTAAAGTGTATGGAATTATTTTTATTCTATTTCTTTCCTCATGTGTATGATGACACATTTTCCTAGAAAGATGAATGCCATGTGATGCATGCAACAATCCCCACTTGAACTATTCCATACTGAATCTCTTTAGTATCTTGTTAATTTGTGTACTTTAAATTAGGATGAGTATTCTCTTGGATATATCATGATGGATTTTAATCTTAAGAATATACACTGCTTCTCCCAAGTCCTTTACGGAGAAGCATTTATTAAACCACATCTTAACAAACTATAAGACTGGTATTTCATTTACTATGAGTAATATGTTATCAAAATATACTATTAAGAAAATTATTGCAATCCAACTAAACCATTTGTAGACAATTATCACACTTATTATTTATGAAATTAAATTATGTTATGGATTCATCAAAATGAATGTTCCATGACCAAGTTGCTTGCTTTAATCCATAATGGATTCTTGTAATTTTTATATCTTATTAGCATCCTTTGGATTCACTAACGCTTTGGGTTATTTAATATATACATCTTATTGAGTTTTACTATTAAGGAAGGATGTTTTGAAATCCATTTTCAAAATCTAATAGTCATGGTAAGCCATAATAGAATGTATAATTATGAGGGATTGCAGTATTGTAACCAGTGAAAAGGTTTTTTCGTAGTCAATGCTTTGATGGTGTTTAAAACCTTTTGAAACCAGTCACACTTTATAGGTAATGAATTATCCTTCCATGTCTAGTTTCTTCTTGAATACCCATTTGAAACCAATATAATTTACATCTATTAGAGGATCTACCAAAATATAGACTTAGATTTGGTACATGGAATCCATTTCAGAATTCATGGATTCTTGCTACTTAGAAACATCTATTCCACTTAATACTTCCTTATAGGTTAGAGGATCATTATTATCCACTAATAATGAGTCACCATCATTTGTGAATATAAAACCACAATGTTATGGTTATATAACCTTTCTTGTACTCCTATAAAGTACTTGTGTCTCTGAAATAGTTTCATTTTCCATAGGGATTTTGTGGAATTTGTTCCTATACCAACTCTTATGTACCTTGAGCCTTAACTTCATCAAAGTCTATCTCACTACCACTATCTATTTTAGATATGTTCTCCCTCCCAATGAATATGATATGCCTTTCCCTATAAACTTTTTTTTCTATGGGGTTGTATAGGTAATATCCCCTTGTTTCCTTAGGGTATCCTATAATGGTACAATTTGTGTCTTGGGGTGAAAGTTTGTTACTTGAAGAGGCCTTAACAAATTATTTACTTCCCATACATGAAAATGCGATAACATGGTTTTTCTTCCAGTATAAAATTCATATGTAATACCATTTATCGATTTAGTTGGTACTTGGTTTACTATATGTGCTATTGTTTATAATACATATCCCCAAAAGGATAATATAAGACTCACATGAGTCATCATTGATATCTTCATGTCTAACAAGGTGAAATTCCTCCTTTAAATAATATTATTTCACTAATGTGTATAAGTAGAAGTGAGTTTGGATAAGATCCCAAACTCCTATAGGTAATCAATGAAGTCTTGATTAAGATATTCTCCACCACGGTCTAAGTAGAGTTTCCTAATATTACTACCAAGATGGTTCTCAACCTCATTATTATATTCCTTTAATTTATTAACAGAATCTAAATTTTACCTCATCAAGTAGGCATATTCATATCTACTAAAATCATTAGTAAAAGTTATGAAATACGAGTACCTATTGAGAAAGTGTTGTTTTCAACAACACTCTATTTTATTAAGGGGATATCGTTGAAGAAAATACTCTATCTCTTTATGATGATTTTGATCTTCACAAATACCCTTATTTGTTATTTTAATGATTTTACTTTGAGTATATTTTTGGAAATTAATATTTTTTATTTCTCTATTTTGGAATAATATTAAAGCATTTAATCCACGTGTAATATTTTACAAAGTGTTCGGAAATCATTTTAGCGGGTTATGGAAACACTGTTCATGGTCTATGTGTTCATAAATCACTTTCACGTGTTTTGGAAACACTGTTCATGCTCTACGTGTTTGGAAATCACTTTCACATGTTCTAAAAACACTATTCATACCCTACGCTGAGGAGCGTCTCCTAAGGAAGGAATCCGTATTTTACTTTACGGCATATCATAAAATTATGGTTAAGAAACCATACGTTATAAAAAAAGTATGGAAGAAGAACACTATGTTAGTATGGAACGTTATATTTGTTTCTTAAAAGTATGGTTCATCAATCTTACTTTTGAAAACAACCTTACATTTTATCTAAATGTATGGATCATATACCTTACATTTGAAAGCTGATAAAAGTATGGATCATCAACCTTACTTTTATAATGAACCTTATGGATCATGTATCTTATGTTTTTATTAAAAAGAAAGTATGTATATTGTACCATAATTTTGAGAGTTGAAGAGAAAAGTATGGTTTATCAACCTTACATTGTGAACCTTACATTATCAACCTTACGTTGTGAACCTTACGTTGAGAGAAAGAATGCTATACAGTTCAACCCTATGTTTGGCGTTAGAGATTTAAATTACGAATTTATTGAGCAATGGTCTTTATACAAATTATTAGGTTGATTTCAATCTAAATTAAAAGTCTGATTTTAAAGTACATCTTTGACTAATTCAAAGATATTTATTTGTGATTCAAAGGATTGATTTAAGAGGAGAATTTCATGCTGAATATTCAGGGGAGTTATGACTACCCTGTCATTAAAACATTTGAATATCGTGATTCTAAATGTGAATTTTTTGGATCTAAATTTTTAAGGAAAATTCTTGTCATTATTATATATATATATATATATATATATGATATTTTGTATTAAAAAAAGGGGAGAATCATCAAGAAAATATATAACAAGATATTTAGTTCTTCACGACTACAGTTTTACAGAGTCATTCAAGATTTACAGATCTGATGCTATCAATATCTATCAAACTCTGTTTTTTTGAAGAAGAAACATGTTGAAGATTCATTATTTCCACATCGAAGATCTTTCATGAATCCATTGTTGTTGGATTTACTGAATTTATTTCTATATCTATTGCAACTTGATCGACTCAGAACTGTCCTCATCTAAAGAACATCTTTTCTGAAGACAATGATATATCTATTGTCAGTTGCGTGCTATTGAAACTGTAAAGATCAACTGGAAAGTATTTCAAGACAAATACTATTTTTATTTTGAGTAACCATCCTCTTGTACTAATCTGTGTATTCGGTTATGTGTATAAACTAGAAGGATCTATTTTTAGCCTTAACTTGTAAAAGTGTCAACTGCCTGCACTCAGTTGTGGACGGTCTGTTGATAAAAGGACCAGATAGTGAAAATCACCAAGATCGTGGAGTAGAGCGTTGGTGGAGTGGACTAGGGGCCTTTTTTTTCCCGAACCACTATACATCCTTTCATCCTTTAACTGTTTATTTTCCACTGCATAAAAAATCTGATAAAGATAAAAGGACATACTCAATTATCATCACGATTTGTGAAGAATTTCTAAAAGACACAATTAACCCCCTATTGTGTGTATTTGGTATAACCCGATCCAACAGCACTCACCCATTGATTCAATAGGAAATGGTCCACACACATCAATATAAACAAATTCAACAACCCATTTAGACCTTTCACCTTTACCACTAAATAGGGATTTTATCATTTTTCCTTATAAACACGCATGACATACACCAAGTGGTTTTAGTTCAAAAGAATCTAGATATCCATATTGATGTAATTTATTCAAGAGACTTTGGTTTATATTACCAAGATGATGATGTCAGAGTTCGATGTGGTATGAGTCACGTGAATTAAATTTATTATCTATTTCTATTAATTAGTTCATGTAAGACAACACATAAATATTTTTATTTAAATGTGCCTTACATTAATAAATGATATATTTTTAAATGAAGATACATTTATTTCCAAATTTGAAAAAAATATATCAGTATCAAGTATATGTATAGATATAATGTTTTTGTTAACAAATGGAACATAATAACAACCATTCAAAACTAAGATCATTATGGCCAGCAACATGAGGTTGTATTCCCTGATAGCTACTATAGAAAGTTTAGCTCTGTTGGATGATCGTAGATCTACCTCCCCTTAATGAATATTTATGAATCTACTTAGTTCCTATATTTGAATACATATGTGAGAACCATAAGCTGTATCTAATATCCAATTTTTAGAAACAAATAAATATCACTTGATAAAAAATGCACCCGAATCTCCCCCTTTATTCTTTGGCTAGGTGTAGTTTTTCCTCTAATGGACCTTCTTTCCACATGAGAAATATGAAAAATCTTGCTTCCTTGTTTTCCCCTCAATATTTCTCTTCTTGGAAGGGTGTGAATAAGATTTTGGATTAAATATATTTTCTTTACCTTTCTATTTTTTCACCACAAGGACATAAGGTTTTTTCACACTTTATCCTTGTCTACTTGGTGAAGAAGAGTGAGAAGATCTGGAAGAGACTTCTCAATGTTGTTCATATTAAAATTCACAACAAATTTGGATAAGCTCTAAGGGGGTTATGAAAAAATGAGATCAGTGATCAGTTCTTTAGGGAGTTTAAACCCTAGAACCTCTAGGTGCTCAATGTAGCCAATGATATTGACTAAATGAGGCCCAGGTGGGGAACCTGCTCCAAGATTTCTCTAAAATATTCCCTTGGAAATGTAAAACTGTTCCTTTCTAGATCTATCCTGATAAATACCATAGAGGTGCTTAATAATTCTATACAGATAAATGTTTTCATGATACTTCATGAGTTCACTATAAATTAAAGAAAGAATCAAATATTGAACATTAACCATGTTTCTCACTTATTTTTCATAGATAAGGAACCATTTATGACTCACCACTTTAGAAGGAGGATCAGGAATTGAGGATTTAATTATGTATGATTTCTGTTTGTGGTGTAGAAAAACCCGAAGGTATCTAGACCACTCCTTGAAGTTACTTCCAGTTAGCAGTTCATCTTTCTCCATTATTTATCATATGGATAATGTGAATTATTATATTTCCATTTCATTCTAAAATTAAAAGAGTAGACTATTGGTAATTTTTCTTGATTACAAATTATGCGAGAAATAATAAATTAATTTATTTTATTAAATATCCCACTATTTTATCAAGTTTTAATAGCCCCCACCCTTGAACTAGGAATATCCAGTTTCTAGGAAATTCTTGTGGAAAGGATTCATATTCCCCTTTTCATAACTATAACAAGGGATAGTCAAGCTACTTAAAGGTATTTAGGTAGGAAGGTATTTTCAAACTACGAGCTTAAATCTTCTTGATCCATTGAGTAGACTCCCCAATCCTAAAATCAAGACATGTATTTCCTCAATACTTGCCTCAAAATTATACCAAGTCTAGAAATAGATACTCTTCTAGATGTAAAATGGTAAAGTTAACCCAAAAACTTCATAATAACACCCCTTATAAAAGTAAGTGACCTAATAAGGGTTGGTCAAACAGTTAGTTCTATTGAGTTTTATTCCTAATAAAGCAATGGAAGGATACGTATGAATTAATATTAGGTTGAGGTATTTTAATTAATTATGAATAAATTTTATCTTTTTTTTATCTTTTATATGTCTTGTTAATATTAAGTAGATGTTACTTAATTAATTAACCAGGTTGGATAAAAAATTTACACATATTTATTTTATTTTATTTATTATGTATAAATTTTATTTTGTTTTATCCTTTACATGCCTTATTAATATTAATTGTATTTTAATTAATTAAATAACCATGCTGGATAAAAAATTTATGAATAATACCTTTATTTAAATCCCGTCTTTTCACATTAATTCATTTATTTATGTGACCATGACCTTGAATCCCTAAAAATAATAATTGCGCTGATAATAATAAATAAATAAATAAATAAATAAATAAATAAATTAATTAATGACCTATTCATAATCTTTATCTAATGGTTGATTTAATGAACAAAAATTAAATCCACCTATAACCTAGGGAAAATAACTCATTTTCACAGTCTTGTCAGGAGTTACAACATTCCACCTATACACCCGTGTATCAACCGAGTTGGCATCATTATGGTTCCATCTTGAATTACCTCCACATGCCTTGGGATAATCCATTAATTATATATATTTATGATTCACATTCAGGTTAGGGTAACTAATGGATTTGTTAAAGGGGATGATATAAATATCCCTGGACATGCGAGTCCTACATAATAATTGAGGGAGGGATGGATTTCTGGCCATCGTTTAATTTAATAATAAATAATTTCAAAATAATGCCGTAATTAATTTAAAACATCCAATGCATACACAGGTCTTGGTAAAGCTCATGAATGGTAATATATGAAATGAATACACAAAAGTAACGGGTTATCATTCATTTCTTTATTGATTATTATTATTATGATAAACAAGAATGAATTTGTTAATTAATAAATAAATAAATTAATTCTATTTCATTTTAATGATCATCCAAATTTAGTTGGAGATACCCATAATTTATGTAATTTATTGAAACTAAATGGAAAATGAAATAATGACATATTAATTACAATAAATTAATTGATCATCTAAAAATATTTAAAACCATTGTTAAATTTTCAAACACATAATAGGTTTTAATCAAAGAATTATGGTTTTAATTTTGAAATTTTCAATTTTATGTAAATTTATGACATTAATTGGGAGACTGCATGGTGTGTACAATCTAGCTACATGATGTGTACCTCAGTTTCTATGTATCTGAGTAAAACACCTGGGGATTCGATGTGTTAACTCGGCCGAATTACACGGTATGTACATGCTAGCTACATTCTATTTATCCACTTTTTAGGAGCCTGATTATCTCGGTCAATATGCGCTGTATAATAAATTCACCACTTTTAATTAAATTCTCGATGCATCCGTGTACAATGTTCATGGGTGTACGATGTGATCTTCAACTACACACCGTGTAACCTAGTTTTACCATCCAAATATTTGGAACTTCCTGATGGATTATCCGATCATTCTAATTTTTTTCTTAAATCATTAAGAAAATGAAACACTAAACGAAGATGATTAATATGTTGATGAAATATTAATTAAAATAAAATTATATAAATAATAACATGAAATGAAAATCCAACCACAATTTATTATAGATCAAAAATTAAATAAATAATTATAAATTTAGACATGACCCCTATGATACCACTTGTTGGTTTTGTGTGTAGTGGAAGTGTGTGGTATCTGGCGATATATTAAAATTTATTTTAATAATCACTAACTAAAACCAAGAGTGATGATCTTGCACATAAAATTTATAATTAATTTATTCAGTATTTTAAGAAATAAATACCTATGCTTTGGAACTTTCTTCATTGGTGAATGATGATCGTTCGAAAATACTCTTTCAGATTACCTTTGTTATGTTATGAGGATCCAAGGATAGAATTCATATAGTGGTGATCCACATGTTCTCCTATGATCTTTGAGAAACACCACTCGATTTATGGGTGATAACGTGGCTAGTCGAATGTCTTGCGTTGTTTTCTCTTGATTTCTTATTCTTCAGTTTTGAATAAATAACTATTATACTTCTCATTCTTGATAGAGAGAGAGAAAGAGGAGTTGAGCGACGATTCATTGTGCACAACAATTCTCTATTCTCAAGTTTGGATTTTACTATACAATATATATAGTCATCTATTTATAGAGTTAGGTTTTGGGTTAAAATATTATTTAATTGCATGTTGTCCACTGAATAAAATTTATTATCTTTAATAAACCCCACACCACATAATAATAATATTATTTTGTGGTACGCAAAAAATTGTATAATACTGAATATTATTTAACCATCTTGTTAATTAATATTCGTGACCACACATGATCTTGGCCCCTTTGAACTCCTCTTGCATTTATTGAACACCCAAATAATTTTTTATTCATAAATATATATTTTATTCACATACTGAAAAATAAATATTTATTAAATATTAAATAAAAAAATAAATATATTTTTATTCACATGTTGGGAAATAAATATTTATTTCGTTGATGTGATTAGTATAACTTGAATAAAATTATTCCTCAAACTTGAAAATAATATTTATTCCATTAATTAAAATCATAGATAATTTAATCCAGATCAATGGAAAGACTTAGTGTGAAACCCTCTAGGATTATCGATCATTGACATTAGGCGGGCTTTCTTAAAGTACAAGATTACTATCTAGCAACAGGTCAAGGCACCTAAGAGAAATAAATTAATTTCATAATATCGAAAACCACATAAAAATTATCACCATGTAATATAATCCCTTCATCACAATATATCATTAAAAAGGTTGCATGAAAATTTCATCAGCCTATTTACTTGATAAGTCTTTCTTTGACTATCTTAAATAAGCACATTGTTACACCATGACCATAAAATTTAATTGGATGGTTCTATTCCAATCAAAGGGTCGAGATATCATCTTCCATAAATATGGAATGAAAAAAAATCCTTCCTTGACTTATCTGTTAATGACTTGTCAATCATGACGCACCCAACATACCCTACTTCCCGCCAAAATATGGCATGTTAGTTTTGGTCAGAAAATCTAAGTACACAAGTCATGACATATATTGATGGTGATTTTAAAGTCTAAGAACCAATACACACACTCAAGGATAGGGATATATGATGACACCAAAACACATAAAATTCATACTATCAGGCCTATTCTCACAATCTCCCCTCTTGGAGATTACCAAGTGAAAAATCCATGAAAAGAAGCCTCATTCACTTACGATAATTTTCACCTGATGTTATAAATACCATGTGTCCCATCACAGTACATTATCCAACCACAGAACAATATTAATAATATTTTTATACCACTTTAGGGCTCTCATCATAGTGGGGAATTGATATGACCTTATTAATATAACAAATACTCTAGGACATTATTATATTAAATCCATAAATAAATAATGAAAAGTATTTTATAATTCTTTGAACTAATATTCAATACATAGAATATACATGTAATCAAAGTATAATCAGTTGGTCATAGGACACCAACTCTAACACTTAACATGTGTAAAATAAACAGGTTTAATAAATATCTCATCATAATAATCAAAAACCATCTAGAGAAATAATGATTATTATATCATTAGATCATATCCCCAATAAATTATAATTAATATAAAAATATGTTATCATAGATGAATAATGTCATTAAAATTTTGTTGTAACATTTCTTGAGAAAAATACCCTTTTCACCTTGAAATCACTTATTTATAATATAAAATTTTTCAAAATATTAAAGAAAACATTTTCTTAAAAAAACCTTATAAAATTTTAAATAAATCTTTAAATATTTGATCAATAATTATGATGAGAAATTCTATTCATGTTGTGTATTTAAAACAATGATTTCCTTTAAATTTTCAATAAAAATTCAAAAATACCTCATCTGAAAATGATAAGAAGATTCCTTTGAATTATTTTATATAAAGTCAAAAATTATTAAAAACGGCTTTAAAAAACATATTATAATAGAAAAAAATTAGTGAAAACATTTTAAATAAAACATTTACATTGAAGAAAAAAATTCCCAACTAAAGAGAAAATAAAGTTTGTTTCCTTAAAAATATTTTCCCAATACTATTATGTAATAAAGATAGGAAAAAGGTAATATTAGTTGAATGTTTCATGGATAAACATAGGAGAATAAAATGATAAAGGTTTATCAGAAAAGGATCATGTAATTTTCTATAATATAAATTCAACCATAAATAATCCCGATTAAAATGAAATTGAAACATGAATCCCCTACCACTTTGAAAACTTTCAAATAAAAATCTTATTAAATAGAGAAAATGAGATGGATATGTAAATACACATAATTATTATGATAATAATCAAAAAATACCTTCATGGGAAGTATATACACCACATAAAAGTAATAAGTGACAATAAAACATGTGTCTCATATAAATAAAATTGAGACAAAAATACCTTACCTCAAGTTTGAATTATTTTGAAACCACTCTAAACAAATGTATAATAAATTTAAATTTATTATAATTATATTACATAATCATATAAATTCTTTTAATACCATATATTATCCACTTATAACATTTCTAAAACCATTTATTTATAATTCCTTATTAAAATCCTCATTCTGGGTGTTAACTATTTTTGTTTTTAATAGGAGTATCAGTTAAGTTGTTACAATCCTTGTAAATTGGTCATGATTACATAATATCCAGATTTAATCATGATCTAAATATAATTTATATTAAAATTTATTTGTTTTTATAGTCTTATATGAAATGTATAGATTAAAAAATGATTTACAATATTCATAGAGATGATAGGTTATACAAATGCATGAACACTGTTTTTATTTTATAAAGAAAAGAAGGAAAGAAAGATAAGTATTATTTTATCATTGTAAAAACATAACTATAAAATAAATAACATATATTTACATTAAATCTATCTTTATTACCATCTAATTAAAAGATAAATAAAAATCAAATCACATCCGTTCGTGGAGGTGGTAGTCCACACGTACACACGAGTAATGTTATCAATTTCCAATGGATTAGAAGGTAAGGAGGATGATATTATAGTATAATTATATAATAATAATAATTTCATAAATATATTATATAAACTTTAAACCCATCATAATAACCATCCATTAAAAATGATAACGTAAAATGAATGTATCGCTAGGTGGATGTGATAGTCCACACGTAGCATTAGTGATAATTTCACTTCCCATTTGATAGAAACGAGTGTGAATAATTGCAGTTACTTAATCATAATAACATTTTAGTATATTTAGCATACTTAAGTTATTATTTTGTGATTAATACAGTATAATTATAGGATGTAGAAGAATAAATAATTTGAAAGATGTCGGGTAGGATGATTACCTCTCCTTAGGTTGGCCTCTTTAGTTATTTTATTAAGTACCATTGGAATGGTATTTTATGACGTAAATAACCTATAAATTATGTATGTAAAAGTTTATAAGATAATCTGGTAGGGGTTGTTTGAGATATAAGGCTCAATGTGGTGTAAATAAGAGAAAGGAGGAGTGTCCTTTTATAAGTCGGGGAGAAGACACTCTTGAAATTTATTAAAAGATTAAAATATAATAAATTCATACTTAATAAAAATGATTGAAAATGGATATATATTCAAAGGTGTGATAGTATTAGTTCTAAATAGGTCCATCCCATAGTATTTAGACAAGTTTAATTGAAAAATTTATCCTTATCTTTAACACCCCTATTAAACTATTTTAACATTAACTATGGTAACAAATTTTTACTAATTTTTCTATCGACTAAGATAAAAAATTAATTTGACGTTGTTACCTAATATTAATTATTATTATTATAAATATTTAATCTATTTTATCAAATTAAATTCTCTAATTTGGAAGAATTTAATTTAAAATTAAACATGAAAAACGTGACGAAAAAAGGTTTTCGAGTAAAGATGTTTTCTTAAGTATAAAAGTTCTTCATAAAAAAATAAAACATAAAATTGATTTTAATAAACTTAATTAGATTATTCAAAATATGGGTGAACTGATTATAGTTTTAAACCATTTAATAAAAAATAAAACTTTGTAAATGCTTGAAATGAAAATATAGTTTTGAATAAAAATCAGTATTTTCACTATTTATTGAAAAATTAATCATTTTAGGAAATTATAAAAAATTCACACTAAGATAATTTTTACATGTTTATTTAAAAAGTGAAGTTAATTTTTTAATTTTTTTTTCTAAAAGTGGAAAAAATTAATTATATTATTTTATCACAAAAAGTAATAAAAACCATTTTTTTTGGAAAAATATATTTTTAAAGTATATAACGACTTTACTAAAAGTCGAGTACTTATTTATCAATATATTTTATTTATATAATATATATATATATATATTTAAATGTGGTTATTCCTATTCACTTTGTCAATTTAACAGTTAGGTTATAACTATATACTATATTATGGTTCATTTATACTCGAGGTTGCGTGTATCATAGGCTATCAATGAAATTGAATTTATTTGAAAAGAAATATATTATAAAATATTGGGGTGTTACACTCCCCATTTCCATTTAAATAATATTAATTTTATTGGGAACTATTGTATCCCTTGATATCTTTGCAACTCTTATAATGCCTATATGTTTGTATGATTCTAATGATTTAGATTTTTGAATCAAATTCCTCCAACCAAATTAATATGCTCCAAATATATTAATGTAGAAAACATTAAACTATTCATGATTTTCATTACCTACCCAATAATAAGATCCAATCATATATACACATATCTAAATGAATCCCATGTGTAACATACATGAACTCATTCATGTAAATGATTAAATTCATATGAAACAAAAATCCCTATAAGAGAAATCATAGTGTGGAATTTACGTAACCACAAATTTTTATAGATAGAGCCTAAGACACTAGGACAGTGAGAAGTTTGACCTAAATTACCATTATCCATGTATCAATATTGAAGAGATACCTTATCTTCAATGAAACA
The DNA here is from genome assembly GCA_963277665.1 of Viscum album. Lineage (NCBI taxonomy): Eukaryota > Viridiplantae > Streptophyta > Magnoliopsida > Santalales > Viscaceae > Viscum > Viscum album. The sequence goes on from OY728158.1 coordinate 69,094,979, forward strand.
CTAACACCTAATATTCATAAATCATAATCAAACCTTATTGTTGAATACATAACTAAAATAATAGATCGTATTCTTGGATAAATGAAAATTAATATTTTACACTACTGGAAATTTTAGCTTTACCAACGGTTTAAAACCATTGGTAAAGGCTGGAAAACCGTTGGTATAAACTATACCAACGGTTGTCCAAACCATTGGGATATGTCTAAAAAAATCAGTATATTCCAATGGTTTTAGTAAACCGTTGGTATAAATGTTTTCCAATGGTTTTAAACCGTGAGTAATAGCATGAAGTATCTCTATACCAATGGTTGTGTAAACCGTTGGTATAGAGTTTTACCAACATTTTCCCACAAATCATTGGTAAATATCAAGTAAAATTATCTATGCCAACGGTTTAAAAACTATTGGCATATACTTGTACCAACAGTTTACATTAAATCATTGGTATGAGTTCTTGTTTTACATATATGCCAACGGTTGTGAACCGTTGGCATATCTTTTTTATACCTACAGCAGCAAGCCAGTTTGCTGGCCTCCCCCTGTGCAGCAACATCAATTCCACCAACAATCCTGTCAATCTGCATAATACATACACATACAACAAGTAACACAATACACCATTAACAAGTACACCTGCATAATACATACAGAATTCTGTATGAATTCATACTGAATTCATCCAACACATAATTCGAACATAAATCTGAATACCTCCAATTCTGTATTTAATTACCCTATACACACATACTAAATTAACACATAATTCATAAGATAATTACCACAAGTATAGACATACAACAAGTATACCCATACCCCATTAACACATAATTCATAAGTTAATTAATTACATAAAGAATTGAATTCATAATTCAGGGGGTTGGGGGGGGGGGGATATTCAGGGGTTTCAGGTGGCTGCCCAAGGGGGTAGGGTTGTCCTGAGGGGTGGGTGTGTCTGGGGGGGATGGGGGTGTTCGGGGGGGGGGGGTGGGCTGTCCATGGGGGTGTCCAGGGGGTGGGGTGGTGTCCAAGGAGTTTGGAGGGGGGGGGGGGCTTTCCAGGGGGTGGGGTGGGGTGGTGTCTAGGGGGGGGGGGTCCGGGGTTGGGGGGGCTATCCAGGGGGGTGGTGTCTAGGGGGGGGGGGTGTTCAGGGTGGTGGGGTGGTGTCCAGGGGGTTGGGGGTGGGGGGCTTTCCAGGGGTGGGTGGGGGGGGGTGTCCAGGGGGTGGGGAGGGGGTGTCTAGGGGGTGGGGTGGTTTCAGGGGGGGTGGTGGGGGGGGGGGGGTCCAAGGGTTGGGGGGAGGTGTCCAAGGGGGGTGGGGTGGTGTACACAGTGGTGGGGGGCTATCCAGGGGGTGAGGGGCTATACAGGGGGGTAAAGGGTGGTCCAGGGGGTGGGTGGCAGTCCACGGGGGTGGTGGGGCTGTCCAGGGGGTCGGGGGTGTCCAGGGGGTGGGTGGGCCTATCCAGGGGTGGGTGGGTGGGTGGGTGGGGGGGGTCTATCTAGGGGGGGGGGGGTAGTGGGTGTCCACAGGGGCTGGTGGGGCTGTTTAGGGGGGTACGGGGTGTCCAGGGGCGTGGGCGGGTTGTCCACGGGGGGGGGGGGGGGATAGGGGTGTCTAGGGGGTTGGGAAGGCTATCCATAGGGGTGGGGGGGGGGGGTGCTGTCCATGGGGGGAGGGGTTGTCCAGGGGGTGGGCGGGGCTGTCCAGGGGGGGTGGGCGGGGTTGTCCACGAGGTTGGGCGGGGCTATCCAGGTGTGTATGAGGTGTCCAGGGGGGTGGGCGGTGCTGTCTAGGGGGGATGGGGTGTCCAAGGGGTGGGGGGCTATCAATAGGGGTAGGAGCTGCCCAGGGTGGTGGGAGGGCTGTCCACGGGGGTGGTGGGGCTGTACTGGGGGAAAGGGGTGTCCAGGGGGGATGTGTTTGTGTGTGTGTGTGTGTGGGGGGGGGTGTCCATGGTGGTGGGGTGGGGGGTGGGGGTGGGGGTGTCCATGGGGGTGGGGGGGATTGTCTAGTGTGGTGGTGGTGGTGGTGGGGGGGTGTCCATGAGGGTGGTGGCGGTGGGGGGGGGGGCTGTCATGGGGGGGGGGGTGTCCATGGGGATGTCCAGGGGGGTGGGGGGTGTCCTGGGGGTGGGGGTGGGGGGGGGGTGCTGTCCATGGGGGTGTCCAGGGGGCGAGGTGGTGTCCAGGGGGGGGGTGTCTAGGGGGGTGGGGTGGTGTCCAGGGTGGGGTGGTGTCCAGGGTGGGGTGGTGTCTAGGGGGTTGGGGGGGGGCTTTCCAGGGGGTGGGGGTGTCCGGGGGGGGGGGGGGGGGGCTATCCACGGGGGTGGCTAGGCTGTCCAAGGGGGTAGGGGGTGTCTGGGGGGGGTGGGTGGGCTGTCCATGAGGGTGGGCGGGGCTGTCCAAGGGGTACGGGTTGTCCAGGGGGATGGGTGGGCTGTCCACGGGGGTGGGCGGGCTGTCCATGGGGGTGGCTGGGCTGTCTAGGGGGGTAGGGGGTGTCCAAGGGGGTGGGATGTAAAGACCCGTAAATTTCAAGGAATTCTTTTTTTTTTAATTTCTTTGGGATTTTACGAGTACGCAGTTTCTGACGGCACCTGATTCCGAGGCCCGGTGTACCCGAAATCATTTTCCGAAATTTAGCTCAGGTACGTTCAGTGAAAGAACGAGTGAGTTTTCCTAAATTTTTAACCGGTGCTCGGAATCAAAATCCGAGGGCACCGATGAGACCTCAATGCCAATGATTTCTTAGGAACACCTTTTCCGTTGGTGCATTTTCTCGGGAGGTATTGTTAAAAATGTGAAGAATAAAAATATAGTTGCTATACAATTATATTTTTATTACACTACAGATGGTTTAAGTGTTATGGGAATGGAAGATGTAAGGAAGTTGGGGGGGGCACACAATCCCCCACCTCCTTAAAATTCCTAACACCCTATTAAACACCCCCCTGTAGCTTAAATGTGTAACTGATCCTCTCCCCCCTCTTAATTACAAGTAAAATCTCTTATTAAATTATTTGATTAAGTAATTCAATGTATTTAATTAAGAGTTGAATTTGAATTCATTGCTTGGGATTAATAAAATAATGTAGAACCTTATTTTATTTGGGGGATTGTTGTGTGAGAAGGATTGGGGAGAAAATATACGAGCCTTGGGGATCTTCATCTTCTATGTTGAAGAACGTGAAGAACGTCAAGACCTCGACGAAGAATGCCGTCACTGCAAGAAGTGATAGTCGTGCCCCTTCTTCTCCTCTTCGTAGCCGGTGTGAGATGCCGCTCCTCCTCGGACGTTCTCCGTCAAGCACGGACGAAGCTTTACCTCGTGACGCCGTTTTCCGCGACAATCTTCTTTTGACAACTACTTCAGGGTAGAGGTTTTAAGTTCAAATTTAATGGATTAAAGTTGTGCTTTGCTTTGTCGTAGTTGTTTTATATTATATTGGATGCCTGTTATAAATTTAACGGGAGGAGGTCGGACTGCATGAACATGGACAATCCTCCTCCCCCTTTGTTGATGTTCACCGTTGCGGTTTGGGATGAAGGCGGTGCGGTGCAACGACACCGCGCAGGAACGAGGAATTTCACCGCGGCGAAGGAGCGCGGCGCGACGCCGTTGAGGCTAAAAGAGGCCGCGGTCGGAGAAGGGTCATAGAGGAGGGGCACGACACCGTCACGCTGTGACGGAGACCCATGGAGGGCCATGGCCTGGGCGGGCCGCGGCGGAGGGGCACGGTGCCGTCACGCCTCGCCGGTCGGACCAAGGCCAAGGGGGAGCAGTGGAGGGCAGCCGGAACCGTCGGCCACCGGCGCTCAGGAGACAGGACCAGCTGGTCCCGCATGGCACAACTGTTCGGCCATTACGGCAGGCCAGATCCTTGGATCGAGGCGGTCGTTTTGGTATACTACACTCAAGGTTTAAGAGAACTTTGGGTACGGCGGGTTGGTTCGAACACGAAACCAACCGGGCCTTCGGAGCAGAAACACTTATAACTTGAGCTCCAAACGTCCGATTGACATGCCGTTGACTTTGTTGGTTTCCTCTTAGTGAGAAGAACCTTTTGGATTACTTCTCTCGAGGTTTGGACGTATTTGGAGTATGGTCGGATTGGTTTTGACTTAAAAACTAACCGGGGCCCCTGGAACGAAAAAGCCAATAACTCTCAGACCGGGCGTCCGATTGACGCGCCGTCTGTCATGTTGAGTTCCTTTTGTCAAGATGGAACTTTGGGGTACATCAAATCTGGACTACGTGTTAGTTTATGTATCAACCCCCTTGTCTCGTGGAGCGGACCCTCCCAGAATCGAGCATGCTGTGTGCGGGAACCCTCGAGCTGGCTGCGATTGTGACGACGATGACGACTGTTCTGGGATCCTCCATGGGTTCGGCAAGCAGCAAACGACCATACTGGAATCCTCCGTGGGTTCGACGACGATGACTACTATTCTTGTATCCTATGTGGGTCCGGTAGTACGTGACTACTGTTCTTGTATCCTACGTGGGTCTGACAGTATTTGACTCTGTACTTGTATCCTACGTGGGTCCGGCAGAGTAGCTGGTCTTGTATCCTTTGTGGGTCCGATAGCTTAGCTGGTCTTGTATCCTACGTGGGTCCGACAGCTTAGATGAATCAGTGGATACATCTGATCATCTCTATCATCTTACAAATAAGTATACCTGTGTGAGCTAAGTCTTGACTTTTCAATCATTATCTTTGATATGATTGACTTGCTTTCCTAAGTGGATTGGGTTGTGTTATCCTGTGTGGATTGGTAGTGTTATCCTCTGTGGATTGGTTGTGCTATCCTGTGTGAACTGTATCGAACATGGGCTTGGATGATGGAGCTGAACTAGAATTGATGACTTAGGTTTATTTATGGGAATATACCTAAGTAGAGTTGGTTGTTACTTCGTGATTGTATCTTTCCTTTGTGGATTATCCTTTGTGGATTCTGGGAGACCTTCAGGGGTATCGGGGTCCCTACTGAGTAGCGTATACTCACCCCTGCATGGGCTATGCCTGCACTACGTTGTGTTGGATGAAGACGACAGACAACACTGATCATGGTTGAGGCTTGGGGAGAAAGTCGGTACCTGGAGGTGGACCACTGGGCGGGACGTACACGGAGTGGACGGCTAGAACCAAGGAGTTATGGAGGCTATCTGTACCCACCCTTCATGTGGGATTTCCAGCGGACGTCTCGGCGTTGCTGCTTTACCTTTCAGTTGCTGTACTTTCTTTTCAGTTGTACTTTACTTCAGTTGGGTTTGTATTCTGGCCCATTTACTTTCCAGCATTTAGAGTTGTACCCAGTTTACTTAGTGGTTACTTCATCTTGCTTACTCTGTGGTGTTTTTTTTACTTTATAAAGGCAATTCCTTCCTTTTTTTTTTCGGGATTTGCGCCTTTGGTGCTAGTCGCCAGCCCCTGGCCTATGGAAGGCAGGCTTGGTGTAGTCACGACACGAGCCCGGAGGACGGGTCATGACATGGGAGGGCTATCCAGGTGGGGTGGGTAGACTTTCCACAGGGGGTAGGGGTGTCCAAGGGGGTGGGCGGGCTGTCCATGGGGGTGGGATGGGCTGTTTAGGGGGGGTATGGGGTGTTCAGGGGGGTGGGGTGGGTGTCCACAAGGGGAGGGGCTGTCCAGGGGGGTGGGCGAGCTGTCCAAGGGGGTGGGGCGGGGCTGTCCAGGGGGTACGAGGTGTCTGGGGGGGGGGGGCAGTCCACAGGGGGAGGGCGTGTCCAGGGGGTGGGCAGGCTATCCACGGGGGTGGCTGAGCTTTCCATGGGGGTAGGGGGTGTCCGGGGGGGGGGGGGGGGGTGTCCACAGGGGTGGGAGAGGCTGTCCAGGGGTGTACGGGGTGTCCAGGGGGTGGCGTGGGGGCTGTCCATAGGGGGAGGGGCTGTCCAGGGAGTGGGGCGGGCTGTCCACGGGGGTGGCGAGGCTGTTTAGGGGGTACGGGGTGTCCAGGGGGTGGGGGGCTATCTAGGGTAGGGGTGAATCGGTCATAATAAATCATCAAGTCAAGTTTTATTATTTATAGATAAAAAATAAAGATAAAGTGACCCACATAATCACACATATATTTAGCCACAACAAATCAATAAACATCAAAGGTCAGTAATATTAGTCAAAAATGAAATAGATCAATCTGTCCCTCATCACCATCACTATCATCACCAACATCATCACCCTAACCCTTGTCCTCATCGTCATCCCCATCATTGTCCCCTCCCTCCTCCTCGCCCCTCGTACTCAGCCTCAACCTCCTCATCACCCTCCTCCTCCGCCTCGGCCTCCTCCACGGCCTCCTCCTCCGTCTCGACCTCCTCCTCACCCTCCTCCTCCGCCTCGGCCTCCTCCTCGACCTCCTCCTCTGCCTCGACCTCCTCCTTTCCATCGTCTCGACCACCAATAAAACCACCACATGGTGCACTATATATAGAACACATCGATGACATATATTCATCATAAGTAGTGCTGGCCTCTAGTGGGGGTGTTGGACGTAAAACATCCATTAGTTTCATAAATGTAGTGTTTTCCCTAACAGAATGTTCTACCATCTCTGTGGCCCTTTTTTCAGCCTATTTTGCCTATGCCTTAACCTGCTGCAACTCGGTGACACTACAACTTGTACCTGAGGAGGGCCAATACCTCGTCAAAACTATACTCTTCCTAGGTCAGCAACATACTCTACCAGGGTGATCATCTCCCAACACCTGATGTAAGTGATCATTTGGCCCAAAATTGTCAGGTTTTTGGGAATCAAGGGCTTCTAAAGCAGCCTATTAAAAATATAAATATATTATTAAGTTGGAAAATAGATATTAAAATTTTAAATCTACAAAGTAAAACTTAAAATCTACTGCTGAGTTGGTTCATTAACCACACTTCCATCTTTCTTCTTTCTACTTGAGCAAAACAGTTTTACTCGAGGCACACTTCTATATTCAATTTATGCCTCTATAATGACATTAAATATAGGAACCATAATTAAAAATAGGATACCAAAAAAACATTAATTTCATAACTAAAATTATATAACAACTTTAGCAATCGAATAAATTATGGAGGAAGAAATAGAAAGCGCAAGTCGTAAGGAAAGATTTTAAACGGTCATACCTGCTGCCTCTCATGATCTCGCATCGTAGTACATCCCAATGCATGGACGTATTTCTTAGCATCAATGTTTTTTTCATTTCTTCCAGATGGATCCTAAATAAAATTCAATAATTAGTATTAATGAAAAACATGAATATTTTCATTTAAATACATATAATTTGATTAACACCATAAATTGGATAGTCATCCAAAGAGTAATAATCTATCGGTACTATTATAACAAACAATAATCCTCGATAGGGACCACCTCTAACTCTGTGTCCAATCTAGCACACCAGCAAATGTACGACTCATGCTTATAAGCTCTCCAAAGATTGCTGAAATCCTTTAGATGTGCTGGCTGTGCACCCTCACCATCGGTGAAATTAAACCACAGCTGACACCAAAATATTAATTCATATAAATACAAAAATTAATATATTGAATTAAATACAACAGATTTTTTTACGCATATCTCTACATAGACTTTATCCTTGACTTCAGTTGGAAGCTGTCTCTATGAGAACGGGTTGATAGGAATGGTGTCGAAGTATTTGGAAAGGGTCACCAAAAAACTATGACATTGGTACCCTAATTTTTCAATCATCTAACTATGTTCATTGTAGTCCACCATAAACTACGTGCGGTGGTTCCACACTGCATGCATGCGTGTACGCCCCCACCTCCGCCTACTATCTGTAGATGTATCTGTTATGAAAGAAAAACAAATATTTTATCAATACATGTTATAATGAAAATAAATAATGGTGTAAAAATTTGTTAGGTTTGTATAAGTATACCTGTGGTAGTCTGATCAATGGGAACCGCAGGATCCAAAAAAACTGAAGAAACACCCTGTACAGATGGAGTGGGTCCCAATGTATGCTCCCCAAGGATAGACTCTGGCAGAACAGGAGTCGAAGAACATAGAATATAAAATCCCAGAGATCAGAAAGCAGAAGTAAAAGAAGATGACCGAAATGGCTAGACAAATGCTGGATGGGTAGTGGGAATCATCATCAGATATGGTACAAATGAGTGAGGAGGCTCAAATGTCAACAGTGGTGAAAAAATGGGAGGCCAAAATATCCCGTGTGTCCCTAATGACACACTGGGATCATCATATGGGATGGATGGCATGTTAGTGGGTTGGGCAGGGTCTAATCGAGTATGCCGACCAGATTATCTAGCTCTCGTACCACCCCCTCATACGAACACCCTGATTACTGGGACCACTACTAGTTTTCTCATCAAATAACTGTCGCCAAATAGATGGATCCTACAAAAATGTTTAAAAAAAATTAATCACATGAAATTATATATTATTTAAATATATATATTTGAAATAAAATACTCACTGTAGGCACTAGTGGTGGAATGCCCAGCTCAGTGATGTGACGATTGTTGTCCATAATCTTTTTTCATTACCTCTTTTCAGTTGGTTTCATTTCCTGCATTTGAAAACAAATATGGAAGTAAATAGAAAAGGATAAATAATGTGTAACCCTAAAAACAAAATAAATGAAAGGGAATAGGGGTACTCATGGATAATTTTACTAACCATTGTTTTAGGTGATCTTGAAAAAATATATAACGAAGTCAATAAATTGTACAAGATTTAATAAAGAAATTTAATTTTTAGTAGAATGGTTATTTACTAAGTGCCATAAGTCTATTAAAATCATGGAACATTGATTCTACCAGATTCATAAGTGGTAAAGTAGTTGTCAAAGTTAAGGAAAACTTTAATTTCTTTAGCTTAGATAGATGATGGAGGTTTCAATACATGTTTTGCAGAAGAATAAAAACCATCATGATCATTACCTAGTAAAATGTTAAAGAGAGGTCTTAAAATCATAAAAATTTTATACAAATCACAGTTGAAGCATTGAAATGTTCACCAAGTTATAAATTTTAGTTTCATATGTTTAAATAGAGTTAAATTCCAAATTAGAAAATGAAATTCAAATAAAATTGCAACCAATAAACATTGAAAATTTACATAACAGTCAAGTCGGATACAACATATTTGTAATCGATATTAAATCAATTCGAATAGTACCAACCTTAACAACCCAAGATGAGGTAAACCAAAATAATTGAGAAAATGAATGGATGATTTTATATATTTCCCACCACAACTTTAGGTTCACAGTCAACTCTGACAATTGATCCATTGGATTCATCAAAAGTAATAAATGGATCATTTCCAATGGAAGTAGGGATGGTATCAATTCCATCATCACTATCATCAAAAATATGTCTTCAAATCACTTCAATAATGACACCAAATTCAGGTCAAAGATGGTCTTTGACATAAATTTTTTTAACCATTGATGACAATAAATATGGTTCATCAGTAGAAAGAGTGTGAGTTATATCAATTACTCGAAATCCAAAATCATCAATAAATGTGCCCTGCCTCGTCATCGAATCAAACAACTTACATTTCATCAGCGTGACTCACCCATGAGAATAATAATCCAATTTTTTTTTCAATGACTCTATAATAACCTACATTTTCAAATCACGGTATACTATCTGATGTACTAGCATAAAAATCTACTGTGGTAGTAACCATAACACCATCATGTTGTGTTCTCATGTTCTTTGCTCGTTCAGTGATAATAAATCTATACCCATTGATAACAATTGATTTACAGTCATGAACCACGGTATTTGGACCAAAATCCAAAGATCTTATTTCCTCTGAGACAGAGTCACCAGGAAAACTCAATACCTAAAATATAAATCAATATTAAACTTAATTAATTATTTTTTTAATTATTTTAAATAGTAATATTGTTACCTTCAATTTTAACCATGTAGAAAACTCTTTTCTATGCAAAGTCTCCCTCCTTCTCAAAGATAAAGAACGATCCTTTCTATTTATCATCGCATTATGTCAGATTTTGCATGCATGTGAAAAATTATGGAGGGAATATTTTCTCTAACTCACACAAAATTAATGGGGCATCTGTCAATATTTTTTTCAAGAAAGACTTGGAAAACTTTTTAGCACAAAGAGCTCTAAACAAATGGCACAATAGAATAATATCCACCCTTACATTATTAGAAAAAAGATGACGAATTGCTATTAGTATCAACTCTTGCATAAGGATGCAATAATCACGAGTCTTCAAAGTTTTTAGCTTCAATTCTATTCTGTTGACCTATTTGGATATGTTTCTTGAATATCCATCAGGAACTTTAATAGTCTCTAGTACTTCCAGAAATTTCTTTTTTTTTTCTGTAGGTTTCATCACATAAGAAGCACATGGAAGTTTCCATTTATTTTAACTGATATACACATGATGCAATTCCGGTCTGATGCCCCAATCCACCAAGTCTGCTGAGACCGTAAATCATCTTTTGTATTTACCTTAACATTTAGAATAATCGAAAGAAACATTTCACATATACTTTTTTCAATGTGCATTACATCTAAAAAATGACTTAACAAATTGGTTGACCAATAAGGCAAATCAAAGAAGATACTTCTCTTCTTCCAATTGTAAGAGGTTTCAGTGGAAACATTCTTTCTCTTTCTAGATTTCATTTGACCCTTCCCAAATGAAAAACTAAAATCTTTCTATTCATTAAGCACATCAGTTCCAGATATATGCTGAGGTGGATTATCGGTCTCCATGGTATTGTCAAATCTTAGACGATTATTTCTATATGGATGGTCCATTGGAAAAAATTGTCGATGTCCCATAAAACTAAAACTACAACGATGTTTCAGTCTTCTGGATCATGTATTCTTCATACAAACAAGACATGGTAGTTTTCCCTTCGCGCTCTATCTAGATATCATTTCATAATTAGGAAAATCATTGATCATCTACATAAGTGCGTCACACATCTGAAATATGTCTTTCGAACATGCATTGTATGTGCGCACACCCACATCCCAAATAAGTTTCAACTATTTTATTAAAGGTTGCATATATACATCTATATCATTGCTGGGATCATAAGGGCCAAATATGAGTATACTCATGAAAGTGAAAGGTTTTTTCATACACAACCATGGGGGAAGATTATAAATGTATATACAAATCAGCCAGGTGCTGTGAGATGTAAGCATCTACCCAAATGGATTAAAACAATCACATGAAAGACCCAACCTCACATTACACATGTCAGCTACAAAATCAGGATATCGAGCATCAAATATCTGCCATAAAAATCCATCTGTAGGGTGAACCAACTCATCATTAGTCTTCTTTCTCTCAGTATCATGCCGTCACATTTTTATTGATATTTCATCATACATAAAAATATTATGGAGTCTAGGGATCAATGGAAAGTGACACATTACTTTCTGTGACACAAGGGATGATGTTTCATTAGATTTTGGATTCCAGCGGGATGTGACACATTTTATACAATCATTCTGTTCATCATTTTACTCCCAGAATAAACTGCAATCTTTCGGGAAAGCATGAATTTTTTTTCTAGAAAATCCAAGTTCCTCAACTAAATTCCATACCATATAGTGGTTTGAGGGAATATCTGCATTATCTAGAAGTAAGTCCTTCAAGAAGTTAAGAATGTAATCGATGGTAGTATTAGAAATCCCATACATAGTTTTCCCATGAAACAACCATATTAAAAATTCCAACTTTTTCATTTTACCACATTGTTGATATACTGTATTCGTGGCAGTATCATTCAATTTTTTCACCATAACAACATCATCATTTTCATTAGATGCATCAGGTGTTCCCATATTGAAATTTTCTTGGGTTGGAATCCTTTATTTTTCATGATGATGAATAAATAGAAACCATTCATATAACAAATTCTCCAATATAGTCCTCTCATTTGGATCATTAGAAATTTGAGATGTAATTTTCTCCCCATTGTGATAACACACAGAGTAGTTTTCTTGAAAACTATATTTTGTTATGTGGTATCTGACTTCTTCACGGCTCAACCAAGGTCTTCAAACAAACTTGTAAGAGGGGTAGTGTATGTGACTACTATCTGAAGCATTGTGAAATGAAAAATCTAAAAATCTCTCCAAATTGTTTTGAAAATTGCTTGGGATCCGATCAGTTTCATACATCCAACTTCTATCCATTCTATAAAAAAAATTTGTTATATGTAATTTTTTCAAAAGCAATTTAATAATATTGAAGCTTCATCGAAAATATATTTAAGTAAACCAGAATTGTTCAATTTATATGAAACCATAAGTGACACACTACTCTATATGGAAATCATAATATAAAAGACAAAAAAAATACTATATTTGTAACAAAATATCTTTGAAGAACTATACATGAGTGTACAAGATCATGTACACATGTGGAGGAGAATTATTCCAGAGTTGACTAAATTTTAGATCGAAGAAATTTTACATTTTAGTAGATTATTTGAGTGATCACATACATTTCCCAAGGGAGTGGGGTTGTTCAGGGGGTGCGGGGTGTCCATAGGGGTGGCGGGGCTGTCCAAGTGGTCGAAGGTGTCTAGGGGGTGGGGGGGCTGTCTAGGGGGGTCGGGGTGTCTAGGTGGGTGGGATGTCCACGAGGGTGGGGGGCTGTCTAGGGGGTACGGGGTGTCCAGGGTGGTGGGCGGGCTGTCCACGGGGGTGGTGAGGCTATCCAGCGGGGTCGGGGGTGTCCAAGGGGGTGGGGGGATTTCCAGGGGGGCTGTCTAGGGGTACGAGGTGTCCTCGGGGGTGAGAGGGGTCTCTAGGGGTGGGCGGGGCTGTCCAGTGGGTACGGGGTGTCCAGGGGGGTGAGCGGGGTCTCTAAGGGTGGGCGGGGCTATCCAGGGGGTATGAGGTGTCCATGGGGGTGGTCGGGCTGTCCACGGGGGTGGTGGGGATGTCCAGTGGGGTCGGGGGTGTCAAGTAGGGTGGGGTGGGGGGATTTTCAGGGGGTGGGGGGCGTCCGAGGGGATGGGGGCTGTCCGGGGGGTGGTGGGCGGGTGTCCAGGGGGGGGGGGGGTGGGCGAGCTTTCCATGGGGGTGGGGGGGGGATTTCCAGGGGGTATGGGGTGTCTAGGGGGTGGGCTGGATGTCCAAGGGGGTGGCAGGGTTGTCTAGTGGGGTGGCGGGGTTGTCCAGGGGGTCGGGGGTGTCCAGGGGGTGGGGGGGGGCTGTCTAGGGGGGTGGAGGGGTTTTCCAGGGGGTATGGGGTGTCCAGGGGGTGGGCGGGATATCCACAAGAGGTGGTCAGGCTATCCACGGGGGTGGCAGGGCTGTCCAGTGGGGTCCGGGGTGTCTAGGGGGGTGGGTGGGGGGGGGGGTGGCTTTCTAGGGGGTGGGGGTGTCTGGGGGGATGGGGGGTGTCCGGGGGGGGGGGGATGTCCGAGGGGGGTGGGCGGGTTGTCCACGCGGGTGGGGGGTTATCCACGGGTGGAGGGGGTGTCTAGGGGGTGGGGGTGTCTAGGGGTGGTGGGGGTGGTGAGGGGGTGGGGGGCTGTCTATGGGGGTGTGGGGGGGGGGGGGCTGTTCATGGGTGGTGAGGGGTGTCTAGGGAGGGTGGGGGTGGGGGTGTCAAGGGGGGTGGGGTGGAGGGGGCTGTCCAAATGGTAGGGGGGTGTCCTAGGGGGTGGGGGTGGGCTATCCATGGGAGGTGAGGGGTGTCCAGGGAGGGTGGGGTTGGGGGTGTCCAGGGGGTGGGGGGGAGGGAGCTGTCCAAGGGGTGGGGGTGTCCATGGGGGTGAGGTTGCGGGGGGGGGGGATATCCAATGAGGGGGGGGGGGGGTGTCCAGGGGTTGGGGGGCTGTCCAGGGGGGTGGGAGGTGTCCAAGGGGTGGGGGTGGGGGGGTTCACAATTCTAATCCATCACCCAACCAATGCCAAAATCCAAATCCAATTTTCAAATATACTAAATTCCACAGAAAGTACCATATCACCCCACTAAACAAACCCTTTACCGGGTTTGAAGTGTAGAAAAAAAAAACATAAAACAAATCAAAGGGTTCAGAACTCCAAATACAACATTAACTCTAATTTAGCTGAAATCAAAAGAAAAAAATAAAAAAAGAGGAAAACACTAAAGATAAGGTAAAACTTTCTAATTTAAAGTGTAGAAATAATTTTTTTTTTGATTGAAGATGGATCTATGGTTTAAAGGCATTTCACAACCGAGAAGAATTCGAGAGGAGCTCTGGATTAGGGTCTATAATTGGGCCGAGTGGGAGCTGGGGTGATGGGTATTTGGGGGAAAACTTTCCCAACAATTTTTAAAAATCGTTGGGAAAGCCTATCTTTACCAATGGTTTTTCAAAAACATTGGTATACCTTAGAGAAAATAGTTATTTCCCAACAGTTTTGGAAAACCATTGGGAAATATTTGGAATATTTACACATTGCCAACGGTTTGAACAAACCGTTAGAAATTTTTTCCTTCTTTTACACTATAGAAACAGTTTGAAGAAACCATTGGTATATTACCATTGGGAAAACACCAGATTCTAGTAGTGTTATATTATACCTGGAAAATAAATCTGATATATATAGAATCAAAATTTCAAGAATTATTTTAAAAAACATTAATTAAAACATGGAACATTTATTATATAAAAAATTATGTAAATGAATATGGATTTGAAAAATAATAGAACAATTCATATATTTAATATGATAAATAACTAAATTAGAAAATTATAAATTATATCAAAAATAATTTTGATCTATTCTAAAATCTCATTGATTTGGCACATTCGCTTATATCTTGTATATAATAAATAAGATTCACAATTTTCAAATAATTCATAATCAAAATATTCCAACAATCAATATTTATGGAGACTTTGGATTCATTTATCATTTATATACACAATGTGATAATTCTGAAAATAAGTGGTGTTAGAATCAGATTTTAGATTCTTATATTGAATATTATATATTAAATTATCATTTTATAAACCCTATAAAACATTCACCATATAACTAATTCAATAAATATTTCATTATTATTTATATAATAACTCTTGTTTTTTAACCTAGATGAAAATATTTTCTTAACCAAACATGATATAGAAATCAAACGTCTATTTATGTCTAGAATATAATAAACTTTTTTCTAATTCCAGAACTAATCCACTAGGTAGAATTAAATTATAATTATCAACTTCAAATGAACTGAAACTTTCTTCATTTTCAACAACTATATCTATTTATATTTTTATAAATTCTCTCATATTTTCAAGTAAATGTTTATCAGTACAAATATGCATTGCACACTAGGTATCTAATAACCATGAGTTATAATTAGAGGAATTTATTTATATATCATTACCATAAATTTGATTTGAATAATTATTCTTATGAAAAATTATCAACCTCAGTTAAAAATCTATTAAATAATAGCTCCAAACTATAAGGTTTCTCAATATAATGTTCATGATGCATACCATAATCTACAAGAGGACATATCTTTAGTTGAGTATCAGATTTTATATTATTTATAATATAAAAATTTATCAAAATGCTGGCCAAATTGATCATCTCCATTTAGTGGGTTATAATCAATATTTCACTATATTTAGAGTCCAATTTAACATTCCTCTACAAAATTGGATATTTAGGTTGGCCATCAATCCAATCATATACCATACAATTCATGGAATGTGGAGTAGAAAAATTCATCATATGGATAAACTTAAATTTATTCCTCTAGTATCCTAACTCTTAGGGTTTCCTAACTAAATGTTGAATAGAACATTTCCAATTTTATTATGTATTTATACATAATAATCCCAGTTTTTTTATTACATATTTATTAGTTATATTTCCCTTACACCATTTTATATTTATATATTCTATTTATTATTTATTTATATTTATTATTATTATTATTACATTATATCATTTCATGTTGTAGATATTTTCCAATGTCATTACTACTATGCATGGAATTATATCTAAACAATTTACTATTATATTGTATATAAATGATTGTTATGTAGTATAAATTTTACTTTTATGTTTTGAGTTTGATGATTTTAAAAAGTATATAACTTATACATTTTTTAGGAATGAGTATTATATTTTTCAAAATGACTCTGATGCTCTCACTGGATGTTTTGAAATGAATTTTATGTAACAAAAATTTCACTAAGTATTTAATTTTATATTTATATATAGTTACTTTAATGAATTTCATACCAAATATTATGATTCAATATTTCAAAAATTAACTAACTCTTATATTTTTTTATTTAATGTACAATTCACTTCTAAAGATGATGTTTGGAGGAAAATCATTGAAGTATTTTAAATTTCCATTTTGAAAGTTTACTCTTATAATTTTAATATTTACTGTTATGTTTTTAAGGTTAACCATTTTCAGCTTCCACATGGAAAATTATTTATTTATAAATTTTAAATAGAGATATTTTATACAAAATTGATAATTCTTTTAAAATTAACAAGGAACCGTTTCCTAGATGATTAAATGAATATTTTGAGAAACATAATTCATGGAGATCATTTAAAAGTGCTTCATCATCAAAAATAAAATCCCTAATGGTATAATCTTTTTAATGAATAATTTCTTAACTTTATAGTAGTTTGTTTCTTGAAAGGGAAATATATCATCCAATTATATAAAGATTAAAATTTGATGTTTATAAAGAAATATATATAAATAGAGATTTGAAAAAACCTAAAAGTAGTAAAATTATACAGAGACAAGAACTTTGGATTATTTACAATAAAAATAAAATTACAATACACATGAATAAATTCATTATACATAACCTCATTGTTAAAGTGATCAAGCATCTCAATTGTTGGAAACAGATCTATCTATTATGGTTTTCTGGTTTTTTAATTTTGTATCAAATGATATCTTTATATTATAAGTGTTTTATACTATTCCCTTCAAAAGAATGACCTTTTCTGGTTATACCTCTATAAATGGTCTTATTTTATTGTGTATACCTAAACTAGAAAATGTGTGTTGTATTTGGGTTATGAATCCCCTTGAAAATATAGATTTGTTTGGTTATTATTATAATATAAAAGGAAGGTTGTAATTGGTATTGAATATCCTTTAAAAGACAGGTTTTGGTGGGTAAAATGCTTATCTGGGAGTAGAGGGGTGTAAAGAGTAGATATAAGATCTTTTTTATTAGAACTACTATAAATACCTATTGTGTTTGAATTTACTTATTATAATTTTAATTTTCTTTAGTGTTAATTTTTAAAATATGTCAACTCACCTCCTCTTGGACCCTAAAACATCTTATATTTGAGAAAAATAGATATCAAAGGCATCCCTTTTTTAAGTATTAGTAATTATTGTTTCTAACCACATCCTAGACTTTACAGTATGAGGGAAAGAACCCTATATATGATAGGAGAAAAGTTAAATTATTTATGGATTATAAAAATACCACCCATCTTTGATGAAACTTATTTTGGATATTTGAAAACTTGGATAGAAGCTATCATCAAATAGCTTAGCATTGATCATTGGAATAAAATTGTAAAATCATATAAATTACCTAAGAATCACTCTAATACTCTCATAGGCAATGATAAAAATAAGTTTGTTATAAATTATAATGTGATGAATATTTAATATTGTGTAATTAGTAGAAATTATTTTAGTCACGTGCCTTATTCTAAAAGTCCTCTATAATTTTGGATAATATTTCAAGTTACAAAATATGGTACATATAGATTCAAGAGGAATAAGATTGGAATATTGATATATGAGTTAAATGATATAAATATGCGAGAATAAGAGACTGAAAATATAATGTTCCATAGATTCATGAGAATAGTTAATGGAATTAGTTCATATAGGGAAACCATTTACAACACTATAATAGTTGAACGAGTTCATAAATCTTTACCAAATAAGTAATATGCCAAGATGGTTTCCATTGACGAATGTAAGAATTTCAAGGAGTACACACTTGATGAACTTATTAGTTCACTTCTACAATAAGATTTGGAGTTATTGAATATTTCTAAATAAGAGATGAACAAAAATAAAGGTGGTCATTCAAATATATAAATTTTATTTCTTACTCTTCTAATTCCAAGTTATAGGGAAGTGAAAGGATAGAAATAGATCAAGTTGTGAATGTATTATTTAAAGGATTGAAAATAAATAAAGGGATTTCTAGATAATTCAGAAAATATAACCAAATATATGTTTATAAAGGAATTAAGAAATGTAATTCTAATTCAAGTTATAATACTTTAGAACTCACCTACTATAGATGTAGAAAGAAAGGAAATATCAAGTCAGACTACCCATGATTAGTATAAAAAAGTCTATTAACATCAATTTTTTGGGGTTTAATGATTATTTATGATGTGATGTATTTATGATCAATTTTTTAAATATATTTTTAACATTAGTTATCGAAATGTACATTAAATTTTTTTTTTATGAAAAATAAAATATTTTCGATATGAGGGTTTTTTATAATTGACATCGAAAGTTACACTCGAGGAATTTAGATTTTATTTTTTGTTATAATCAACATCAAAAGTTCTACTAGATGACTTTAGACATCAATTAAAAAAATTGATGTCAAAAACCCATTTTTTTAATTTTCAGTTCTTATTACTCACTTTGATGGGAATACGTGATTGATGAAGTAAAAAAATTATTGAAAATTTAAAAAAATCTTGAGAATCAAATATAAAGATTTAACTTAAATATTCAACTTAAAATATCAAACCAGTTGAATAAAAATACAATATAGATAAAGTAGAATATTTTTTAAACCCAAAAAAATCTTGAAAAATAATTTTAAAGCTTATATTTAATTTCAATGCTTTATGAAGTTTCCTACAACATAATTTTCTTTAGATTTAATAACTCATGAGGTATCTAAATTTATGGTTTTTAAGGAATTTTAGACTTTAATTTTAAAATATCTTCTCAAATATATATATTTTAATCGATCTAATGAAGTATCCTTCATCGTGAAAAAATGAATCATTAACAAGTATACTTATGGATGAAACTAATCATAAAGAAATTAAGTAATTGAAGAATAATTATAAATACCATTATGAAATCACTGAATGAGGAAAGTATGGAATGGTGGTGAGGATTAAAAGAGTGGATTAGAAATCAATATAAGAGGAGAGTGAAAACATACAAATGATTCTTGAAAATGTTTAATTTAGTATAATAAATTTTAGGGAGAAATAGAAAAATTAGAAAGCGTGGTATGGAAAAATTAATTCTGATTTTAACAAGATAATTGATTTTTTTGACATCGGTTTTTTATAAAACTGATGTTAAAATTTCAAATGATAATAGTTTTAATATCATATTTTAATGTAAACTTCCTTAAAATGTTTTAAAAATGATATCGGTTTTAGTAAAAACTGATGTTTAAAATAAAAAAGGTTGTTATTGTTGAATTGACTAATATCGATGTTAAGAGTAAAATCAAAAAATTTAACACCAGTTTTACTGAAAAATAAATTTAAATAAAATCATACAGTTGTTTAACATTTATTTTTAGTAAAACCAATGTCAAAGGTCCCTTTTCATTCATTTTAATTTCAGTTTTGGTAAAACATATGTAAAAATTCCAACACGAAATCATATTTTTCTACTAGTGAGTGAGAGGATAAAAAACTAAAAAATAAATACAAAGTCATATTGGATACTGGATGGAGTTATAAAGATGATTCAGATTTAAGTGAAGAATCATGACCTAAAAAATAGTTAAAAAACTTATGGTTCATGGAATCAATAAATGAGGTAAGTGTTTTTTTGGTTTCAAATACGATTATGAATTTATTTTTGATTTTGATTTTAAAAATCCATGTATAAATACGATGAATGAAAATATTGATATATCAATAGAATATATAAGTTATAAAAGGAATATAATGGAAAAAATAATAATATTGTTAATGAAAACAAGGTTCTTTCTTAAAAGAATAAGATACTAAAAAATTCTACTTCAAGTATGAATAAATTTTTTTGATGATTTGAAGATTATTCAAAAGAGGAATGAAAAGATTAAGAAGGAAATTAAAAGATTGAATGAAAATATAGACACCCATGTTCATGGTAAATAAATATATAATAAAATTATGTCCATGAATAATGTAAATAAAAATGAGATTGGTGTTGATTATAATCAACAAATTCCTCAAGTGTACAAAAATTAATCTATTAAAAACAAAAATTTAATATTTCTTATGTTATGTGTTTTAGATATAGAATAAATCGACATTATTATTTTTAAATTTCTCTTAGATTTATACAATATTTAGGACACACTAAATCATTTATTTCTAAATATTTATCTTATAGAGTACCCATTAACACAATGAATAATCCTGTTGGACCAAAAGCTACATGGGTTCTAAAAATGTATACTATTTGATATTTCAAGAAAAATTCCTTGGATATATCAATAAAGACATATAATACATGGAAAGTTGTTAATCTAGTAAAATAATAATAGATATATAAAATTTTATCTCATACAATCAATTTCATGTAAGAGCTATGACTTATAGAGACAAATCTAAAGGAAAAGTTAAAGGTTTAAGTGAATTTGTTATTTTTAATAAAGTTATTATTAATAATGTTTTATATGTTGATGGTTTAAAGTTTAATTGATTATTATTTTTTAGTTATGTGATGATGATATGTTTGTTATGTTTCAAAATTAATAATTCCTTATGTTTAATGATCATTATATATTATTTTATAATAATAAAATAGATAATATTTATTCTATTAACCTTGATGAACTAATGGTTGTATTATTGAAGTATTTAAATGATTTGTATATAGATGATGTTTTATAGAATAGAAGTCTTGGTCTTTTAAAATTAAGATGAGTGCACAAACTGTCTAAAAAATAATAAGTTTTGTAGTTACTCAATCATAAAGTGAACATAAATCATGAATGCAATTCATGAATGGAAGGAAAATTGTGTAAAGAGATATTTAAATTGATATAGGATATAGAAACTGTTATAACTCTATAGTTGCTTCATATAGATTTATTTATACCTAGTCAAATAACAAGCCTTGGTGGTAATTTTTTTTCTTTTTTTATTGTTAATGTCTTTAGTATAATTATATGGGTTTATTTTTTTGCATATAAAATTGAGTCATTATTAATGTTTTATAGTTAATGAAAATAAATTTAGAAAGAGAAATAGTATTTTATTATTATTGTTCAAAGTGATAGAGGAGGAGAATTTCAGAACTGCAAATTTTAGTGTTTTATAAATAGAATAAATATTATCATAATTCCTCTTACCCAAGAACTCCTTTGAAAAATGAAATTATAGAAATAAAAAACTATACTTTAATAGAAATTGATAGAACTATGATAAGTGAGTATCATTTACCTATGTAATTTTTTTGGTCAAATATATTCACACATCTTGTTATGTTTTAAACATAATTAATAACATAAAAATTATTAAGAAAACCCTTTTTGAGTTACAAAAAATAAAGATACCAAAATTTTGATAAGATACAGTTTTTGGATACACATTTTTTTATCCTTAATACTATGGATAGATTGGATAAATTTGATAATAAATATGATAATAGAATATTTATAGGATATTCCAGAGTTAGTAAGGATTATTGAATTTATAATAAAATTATAACGGTTTTCTAGGACTCAGTTCATATTATGTTTGCTATGTATTATTTAAAGGATAATTCTTCTAAAGAAGATTATATTAAATTGGTTTTAAAATAATTAAACTTTATATAAACTCAATTTGTAGATGGACCTATTGGGGGGGGGGGGTATCTATCTAATTAATCAAGAGTTTATAAAACTCATGGATACCACCCTATTGAAAGAATTATTGGTGTTGTAGATTCAAGATCTCATAATAGAAATTTAGTAAGAAATTTTATGTTCATAATTATTTTATATATCAGTTTGGTCCAAATGATGTGATAGAATAATTGAGATATCATAATTGGATTATGGATATACTATAGGAACTTAAATCACTTTTCTAAGAATGATGTTTTGGAATTTGTTGCTCCACCTAAAGATAATAATTCCATTAGAACTAAATGGAATTTTAGAAATAAATCTGATGAATATGGATAAATTATTAGAAATAAGATAAAATTGGTTTCTTGAGGATATTTTCATTAATAACGAATTGATTATGGTGATACATTTACACCATTTTAAGCTTATAATCTATTCTTATGTGATGATATTATATAGAACATAAAGGTTTTAATATTTATCAAATGAACATGAAATGTGAATTTCTAAATAAACTCATATAAAAGGATGTTTATATAAAACATCCAACTAGATTTTTGTGTGATAAGTTCCCAGAACATGTGTTTAATAATTTTAAATCTCTCAATGGGTTAAAATAATATCTAGAGGCTTCATTTGAAAGGTTATCCCATTTTCTTTTAAGTAATTAGTTTCTAAATGTAAAGTTGGTCCTCCTTTTTTTATTAAAAGGTTTTTTGAATATATTCTGATTCTAAAAATTTATATAAATGATATTATATTTTTATCATCAAATTAATTTATTTGTAAAGGACTTTTTGATTTGATGACTAATGAATTTGACAAGAGACCTTTTAGAGAATTGAATTTATTTTTATGATTTAGAGTTTATGATGTGGAATATGGATTATTTATAAATCAATATATGTATGTTAAAGAGTTAGTGAAGATGTTTGGACTAGAATATTGTAAAATAATAAATACTTCTATTTGTACTTCATGTGGATTAGATGAAATCATTTGATCAAAATATTTTCAGAGTAATGATTGGAAGTATACTCTATATATTTTCTAGTAGAACATATTTAATATTTAGTGTGTTCATGTATACAATATTTTAGACTGAAGTGAAGAAAAGTAATTTGACAGAATTAAATAGGATTATTAAATAAATGAAAGGTATAATTAATTGTTGTTTATTTTTTCTAGTGAATATTTTTTTGAATTAAATAGTTATTCTGATTCTAGTTTTTGATAATTTAAGATAGATTGAGAAATAACTAGTGACATTTAATTTTCTAAGAAAAGTTTTGTTTCATGGTGTTCAATAAAACAACTTGAAAAAGCTTTATTAATAACTAAAGCTAAGTACACTATTGTTGCATGATACTATTCAGAGACTATATGGATTAGACAAACCTTGTCTGATTTTGATATTTATTATGAAAATATTCATATTTTATGTGATAATTCATCTCCTGTATCTATTTAAAAAAATCCACTACAACATTCTGGAATGAAGCATATCCAAGCGAGATATCATTTTATTAGATATAATATATGAAAAAATGATATCAGTTTAAAATTATTTCCTACTGATGAGAAAATAACTAATATTTTTATAAATCATTTAGATGTATAAAAATATCAAAATATTAAGTATGATATTGGGATGATTGAAGTAAAAATTCTTTATCTATACAGGAAGGGAGATGTAATTTTGGAAGTTAGAATATTCACAAAAATGTTTTTTATAGTCTTTTAATTTTTATTCACTGAAAATTTTATATATAATCATTAAATATTATTAAATTTATTTCATGGATATTATTTATATTTTGTTTTATATGGGAAAAGTGTTCTGTTTAATTCATTCACAATCATATTTTTTAAAAGGAAGGAAATCTTGGTCTTTGGAGGAGTAAGCCTTACCCATTTTTTTATTTAATTATTTCAACTATTAGAATAATAGTTTTTTATACTGTCCATTTACATAAGCAACATCGTTTATTTAAAAAATATACAGTTTTTAAACTATATATGTTTATTTTTGTATAAAATTATATTTATGAATTTATGTTTTTGATTTTTCCAAAAAGGGGGAGAGTTGTTCTTGATATAGATGTTTGAGTTTTGATTTTGTAACTTTCAAAACGGGGAGAGAGTTTTGAGTGGATCATTTCAAATTTTCTTCTATTTTGATAATTATTAATCACTCTTTTTTTATATCTTTATTGTATATATTTACCAGATATATTTAATATATATCTTTATTATTTACTCTTTGTTTATATTTTGTTTATAATTATTCTATTGTTCTCAGATTATGTGTTTTAAATATTTTTCTAATTCATTAAGTTTTACAATTGGAATTATGTCTAATTAATTTACTCTTATATTATGTATAAATAAATCTCACACAGTCTATATTGTACTTTTTTTGGAGTTTAGTGATTTTGGAAGATACTATGTGTAACGACCCAAACTTTTATTAATGGAAATACCTCTTGATCTAATTAAATGTCTATTTATGTAAAATTTTTATATAAAATATCAACTTCTTTAGTTTTATGTTAAGAATTTTGACTGTTGCTAATATAGACATTGAATAGTGATCACATGATTAGTATAAATATAAGGCTTTAACAAATCCAATTTACTCAAACAAAGGAAGCGATGTCTTCATCTAGTAGACGTGCCCCATACGAAGCCTATTTGTTAGAGATTAGAAAGGAGGTGGCGTCATTGGAATTTTCTCTTGACCAATCCCAAGATGATCTTGAATATTTTAAGCTCTAGTGGGACCGCCAATGAGAGAAGTGGAAATTGATAGAGATTACCACCTGATCAATGTTATCTGAGCCACCCCAAGAGTCTGTCACCATCACACACCTTACTCTTTGGTCTTATGCGGGTGTTATAAGGGGTTATGTAACAAGACCTTATAACTATGGTTATATACATTATTTTTGTATATAATAATGAATATACTTTCATTTTATTATTGTTACCTTGTAAATAGTTTTTAAAGAACAAATAGTGTTTTTAGTTAATATTCAACTAAGAAATATATTTTTATGAATTAATGGATTTTTGTATTAAATAATATTATAATAAAATATTATTATTATTATTGAATTAATTTTTATTAAATATAAATGATAGTATAATTTTATAAATGCAATTTTAATTTTTATTAAGGTTCGAAATCCATTTTTGTCAAAACCCGTGAGTTTTCTATAAATGTCGGTTTTTATTTTAAAAGTAAAAATTAACATATTTAGAAAATTATTTAGATAAAATAAATATTATTTATGGAATCATGATGTCGAAATTATCCAACGGTGATTTTTTCATAATTTTCTAAGACAGACAAATTTTTGGGTAAAAATTAAATACCGATTAAATATATAATGTGTTTTATGACATCATAATGGCCCAATAGTGATGTAATAAAATACTATAAGCTTCATGTTCGGCTAATATATGTTTTACCATTAAAATAATGAAATTTTTGGTTTGTTTGACTTATTTTACAAAGCGCTAATGGACCCTTCAAGACTTATTAAACATCTTGTCTTTTAAATTGTTTTCCTTGGGAGTGTAACTCACCTCCACATAAGAAACCCCATTATTTTAAGAAGTTCGGAATTTTTCCTTATAAAATAATTTTTTCCACTTCCATTTTCCAAAAACCATGGGTAAAAACCATGGTCTGGTTTGTGGTTTGGATTAGTTTAATGTGAGGTGTCCCAAACCTAAGTAATAAAGAATTCCCTCACCTTTCCTATATAAACATACCCAAGCTCCCACTTCCTCCTCACTAAAAGCCTTTGGAGTTCGTCCAAACTCTTCCCTCCTTTCTTTATAATCCTCCCAAGGTTCCCCAATCTCCCAAGAAGCCTCTCTCAAGCCTCTCTCAAGCCTTTGGAAGCACACTTCCAAGAAAGGGTTTTTCTTCCTTTCTCATTTTTTTCCAATATTCTTTAAATTGTTATGCCATTTTAATTTCAATTATAAATGTTGGGGTATGGTTTAAAACCTCCCCATACTTCCATATTTATGTTTTAATGATGGGATAACCCTTTATCTCTCATTAAAATCCTCCCATGTACACCTGTTACTATGCTGAAATCCCAAAAGGAATTTCTCTCTCCTCATTTACAGTTAAGAAATTCTTTTGTATCATGAATATAAATTCCATTACATTTGTTGGGAAATGTATCTACATTACCCCTTACTGTCCATGTCATGTAAATATGATGAGATGCCCCTTTCTCTCTCATTAACCATTTTTATGAGTTCTTATGTCATGCCGTTATGCTGCCAAAATTGCACTGCGCTTTTCCTAGCCAAAGTCATTGTGTAGTGAATACCATGCCCATTTCTCTATCAAGGGTATTAACCTTTATGCACATTTACTTATTGTTTAAATAGTTTCATGTATCTATTCCAAATTCATTTATCGTGGAATAAAATATTATGATGAATAATTCAATGTTTTATGATCCATGTGGCACACTTTTGCATGATATGAAATTTTTAAGAAGGGTTCGCCCTTATAATGCTCCAATGCATTGGGTAAAGTATAGTATCATGATACATCATGTGAAATGGGTGTTTAATCATGATAATTATATTGAAAAGAGTATTTAATCATGCTCCATGTGCAATTATGGTTTACTCATGCTCCATGTGCAATGAGCCTTGGCTCATGCTAATTCTATGGTAAGTGTTGTCTCCACATTTCCATGTTATGATTATCATGCTTTATCACGCCTTTATGTTTATGATTATTTTGTTCTATATTGATATACCTATTGTTTATCATGTACTATATTCCTCATGTTATTATATTATTATTACCTTACTGGGATTTATAACTTACCCTTTTCTTATGCATGTCCTCAGGTTATCTCATGCAATGCTAAGTACGAGGGAATGTAGTGGTCATGTAAAGGAAGTTTTCAATAAAGATGTTGTATTTAATGTTTTAAGTTGTAATGTAATGATCTTAATCCCCAAATACACTATACCTCTTGATCATATATGTTTTATCAAGTGAAGTTTATTTTAAAAATTATTTTTAATTGTGAAATGAAAGATCAGTGTTGTCATACTATGAATTTAATATTTTATAGGAATAAGTGTTATGTTTTATTGAAATGGATCTTACACTCATAGTGGATGTTTTCAAATTAATCTTATGCTTTGAGACCTCAATTAATTATTTAATTTTATTGTTAAATATAATTAATTTTCTAAAATTTATATTTTCCATTACAATTCTTTACTTCATTAAGTAAGTTACTCTTATATTTTTTTCTTAAAGTACACTTTACATTTATGAATGATGGTTATTGTAAAATAAGTAAAGTATTTTACTCTTTTGTTTATAAATTTTACTCTTATATTTTTAAAGTTTAATCTTACATTTTTACAGTTTATATTTACATTTTCAAAGTTTACTCTTTCATTTTTAATGTTTACCATTATTTTTTAAAAGTTTACTACTATGAATTCAATGTTAAATTTTTCAGAATCATTTCTTTGAAAATGATTGAATCTTATATTTTTAAAGTTGTTTCAAGATAACTCTTAAAGATTATTATTCTAAACTTTATAAATAAATACTTTGGTATTTTTGGGTTCCATAAGAAATATCACATATTTAGAAATTTTCACTAGAGGTAATTTATATGAAATTGGGTATTTTTTCATAGTGAAGCTTGAACTATTTCAGAGATGATTAATTTAATATTTATAACAAAATAATTCAAGTAGATTATTTTTAAGTGTTTATTCATAGAAAATTGAATCCCTAATGGTATTCTATTTTTGAATGATGAATTTCACAACTCTAAAATAGTTTTTTTTAAAATAAAAGAGATTATCAAACTAATATGAAGATTATAATTTAAATAATAATAATTCATATCTATAAATAGATATTTTACAAAATCAGTAAGTAGTGACATGATATAGAGATAATATCTTCTTATTATCTATGATCATAATACTTTTGCACTATACATGAAGAACATCATAATATATAACGTCACAAATAAAGTGATTGAGATTTTCAACCATTTGAAATTCATATTTATATTCTCGTTTTATGGTTTTTTGCAACACCTTGGGATTTTAAATAATAACACGGTGTTTGATAGCGTATATGACATGCAACACTGAAACTAAATGACAAGTGAAATATATTTAAATATGACTGTTATAGCCTTTCCTTTAAATTGGATGATATGAATAATATTAAATAAATTATTAAAATCAGATGGTTTATACATGTAAAATTAAATTTTTTGGTTATCAATTTATTATAAATAAAATAAATATCATTTTAAAGAAAAAGAAATGTTTTTGTGAAAAACTATATTTTTTCTAAAAAACAATTCCATTGCTTTTTGTGCACTTTTTTTTACCAATTTTAGAAAATTCATTTAAAAAAAGAATATGTTTTTTTAAATCATCATTTGAAAATTATATTATATTGAAATTTTGAAAATTTTCTGAAAAGAATAATTTTTCGATGAATAGTAGGAAGTACATATTTTTATTGAAAACCCACTTTTCATTTAAAGTGTTTATAAGTTCTATTTTTTTTAAAATTGTTTTAAAAGTAAAATTAGTTCAATTATATTATAATTAATCCAATTAATTTCATTTTAATCAATTATATTTTAAATTTTTATATAATTGTTTTTATACTTTGAAAACTTTTCCTTTAAAAAACTATTTTTTCATTGCGTATACGGGTTTATTTTTTAATTAAATTCTAAAAATTATTTGAATGTATTTCATTAAAATGGATTTTGTATTTGGAATAATCCTAATTAATGTTATATAATAAGAGAAACTTAATTTTTTCATAATGAATAGTAAAAATAATAAAACTTTATTACCACAGTTAAGGTTAAAACATGTTAATCAAGGGGGTCAAACTAAGAATATAATGTTTAAAATGACCTTAAAACATATCTAATTCATATTGTATGGACATATTTTTACAGTATATCGTCTATGTATAATGATACATTTTAGATCCTTTTCTCATGTGAAAAACATGGGTATAATTTTTTCATTTCAAAAATTCCAAGTGTGTCCTCCCCCACTTATAAAAGGTAACCCCCCTCTCATATCCTATTCAAACTTAAAAATACCTTTTATTAAACAAATAACTACCGAAATAATTTAATTAAATCCCTCTAAATGACATATATTCCTTGTTTTGATCATAAAATCATTTTAATAAGTATTTAGGTATAAACCTAAAGAGTCTCTTTGAAGAAGGGGTATAGTTCTTTACTATACATCTTTATTTTATTTCATCCTATATCCTTTTTAAATATTCTAAAAATATGATAAAATAATACCAAATATATATTCCATGTAATTAAGTGTTATTATCTCATTGTAATAACATAGATCCATCTCCTCTCCCATCAAATGGGAAATGAAACCTTCAATCATGTGTTCGACAGACTACCTCCTTGCGAATCGATATAATGCATTTTTCATCACCATCTCTCAAGGATGGATATAAGGATGTATTTTAGGTTTAAATATGATATTTATAACATAATTATACTTCTAAAATTATTATATCATATCTAACTTCTTACCTTATAATCCTTTTGAAAATGACAACATCGTTTGTGCACACGTATGGACTACCGCCTCCACATAGCGATGCGACACATTTTTCATTTTATTTTGAAATATATGGTAATAATGATAGATTAAAAGTACATATATATGATATATATGATATAATAATTAATTTATAAAGGTTAATTATTACTTAACTTTCATTTTTCAATCCGTAAAAAAATGAAAACAACATTGATGCGTATATATGGTCGACCGTCTCCATGAATAGTGTAATTAATTTCTCTATGTCTAAAATTAATTGATAACTATAAATATGTATATAATGAATATATATATTATATTTAAATAATGATTAAAATTATTTATATTATTTAACAATGATTAAATTACAAGTACCAAAACTGTCAAACCGAAACATACATGAAAAACAAAGCAATAATTACCCAAAATAGTTATTTTAATGAAGAATTATTAATAATTAGGTGATAAAATATTATAAGTAAATAATATATTGGATGGTATATATATATTTTTTCTATAATATATGTATCATAAATCTATATTTATTATACATGAGGTGCAAACATGTATGAAGAAAGTCAGATATGAGGTAAGAGTTTCTCATCTTACTTTTACTTCCATAAGTCATATGCCATATCCACCACTTTTCTCTTTTGTGAGGTGTATACACTACCAATTTTATATGATATAACATGAATATATTTTTATTCATGGTATTTGAAGTTTCATTTGATGTTATTTTTTTCTTTGGTCTTACAATTAAAAAGTTAGAAAAGTGGTAAGGGTTTATTTCACAATCTCATCATTATTGAGGATTTTTTAAGTTTAAGCCTCCCTCAGAATAATTTTTGATATTTTTATCTTAAAAACAATATATTTTATTATAATATAGTTTTACATTTACTTTTCAAGTAATAGTTCCATTTTCCTCTATTTGTAACTTTAAATGACTGAAAAAAATGCTCTCAAGGAAAGTTGATATTATTTCTCTCTTCGTTCGAAAATATTTTTTCTTCCATATCCATGTTTCAAAAAATATTTATAATATCATAAAAATGATTTATTGAAGTAATTTTTTTGCATGTTTTTCATTTTTATAAAGTATTTTAAAGGAATCTTATTTTCATTTTCTAAATGAGGTACTTATTAATATTTTTATGACACTGTGAAAATAATGTTTTTAACTTATAAGGAATGTATTGAATTTCCCATTTTCATGAAAACTAATTGTTTTTAATCTTTTAATACTTCTTTGAAAAAGTTATTTTTAATGATTTTTTTACTAATATTCTAGAAATTTTTACTTTTTATAAGTGATTTTCAAAGTTAAAAGGGTACATTCTTCAAAAATATTTTTATGAAATTTTTATTTTATTTCTATTCATAAATGAAACAAAACCTTATTTTAATTATACCCCATCTGGGATATCTTGTAATAATACTATAAAACTTATTTATATGGATGGTTTATGATTAGTTTGAAAAGGGATATAGTATTTTAATACCATTCTTCATATTACTCTGGATGATTTATGATTTTGTTTATTGATTGGTGAAATTATTAACATTTCGTATGTAGTTTTTCAATAAAAATACTTACATCGATTATGTTTCTACCCTTTTATATGAGGAAAGAATTAAAATTAGTAAGTGATGGGAGGTGTTCACTATAGACCCTCGATGCATCAATAGGTATCATGATATAAACTATCATTTTTATTTGGATAAGGGATTACCCATTTGTGTAGGATGTACTGGCATGAGGCCTCGATGAAATATTTATGATGATGAAAATTATAAATTCCCTCATTATAAGATTATTTACTGATATTCAGGAAGTTATTTTATTAGTTATGATATCTATGGATAAGTTTTAAGCTCATGTGATTATGTATATGGAATTATTTGATCATAATTTATTCCTACATTATAATTCTTTATGCTCAAGTTATTAATTAAATGGAATGTTTTTAGGTATTTATATTTCCATATTGATTATTATTTATGTATTCATAATAGATTTTTCCATATGCATACCCTCACTTACTATTTGAGCTTATCCCTTTCTAATTTTTCCTTTCCCTAGGATTTTAGTAAATATATTATGATTGATATGAGGGCACATGCTAAATGAAATATTGGTGTCCTAAAAAACATTATGTTATATTTTATATTTTAAAAGGTAATGTGAAATTCAAGAATGTATCTAATTTAAAAAAAACTAAACTATTCAGTTATTTGGGATGAAATCACTTATATCTAGCACCAATGTAACAAATTAACCACAAAATCTAGGATACTAGGGTCAATGAAATTACAATTGGTATTAGAGTAAGTTTATTAGAAAACATGGGAACTAGATCTTGTAAAAAATATATTTGAGAATAGAACCCTATGAATGAATTTGTGGATAAGCCTGCATATAGGATAACATTCAAATGTTTTGGTAAAATAGAGAAAAAATGTATTTTCTAGAAATAAATCCCTGTATGGATACCAAAAGTGGACATGGATTTGGCACATTTGTACCTAGAGTAAATAACTCCAAAAATATCTCCTTAGGATTTGACTTAATTTTCATCTAGTGTATGAAAAAATTCCTTGATGCACACCTAGTTTTACTCTTCCAAAGAATATACTTGGGTTAATTAACATTTTATTTACAAACCATTATGAATTATTTTAAAATTATTATTTTTTTGACTTTATAACTTTTCCAAAAGATATAATTTTTATTATTATGAGATTATCTATGCATAAAATTTTCAATTTATGTTAATAGTTTCACTAGTTTTGGGATTATACATTATGTTTCATAATGTTATATTCTAATCTTGTGTAATTTAATGTTTATAAATGGATTATAGAAGAAGGAATCAGAACCATATCAATACATGTAATCCATATAGGTATTTACCTCTTTGTTAAGATAATGAAGCTGGAGATAGAGATGTGGCTGAAACTAATCAAATTATAACCATATTGGGGCATCTGACTAAGGTTATGACTAACAAAATTTCCTATATAAAAAGCCTAATGATTTATGAAGTGGTGTAACGATGCTATACTACTTGATGTGTTAACATACGCCATTATTTTATGTGAATATAAATACATTTTTAGATGAGAAATAGATAAGTTCCTTAGATAAGATATTTTGTGCTCTGGTAAGTAATGAAAGGGAGAAGTTTTTCATGGAAATTTATCAACTCCCATGTGATACTTATCAATGGTGGTCATTAATTCAAAACAATAAGGGTAAATAATAAATAATAAAAATATAGTGGAATGATTTTAAGGTAACATTATTGGAAAAATATTTTTCTCTTGAGAAATAAGAGGTTACAGAGAGACAATTCATGAGTCTAAGAAAAAGGTAGATGAAAATGTTTTTATGTATGTAGACAACTTTAATAGGTTCTAAAAACATCTTAGAGAGAGTGAAAATTGAGAGAGATGGAAGAAAATACCACTTACTAACCTTGTAGGTGATATCCTCTACATAGGTCCCTCTCCCTTCGGAGGGGTGGGACATTCAATGTCATTTTAGGGGGCTTGACCTTGTTCATTTCCCCCTTTTTATAATCCCGATTTTCTACCCCTTTCCTAAAATTTCTCTTATCCCTGAAGATTATTATTTTTTCATTAGTTTCCCAGAAATATTTCTCTTTTCATCAGATTTTATAGATGCCTCATCCCTCTTGAACCTGATACTGGTTGCATGCTTCAAACAATTCCATCCATCATTGGATTCATTCAACAAGTTTGTTTTTAGATCTTGGGTCTTACATGACCAAGAAACTATTAGTATCCGCAATAATAGGAACATCATGAATCATTTAGTATTTGAAAATAATTTGATCCTGTCCTAGTCCAGATTCCCCCACATCTACAAAAAAAATTATTTCTACTTATTCAGGTGTTCTTATGGGTTCCAAGTGGAATGAGACTCCCCAACATTAGTGATTTTGGTTTATTTTCCATAAATCCCTCTTTATTTTAATAATCCTTAAACTATTCAAATGTTTTGGAATTTAGTTGGATGATATTTATGTTCTGATAGTATAACTAGCTCTATTTTTCATTTATTTCCCCTTTAATTTTCATTGAATTCAATGTTTCATGGACACCAATAGAGTATGTTTGCATTGAAGTTGGGGAAGAGTTTCGTTATAAGTAACCATTTTTGGGACATGGGTTGATTTATATTATGTGTGAAATAGACTATGTCACTTGATGAAAGTGTGTAGGTGTGGGATCATGATTCTCCATCAGAAGATGAAAGTGAGAAGAATAGGTCCTTGTGGTAATGGTTTGTTGTCTGTTTTTGGTGAAGATCTAAAGGAACAGATTGAAATTGGTGATTCTATAGACCAAAATATTATCAACCAAAAGGGCTTATCTTATTTTAATGTAGTGCGCATTGGAGATGATCCTACACAAGAGGTTCTAGTAAAGGAAATAAGTGAATAAGGTTCATATATCTATATTTTTAATGGATCTTCGGGCCTTGCAATTGATCAGTTGGGTCGAAACGATTTAAAAAATTATGATCTCATATGAAAAGAAATAAGATCTATAAATCTTGATCCAAAGGTGGTGGATATATTTATTATATTGATAAGGGATGTGGTTGACCTCAACTCAGTAGTGGAGACCCTGTCTGGGTCAGAGGGGATAGAGGGGGTGTGTGTAATAACTTCTTTGAAAACAAACATCAAAATATTAAAGTCTTGAACCTATGAATAGGTAGTGATAATTAGTGATGGTGATACACATAAATATGTGGTTTAGGTGGGAAGTGTGGGAGATTCACCAATCTACATGGTCCATGGAAATTCGAACCAGGTCACACTAGCTAAAAAAGTGGGTTGGGTGAATACAACGAGTAGGTCGATCCCTAAAAGGACTCCTTAGACCATTAATCTATCCAACCACATCTAAGGTTTTGAGGTTGAATTACTAGTTTAGATGAAATGATATTCAGTACTTTTTGAAATGGGGATCCAAACCCTAATGCCATAGAAGAATTTCAATAACGAACAAGGCTTCTCTGAGGCCAAACTTAATGTTGATATCTCTAGTCAATTCTCCGTAGATAGTGAAGATGTCATAAAAGGTTGATGAATTCACTGGATATGGGTGAAGAAGGTATGAATTAGAAACCAGGATGCGGAGATCTGGTTTGTTCTTAATGGGAATAATGCTAAATGGAATAAATATTACTCTCAAATACCCAAGCTAATGAAAGTAAAGTCTTATAAAAGGACAAAGGCATTGGATGGTGAGCATATAGCTCATGAAGAAGAATACAATAAGTGTTTATACTTTCAAAGTGAAAATTAAATAGCTTAGTGTGGTTATTTTAAGGATCAAGATAAGTAAGGTACAATAAGAAAGGTTGAAGTGGATAAATAAAAATGTTTGGAGATCATTCTACACTCTAAGGAAGAAATTCTATAAGGAGTATTCCAGATCAATGATCCATAGGAGGATGTTAACCTAATATATAATATAATGATTTAGGTTGATATTAATGAGGATTAAAGGGTATGGATCAATAAATAAGATCTCATTTTGGCATGTGGATTTAATTAAAAGATGATAAATTTGGATAAATATATCTATACATGGGACAATATGGTCAATCATTTTGAAGATATAATCAAGTAATATCTAGACACTAAGTTAAAAAATCTTCAATGGGGGTTATATAAAGCGATTAGTTATAATAATCTTAGTATCATCTTTAATGATTTGTATTTTTTTCTATGTGCAATGAACTTTTGGTTTGAAACTTTATGGTTTACCACTTTATCCTCTAAAGTGATTTTGAAATAAAAATTTAATTTTCAGGTTAGAAAGACATTATGTGGAGTAGGTAAGTAATATAAATAGAAATATTAATCATTTATTTGATGGGATTATGGTAATAACTTGAAGGGAAATTTTATCCCAAATATTTTCATCATATGAGGACATAATATCTTGTGAATTTAGAAAGAGAAATAACTCTCCAAGCCTTATGTATTTAAAGGGAAGTAAGATAAAAAAGGAAGATAAAGAAAAAAACTGATAATGAGGAGAATATAAAGAAGGATTTTCCCACATGTGATAATTGTGGAAAGAAAAACCCTAGTACTTTCTTGAAGGGAATGAGAGTTTTCATCAAGTATGGAGAGAAAGGCCATTAGACATGTGAATTAAAGGGTAATAAATAAACCTTTAATGTTTAATGTCTCAACTATAAGGAGACGAGGAACTACATACAAAAATTACCTGAGAATCAAGAGAATATACCTTTTAAGAATCTAAGGGATCAAGGTTAAGCTTATGTTATTACTATAGCCAAAGTGGAATGATTAAAATGATGGTGTATTTTGATTCAATAATTCTGTTGTAGAATTATTTTATCAATTATATTTTGGTTATAAGAATCATGAAATGCATAAGGATCACATCGTAGTAATTTTTCATTAAGTATTTGAAAGAATATGTTGAATGGTACTGATAACCAAGAAAAGTGATTTATTGGTAGGGTGATATTTTTGAAGAATACCTGAATAATGGAATGATAACCCTTAATATGTCTTGGATTCTAATCTAATAATTTTTAGTTGGGATACAAAGAAGATTGAAATTGAATAATTAAATTGGATAGTATTGGTGACATTGAAAATGGTTAGTGATTTCGTGATAAATTAATTTGTAACACCCTGTCCACAGTTACCCAGAGCTGGTGCATTATTTTAATAAAATGTAATGATTAGAAGGTATCAAGTCCTGAAGGACCGTTCAGTTTAGTAGCCTTGTAAGTAATAGATACATACATAAGTTCAATATTACAACTTGAAAATAAATACAACACTAATTTATTCCATTAGAAACATCAAACCTCCTAGATTATTCCTGCAAGTCACTCACAACTAACTTCTTCATATCCTCTGAAAATTAAACATAAGAAAGGGGTGAACTCAAACGCCCAGTAAAGGTAAGCAATACATTGGAAGATAACATAAACATTATGCCTGAGGAATAATTGAAAACACATGCCTTTACAAATAATAAACATGAACACTTTCTGGCAGGAATATGAGATGAGTAAATAATTCCATAATAAAACATA
This sequence comes from Viscum album, assembly GCA_963277665.1. NCBI lineage: Eukaryota > Viridiplantae > Streptophyta > Magnoliopsida > Santalales > Viscaceae > Viscum > Viscum album. Next base: position 69,131,561 of record OY728158.1, read on the forward strand.
GCCGTGGGTATTCTACTAGCCCAATAACCATATGAACCATCAATATTATTTTCATAATTAGGGAATTTATAATGTGGGACATTCTGAAACATTTTGTCAAGGCCTCAGCCAAGACATCCAAAAATGATGAAGGTATCGACCAAAACCACATATCTAATTGGGAAAGGCCTCAACCAATTCCAGGTCTAATTGTCTCATGAGACCTACTGATGCATCAAGGAGCTATAGCGGGTTCCACCCATCACTTATTAAGTCCATTACATTTCTCATATGAAAATGTTTAAACATAACAAAAGAATTCATATTAAAATTAGCATATGAAATGTCAATACTTTAACCACAAACCACGAATGGTATAAAAATAACACATCCACAGTCAAATATATCAAAAAAACTTCAATAAAATATGGAATATTTGAATCAAAATAAATCAACTTCAAACAAGTTTAAAATCCATCAAAGGATGTTGACATAGATGAAATCAAATTTTTTGACAGAGATATATCTTTCTATTTTGTAATCATTTAGAATTCATGTAATTATAAAAGAAAATGTTTATTTTTAAAATATTCTTATAATATTGTAAGGTAAGCATCGATGATTTTATAACGTTGGAAAATAGCCTCACCCACCATATAAGTTAAAAAATACATTCTTACCTTAATTTTGTCGAAAATGTCATAAAGTACCTTGTTTGGAAAATGACGGAAAGATTACTTTCAAAAAATATAAGGTCAAATAATGGTATAAATTACTTTAAACCACAGTCTAGTAAATAGTAATTTTTTTTGAAATACATTTTTAAGAAAACATGGATGTGGATGATAAAGAGGTCCCAATAGATACTTCGGTAAAAACAACCTTGGATAATAAAGAGATTATAAAATTAACCCTTACTTGGTAATTTTCCACGGTCGAGGGTACATTAACCTCCTGTATAAAAGTTAAATTATTGTTATAAAATTGTTCAAGAACTACCTACATAAATATGATATCATATATGATCTTCTAATATTTCTTTGTTAATAATATTTTAGTAGTATCATTGTTTCGGCTATTAATTGATTCGTTTTCATTTATATGTTTTGTTTCGTAAGTAATGTTTGTTATGGATAGGAATTATTTGATTCATATCTAGAAATATATTATGTTATTAAATATTATATTTAATAATCAAATTAAAATTATTCTTGAATGGTTACAATGGGGAAATAATCTCATCCCGTTCGTGGAGACGGTAAGCCGTACGTACGCACGAGAAACAATGTCAATTTTTTTATGGTAAAATCATATATAATTGGATGGTATATCATATATAAATAATAATTGACATGTTATATTTATTATTTATATTATTTATACTCATTATTATACCCATCCAAATAATTAAGTGTTTGAATAACAAACTACACCACGCTGTGGAGTCGATAAGACGTACGTACGCACGTATGGTGTCTTTGTCATTTATAGGATGGATAGAATAAAAAATATGGTTGTAACTTATTTATAATAACATCACTATATGTAGGATGTACTGGAGTTATTATTTTGGTATGGAAACAACAAATAAAGTGGAAGTGGAAGAAGAAAAGATCTTGAAAGAGGGTGGTGAAATTATTACCTATTCTTCATGTGTTTCCTTTTGAGTTGATCAAAAGGGATCCTTAGGTTGGCTTTATGAACAACATAAAGACTATAGGTTGATGTGAAGGAATTTTGGAGGATATTTGGTCAGGTTTTGGCCGAGCCAAATGGATTTGGTGGTGTGATTTGGAGAGAAGGGGAAGTACCCTTTTATAAGAGAGGCGATGGTAACTTTAGGAAAATCTTGAAATATTATTTTATATTAAAATCATTTTCAGTTTATCAAGGCTCAAAAATGATTTATTTCAAGGATAAGGTGGGTATGGGTCTAAAAACTCTCAAACAATAGGTTTTATACAGGTTTAGTTCATCATATTAACCTTATCTTTTAGATTTAACTCTTCGTTAAATAGTTTAACTTTTACTGTGTCTTCTTGTATTCTTACACTATATGGTTAATAAACATACCCTAAACATCCAAGATAACCTCAAGTGGTTCATTAATGAAATATATAATATTATTTAAGCCCTTTGGGCGAACCTTATATTTTTAGGAATATTATATTATTTAATAATATAATATTTTTTTTAAAACTCATTTATGTCAATTTGGACACTATTTAGTATTTGGTTTTTGTAAACATCATCACAACTTGATTACTTCTAAAAGGATACACTGGAATAACCCTAACAGGTCATATTCACCTAGAAAATTCGTGTATGTCATAAAAACTTTGAAATTATACTTATTTTAATATTTATAATACCATTTATTTGATTCTTTCATTAATAAGATAATTACTGCATCATAATTGTTTCATAAATAAATTTAATTATTTAATGTCTAAAAATTATAAATAAAACAACATGATGTAGGAAATATTTTTAATTTTATAATTAATAACTATATTTGACTTTATCTTATGTATAACCCTATATTAAAAATAGTTTAGTTATTAAACATTGAATTTAACACTTTCAACTCTTCTTTAAATAAAATAAAAATAAATTTCCAAATCTAATCCAAGTGGACCAAAAGGATCATATTTTATTTCTAAGGTTGTTTTTGGTAAAATTACAATTATACAATGTAATTTGGAGAAGTTTTAGGGTAATTATAATATAATTTTTACCTTTAATTTCCTTATTTAAGTTTTACCACGATAAATAAGTCAAAAGTTACTATTCACCAAAAATTATTTTAATCTTATTGAACCATATTTTACTTAATGATGTCAACTGTGTTTCTCAAAAATTTGAAATTCAACTCATAGAAGCAGAAATATTATGTTTTATGCAAATTTGAAAATGCTCATAGAAGGTCGGTAAAAGACGGTAAAAAGTTCAATAAAAATTTATACATATAATTTTATTATAAAATGAATCCAATGAATTAAATTTAACATATATAGGTATTATATATCTATATTTACTTAAAATAAATTTAAATAAAATAAATAATTATTTAAATAAAAATTTGATTTTAAACAATGACGTAGTGTTTTTCACTATTCATCAAAAATTGAATGTTTTCAGAAGAATACCAAAAATCCACCCTAAGATAATTTGGATATTCCAAATTCAAAAATAAATTCTATTTTACCAAATTAAAAAAATAGAAGTTGCATTAATTAATTTAAAATTAATTCCCATTGTCAAAACCAAAACAGGTTTTTAAAAAGTAAAAACTTTCAAAATATTGATATGTGTTTATGTAAAATTTAAATGATAAATTACTTATCATGACTTAAAATTTTATTAAATGATAAAAATATAATATAATTATACTTCCAAAACATTCAAATGCATAATTTAACATTATAAATTATTTTGAATAAAAATGTTGTTTTCAATTAAAATTTAGTATTTTTAACTATTCATCAAAATATGAAAGTTATCAGAAAAGTCCCAAAAATTTATCCAAACTAAATTTTTATGTCCCTATTCTAAAGAAGAATTTAATTTCATTAAATTTAATATATAAAAGTGTCAAATATTGGTTTAAAAAGGGTTCGCCATTAAAAAGTGGTAAAATTTCATTTTTTGAAAAATAATTCTTTTATCTAAAAAAACGAATTTGTTATTATATTGTGTCTAATAAACACATAATATGGATTTTAAAATTATATATAGTATATAAGATTCAAAATTTAGTTAATACTATTCATAACTGCATTTTGAATGACTAATTTTGTAAGTTGTGGTGCGCTCGAACTCGGTGTTGCGTTTAATGCAAGCTATTGAATTACTTTAATGAGATAACGTACTATGAAATATTGGGGTGTTACATTCTCCCCTCCTTCAATAAATTGTGTCCTCTCTATTTGAAGTTTTTTTTTGAAAATAAATGGTTAAAAATAGAAAAATACCTTGGTGGAAAACCCACATCAAAAATTGGGTTAATAAAATTTTGTCTTAATAAGAGGGAAAGGGAAATGAAAAAGTCACCCCTAAATTTTGATATCTATTAGGAGAAAATTGGTGGTAATTAAAGACACATAATTTGAGAAAAAACGTAAATATTTATAGGGAGTGATTGAGGCCATCGATCACAAACAAGTGTACAATTGAGGGCCTCAAAGCCATCGATCTATGATGATTTAAAATATCATTAGTTCAACAAACCATAAGGTATTAGGATAACACATGTTTGGTTTTAAGATATCTTCCTTAAAGTTTAAGAATTAATTTCCTCATAAAATAAGAGAAAAAAATATACTTGATAAGGAGAGTTTCATACTTCAAATAATTCCTACAACAAATTCATCTTTCACTCCAAAGGATAATAGAATTCAAAAATATTTTATTTATCCTAATAATATAGGGTTCCAAAAATAATTAATTTATAATGAATTTGTTATAATATTTAAAAAAACTACATTTTACAAACCAAGACATCACATAGGACAGTGGTAGGTGATGCACCCTTGTCACCCTTCGGTTGCAGGTTCAAGTCTCACGGCCTTGCCAAACGTGACGGTTTGTCGCCTGACCTCTGGGTTGTCCTATTTATAACAATCCAAAAATAATATTAAGAAATTATTTAACCTAAATAATAGTATCCAATATCAAAATTAATCCATTCCAACCTTTATACTTATCCAAAATACTTCTGTCCAAACTCATAGCCCAAAATTTATAAGGAATGTAAACACAAAGAAGATCTTCTTTTTCACGTAATAACATCTGAATACCATCATCATGTATTATTTTGAAACACGGTAACACCCTTAATTACCATAAAACCTTATTGATTACATTTATTCTGTCTTATTCTTTATATAATATTGTATATACTCCTTATATCAAAAAATGTTGTATACTCCAACAAACATGGAATAAACAAACAATTAATTAGTTTCAAATTAGCCAAGAATATCAAATATAATTTATCCAAATCAATCATATATTATTCCAAAATCACTACCTCTGTATCAGAACCATATTAAGGTTTATCTTTCCTTCGACCATGTATTTTCCAAAAAATTTAACTTGCTATTGAGTAACTTTTCTTAGAACCGTATAATCTCAAATCTTCAATGAAATAGTATTGTAGTACAATCCTTATTTATTTCCATAATTCATATAACCAGTACATCATTGATAAAACACTCAAATGAAATAATTTTTTAATAACAACATAAGAACACTAGTCGTTCCTCTTCATCTGTGGTAGTATCATAACTTTATTATTATCCAATAGCATTATTTCGAGCATACTCTGATGATTTGGACATTGATTCGCATAGTGTGCCAACTCCTTGCAGATGAAGCATTGTACTATTGACACCTTTTTCTTACCATTGCAATCACGTACTTGGTGTCCTTTTTCTTCACACTTATAACAAACTCTCATTCCCTTATAGTATTTACCAAGGTGATTTTTTTCACAATTATCACATATGGTAAAATCCTTCTTTCCCCTCTTCCCTTTATCCATCTTTATCTCTACCGTCCTTTTCTTCTCTTGCTTCCCTTAAAATCCATATGACTCAGAGTATTCTTTACTTATTTTATTAACACATGATACTATTTCTTCATATGATGAGAATACATAGGAGACTATTTACCTTATAAATTTTGGCTTGATACCATGAAAGATATGATCTTTCTTACTCTTTGGATCATGCGTATTGCTGGAGTTCTCATTCCATCTACTAGGATACATTTCTAAACAATGAAATACACTAGGTTAGTTTTATGAATCTAAATGCATAATTCTAGACATATAAAATACCTAACATAAATTGAAAATATTATGCATATAATCTATAATGATAATTTTTTTTCTTTGAGGAATTATTTAATCCTAAATCCATCATAATATCTTGTAAAGAAAATGTGAATTATCTTAAGCATATCCCCCAGGAGTTTCATAACCAAGAGTGAAGAAAGTCCCATTGTCGTGTACTAGGATACCCAGAGTCAAGATCGAAATTCCATGTCAGAGTTTTCACTTCTAGGTACATCTGTGCCAGAGCCGCCTCTACCTGCTCGTATCCAGACAGGGGTGTATTTCTTGGAAAATTAACAAAATATCTACATTACAAAAATTCTAGTATGTTCTTCTATTATAACCATCAAATTCTATCTTAGGGTAATGTTCTCTAATCATAGTTTTTATAAATCTAGTTTCAAATGTTATTACTAAACTTCCTCTGATACCAACTGTAACGCTCCGACCCCATTTAACCAGATTCGGTGCATTATTTTAATACATTGTCAAGATTACAAGGAATCAAGTCCCAAAAGGCTGATTAGTTTAGTATCCTTAAAAGTACTAGATACATACATAAGTTCAACATTACAACTTTAAATAAAATACAATACTAATGAATTCCGTTAGAAACATCCAAGCCTCCTAGATTATGCCTGTAAGTCACTCATAACTAACTTCTTCATATCCTAGGAAAATGAAACATAAGAAAGGGGTGATCTTAAATGCTTAGTAAGGGTAAGTAATACAACAGAAGATAACATAAACATTAGGCATGATGAATAATTCAAAACACATGCCTTTACTAATAATAAACACGTACACTTTATGGAAGGAATATGAGATGAGTAAATAATTCCATAATAAAACATAGTTGTGGGTATTCTACTAGTAGAATAATCACATGAACCATAAATATTATTTTCATAATGAGGGAATGTATAATGAGGGACATTCTGAAACATTTTGTCAAGACCTCGGCCAAGATGTCTAAAAATGATTAAGGCCTCGACCAAAACCACATATCAAATTAGAAAAGGCCATGACTAATTCCACGTCTAATTGTCTCACAAGACCTACCGATGAATCTAGGAGCTATAGCAAGCTCTACCCATCACTTACTAAGTCCAATACATTCCTCATATGAAAAGGTTGAAACATAACATAAACATTCGTATTAAAACTAGCATACGAAATGTCAATACTTTAACCACAAACCATGAATGGTATAAAAATAACACACCCACAGTCAAATATATCAAAAAACCTTCAATACAAAATGGAAGATTTTTATCATAATAAATCAACTTCAAACAGTTTTAAAATCCATAAAAGGATGTTGACATAGATGAAATCAATTTTTTTGAGAGAGATATCTCTTTCTATTTTGAAATAATTTAGAATTCATGTAATTATAAAAGAAAACATTTATTTTGAAAATAATATTATAATATTGTAAGGGATGCTTCGAAGATTTTATAATGGCAGAAAATAGCCGCACCCACTGTATAAGTTAAAAAAGACATTCTTACCTTAATTTTGTCAAAAAGGTCATAAAGTACCTTTTTTTTGGAAAATGACGAAATAATTCCTTTAAAAACATATAAGGTCAAATAATGGTATAAATGACTTTAACCCATAGTCTAGTAAATAGTAAAAAAAATTTGAAATACATTTTTAAGAAAACACAGATGTGGATGATAAAGAGGTCCCGATAGATACTTACGTAAAAACAACCTCGTATAATAAAGAGATTGTGAAATTAACCCTTACCTTGTACTTTTCCTTCGCCAAGGGTATGTTAACCTCCTGTATAATAATTAAATCATTGTTATTAAATTATACAAGAACTACATACATAAATATGATATCATATATAATCTTCTAATATTGCTTTGTTAATAATATTTTAGTAGTATCATTGTTTCAGGTGTTAATTGATTTGTTTTCATTTATATGTTTTGTTACGTAAGTCATGTTTGTTATGGATAGGATGTATTTGATTCATATCAATAAATATATTATGTTATTAAATATTATTTTTAATAATCAAATGAAAATTATTCTTGAATGGTTACGATGGGGAATGAATCTCATCGTGTTTGTGGAGATGGTAAGCCGTACGTATGCACGAGCGACAATATCATTCTTTTGATGGTGAAATCATATATAATTGGATGGTATATCATATATAAAGAATAATTAACATTTTATATTTATTATTTACATTATTTATACTCATTATTATATCCATCCAAATAATGAAGTGTTTGAAAAACAAACTAAACCACTACGTGGAGTCGGTAAGCCGTACGTATGCACGTATGGTGACTTGGTCATTTATAGGATGGATAGAATAAGGAATATGGGCGTACCATATTTATAAGAACACCAAAGTATGTAGTAGGTACTGGATTTATTATTTTGGTATGGAAAAAACAAAGAAAGGGGAAGTGGAAGAAGAAAAGAACTTGAATGAGGGTGGTGAAATTATTACCTCTTCTTCGGGTGTTTCCTTTTGAGTTGATCAAAAGGGCTCCTTAGGTTGGCTTTCTGATAAATTTAAGGACTCTTGGTTTATGTGAGGGAAGTTGGGAGGATATTTGGTTAGGGTTTTTCCAATCCAAATGGGTTTTTAGGTGTGATGTTGAGAGAAGGGTAAGTACCATTTTATAAGAGATGTGAGTGTCAGTTTAAAAAAAGCATGGAAAATTATTTTATAATAAAATTATTTTCGGTTTCTAAAGGCTCAAAAATGATTTATTTCTAGGATAAGGTGGGGAAGGGTCGAAAAAATCTCAACCAATAGGTTTTATATAGGTTTAGGTCACCATATTAACCTTATATTTTAGATTTAACTCTTAGTTAAATAGTTTAACTTTTACTGGGTCTTATTGTATTCTAACACTATATGGTTAATAAACTTACTATAAACTTACAATATAACCTCAAGTGGTTCATTAATTAAATATATAATATTATTTAATCCCTTTGGCTGAACCTTAGATTTTTAGGAATATTATATAATTTAATAATATAATATTTTTTTAAAAACCCATTTATGTCAATTTTGACACTATTTAGTATTTGTTTTTTTGAAAGTCATCACAACTTCATTACTTCTTACAAGATACATTGAATCAATAAAAACACTTCATATTCCCATAGAAAATTTGTGGATGTCATAAAAACTTTGAAATTATATTTATTTTAATATTTATAATACCATTTATTTGATTCTTTCATTAATAACGTAATTACTGCATCATCATTATGTTCTAAATAAATTTAATTATTTAACGTCTACATTTTTTAAATAAAAAACCATGATTTATTAAATATTTTTATTTTTATAATGAGTATTTATAGTCAAATTTATCTTATGTATAACCCTATATTAAAAATGGTTTAGTTATTAAACTTTGAATTTAACACTTTTAACTCTTCTTTAAATAAAATAATAATAAATGTCCTAATCTAATCCAAGTGGACCAAAAGAATCATATTTTATTACGAAAGTTTTTTTTGGTCGAATTACACATATCCAATTTAATTAGGACAAGTGTTAGGGTAATTATAATATAATTTTTACCTTTAATTACCCTATTTACTTTTTACCGTGGTAAATAAAATTCAAAAGTCACTATTCACGAAAAACTATTTTCATCTTATGGAAACAAATTTTACTTACTAATGTCAACCATGTCACTCAGATTTAATAAATTCAACTCACAGAAGTGGTAAAATTAAGTTTTATGTAAATTTTCAAATGCTCCTAGAAGGTGGGTAAAAGGCGGTAAAAAGTTCAATAAAATTTTATAAATCTAATTTTATTATAAAATTAATCCAATGAATTAAATTGAACCTATATAGTTATTATATATCTATTTTTACTTAAAATAAATTTAAAGAAAATAAATAATTATTTAAATAAAATTCGGTTTTAAACTATAACGTAGTGTTTTTCACTATTCATAAAAAATTGAATGTTTTTAGAAAAATACCAAAAATTAACCCTAAGATAATTTTGATATTACTAATTAAAAAATGAATTATATTTTACCAAATTAAAAACATAAAAGTTTCATTAATTAATTTAAAATTAATTCCCGTTGTCAACACCAAAAAGCGGGTTTTTAAAAAGTAAAAACTATCAAAAGATTGACATGTGTTTATGTCAAATTTAAATGAGAAATTACTTATAATGACCTAATTTGTATTAAATGATAAAATTATACTCTAATTATACTTCCAAACCATTCAAATTCATAATTAAAACTATAAATTATTTCAATTATAAAAGTTGTTATCAATTAAAATTTAGTATTTTTAACTATTCATCAAAATATGAATGTTATCAGAAAAGTACCAAAAATTAGTCCAAACTAAATTTTTATGTCCTGATTCTAAAGAATAATTTAATTTCATTAAATTGAATATATTAAAGTTTCAAATATTGGTTTTAAAAAGGGCGCTCCATTAAAAGGCGGTAAAATTTCATTTTTAAAAAAATACTTCTTTTATCTCAAAAAATGAATTTGTTCTTATATTATGTATAAAAAAAATCATAATATGTATCTTAAAATTATATAGATTTTACAGGATTCAAAATGAAATTAATACTATTCCTAATAGCTTTTTGAACGACTAGTTTGGTAAGTTGTTGTGTAATCGAACTCAGTGTTGCGTGTAGCGCAAGCTATTGAATTACTTTAATGAGATCACGTACTATGAAATCTTGGGGTGTTACATTCTCCCCTCCTTCAATAAATTGAATCCTCACTATTTGAAATTTTTCTTCGAAAATAAATGGTTAAAAATATAAAAATACCTTGGTAGAGAATCCACATTGAAAATTGGGTTAACAAAATTTAGTCTTAATAAGAGGGAATGAGAAATGAAAAACTCACCACCAAATTATGATCTCGATTAGAAGAACATTGGTGGAAATTAGATACACATAATTGGAGAAAAAATGTAAATATTTATAGGGAGTGATTGATGTCATCAATCAAAAATAAATGTACAATTGAGGGCCTCAAAGCCACCGATCAATGATGATTTAAAATATCATCAGTTCCATAAAACATAAGGTATTAGGATAATTTTTTTTTGTTTTAAGATCTCTTCCTTAAAGTTTAAGAACTAATTTTATCATAGAATAAGAGAAAAAAATATATACTTGAAAAGTAGAGTTTCATCCTTCAACTAATTCCTACCACAAATTCATCTTTCACTCATAAAGATAATAGAGATCAAAAATATTCTATTTATCCTAATCATATGGGGTTCCAAAAATAATGAATTTATAATTCAGTTGTCAGACTATTTAAAAAAACTATATTATACAAATGATGAAATCACGTAGGCTAGTGGTAGGTGATGCACCCGTGTCACCCTTCGGTTGCGAGTTTATGTCTCGTTGCCTTGCCGGACGCGACGGGCTGTCGCCCGACCTCAGGGTTGTCCTTTTTATAACAATCCAAAAAGAATCTTATGAAATGCTTTAAAATTAAGAATAGTATCCAATATCAAACTTAATCAATTCAAACCTGTATACTTTTCCAAAATATTTCTATCCAAACTTATAGTCCAAAATTTATGAGGAATGTAAACACAATGAAGATCTTTTTTTCCATGTAATAACATGTGAATACTTTCATCATGTACTCTTTTAAAACACGGTAACACCCTGAATCACCAAAAAACCATATTGATTAAATTTATGCTCCTTTATTCTTTATAGAATGCTGTATATACTCCTTATATCAAAAAATGTTGTATACTCCAACAAAAATTGAATAAACAAACAATTTATTAGTTTCAAAGTAGTCAAGAATATCAAATATATTTTATCCAAATCAATCATATATTATTCCAAAATCACTACCTCTGTATCAGAACCATATTAAGGTTTAACTTTCCTTCAAACATTTATTTTCCAAAAATTTTAACTTTCAATCGAGTAACTTTTCTTTGAACCGTATAATCTCAAATCCTCAATGAAATATTACTGCAGTAAAATCCTTATTTATTTTCATAATTCAAAAAACTAGTACATCGTTGATACAACACTCAAATGAAATAATTCTTTAATAACAACATATGAAAACTAGTAATTCCTCTTCATCTGTGGTAGTATCATAACTTGATTATTATTCAATCACATATTTGGGACATACTCTGATTATTTGGACATTGATTCACGTAGTGTCCCAACTCATTGTAGATGAAGCATTGTACCTTTGGCACCTTTTTCTTACCCTTTCAATCACGTACTTGGAGTCCTTTTTCTCCTCACTTATAACAAACTCTCATTCCTTTCAAGCATTTAACAAGGTGATTCTTTCCACAATTATCACATATGAAAAAAATCATTCTTTCCCCTCTCCCTTTTATCTATATTTCTCTCTAACATCCTTTTCTTCTCTTTCTTCCCTTAAAATACATATGAGTCAAAGAATTATTTACTTATTTTATTAACACATGATACTATTTTTTCATATGATGAGAATACGTGGGAGACTATTTCCCTTATAAATATTGTCTTAATACCCTGAAAGATATGATATTTCTTACTCTTTGGATCATGCATATGGCTGGAGTTCTCAATCCATCTACTAGGCACCATTTCTAAACAATTCCATACACTAGGTTAGTTTTATGAATCACAATTCATAATTCCAAACTTGTAAAATACCTAATGTAAATTGAAAAGATTGTGCATATAATCCATAATCATAAAAAAAGTTTTCTTTGAGGAAGTATTTACTCCTAAATCCTTCATAATGGATTGTAAAGAAAATGTGAATTATCCTAAGCATATCCCCCCGGGAGTGTCGTAACCGAGAGTACAGCAAAACCCGTTGTTATGTACCAGGATACCCGAGGTCAAGCCCAAAACTTCTTGTCAGAGTTTTCACTCCTAGGAACATCTGTACCAGAGCCGCCTCTACCAGCTCGTATTGAGACATGGATGTATTTCTTCAAAAATTCACAAAATCTCTACATTACCAAAATTCTAGTATGTTCTTCTATTCTAATCCTCAAAGTCTATCTTCAGGTAATGTTCTCTAATCAGAGTTTTTCTAAATCTATTTTTCAAGGTTATTTTTAAAATTCCTTTGATACCTAATTTAACGCCTAGACCCTAGTTACCCAGAGCCGATGCATTATTTTAGTACATGGTCATGATTACAAGGAATCAATTCCCGTAGTACTGATCAATTTTATTAGCCTTATAAGTAATAGATACATACATAATTTCAACATTACAACTTTAAAAGAAACACAACACTAATTTATTCCATTAGAAACATCCAAGACTCCTAGATTATGTCTTCAAGTCACTCGTTACTATCTTATTCATATCCTGGGAAGATGAAACATAAGAAAGTGGTGAGCTCAAACGCTCAGTAAGGGTAAGCAATATAGGGGAAGATAAAATAAACATTAGGCATGATGAATAATTGAAAACACATGCCTTTAAAAATAATAAACATGAACGCTTTATGGAAGGAATACGAGCTGAGTAAATAATTCCAAAATAAAACATAGTTGTGGGATTTTTACTAGTCGAATAACCACATGAACCATCAATATTATTTTCATAATGAAGGAATGTGTAATGCGGGATACTATGAAATTTTTTATCAAGGCCTCCGCCTAGACCTCTAAAAATGATTTAGGCCTCGGCCAAAACCACATATCAAATTGGGAAAGGCCTCGGCCAATTCCATGTCTAATTGTCTCATGAGACCTACCGATGCATCGAGGAGCTATAGTGGGCTCCACCTGTTACTTACTAAGTCCAATACATTTCTTATATGAAAAGGTTGAAACATAACATAAACATTCGTATTAAAACTAGCATACAAAATGTCAATAATTTAACCAAAAACCATGATTGGTATAAAAATAACACATCTACAGTAAAATATATCACAAAATATTCAATACAATATGGAATATTTTTGTCATAATAAATCAACTTCAAACAAGTTTAAAATCCATCAAAGGATGTTGACATAGATGAAATCAAATTTTTTTGAGAGATATCTCTTTATATTTTGAAATCATTTAGAAGTCATGAAATTATAAAAAGAAAACATTTATTTTTAAAATATTTTTATAAGCTTGAAAGGTAAGCTTCAATGATTTTATAACAGTATAAAATAGCCACACCCACCGTATAAGTTAAGAAAGACATTCTTACCTTAATTTCATCGAAATGGTCATAAAGTACCTTGTTTGGAAAATGACAGAAAGATTACTTTCAAAACATATAAGGTAAAATAATGGTATAAATGACTTTTAACCATAGTATAGTAAATATTAAAAATTATTTGAAATACATTATTAATAAAACACGTATGTGGATGATAAAGAGGTCCCTGTAGACACTTACATAAAAACAACCGCGAAAAATAAAGAGATTGTGAAATTAACCCTTACCTAGTACTTTTCCTTGGTCAAGGGTAGGTTAACCACATGTATAATAGTTAAATCATTGTTATTAAATTATACAATAACTACATACATAAATATGATATTATATATGATCTTCTAATATTGCTTTGTTAATAATATTTTAGTAGTATCATTGTTTCGGGTGTTAATTGATTTGTTTTCATTTATATGTTTTGTTAAATAAGTCATGTTTTTTATGGATATTATGTATTTGATTCATATACATAAAGATATTATGTTATTAAATATTATCTTTAACAGTCAAATTAAAATTATTCTTGAATGGTTACGATGGGGAATTAATCTCATCGCGTTCGTGGAGACGATAATCCGTACGTACACACGAGCGATTATATCATTTTTTTGATGGTGAAATCATATATAATAGGATGGTATATCATATATATAGAATAATTAACATGTTATATTTATTATTTACATCATTTATACTCATTATTATACCCATACAAATAATGAAGTGTTTGAATAATAAACTACACAATGACGCGAAGATGGTAAGCTGTACATACGCACATATGGTGACTTTTTCATTTATAGGATTGATTTAATAACTAATATGGATGTAATGTATTTATAATAACATCAAATTATGTAGGTTTTACTATATTTATAATTTTAGTATTGAATCAACAAAGAAAGAGGAAGTGGAAGAAGAAAAAAACTTGAAAGAGTGTGGTGAAATTATTACCTCTTCTTCGGGTGTTTCCTTTTGAGTTGATCAAAAGGTATCCTTAGGTTGGATTTATAATAAAATTAAGGACTATAGGTTTATGTGATAAAAGTTGGGAGGATATTTTGGAGGGGGTGGGCCAAGCCAAATGACTTTGTAGGTGAGATTTGGAGAGAAGGGGAAGTACCCTTTTATAAGAGAGGTGAGGGTCACTTTAGGAAAATATTGGAATATTATTTTATAATAAAATACTTTTCATTTTCTAAAGTCTCCAAAATGATTTATTTGAAATATAAGGTGGATATGGTTTCAAAAAAGCTTAATCAATAGGTTTTAGACAGGTTTAGGTCACCATATTAATCTTATCTTTTATATTTAACTCTTAGTTAAATAGTTTTACTTTTACCGCGTCTTCTTGTATTCTTAACCATATGGTTAATAAAATTACTCTAAACATCCAAGAAAATATCAAGTGGTTCATTAATGACATATATAATATTATTTAATCCATTTTTAAGAACATTATATTTTTAGGAATATTATATAATTTAATAATATAATCTTTGTTTTAAAAACCCATTTATGTCAATTTTGACACTATTTAGTATTTGCTTTTTTTGAAAATCATCACAACTTGATTAATTCGAAAATGATACATTGAATCAACAATAACATGTCATATTAACCTATAAAATTCATGTATGTCATAAAAACTTTGAAATTATATTTATTTTATTATTTATAATACAATTTATTTTATTCTTTCATTAATAAGGTAATTACGCATCATCATTGTCTCATAAATAAATTTAATTATTTAATGTATAAAAATTATAAATAAAATATCATGATGTAGTAAATCGTTTTATCATTCTAATGAATATTTATAGTCGAATTTATCTTATATATGACCCTATATTAAAAATGGTTTAGTTATTAAACTTTGAATTTAACACTTTTAACTATTCTTTAAATAAAATAATAATAAATGTCCTAATCTAATCAAAGTGGACCAAATGGATAATATTTTATTACTAAGGTTGTTTTTGGTCGAATTACATTTATCTATTATAATTAGGACACGTTTTAGGGTAATTATAATATAATTTTTACCATTAATTACCCTATTTACTTTTTACCGTGGTAAATAAGAGCCAAAAGATAGTATTCACCAAAATTATTTTCATCTTATTGAACCACATTTTACTTAATGATGTCAACATTGTCTCTCAGATTTTTTAAATTCAACTCACAGAAGTAGCAAAATTAATTTTTTATGCAAATTTGAAAATGCTCCTAGAAGGTGGGTAAAAGACGGTAAAAAGTTCAACAAAATTTTTTACATCTAATTTTATTATAAAATGACTCCAATGAATTACATTGAACCTATATAAGTATTATATATCTATTTTTACAGAAAATAAATTTAAATAAAATAAATAATTATTTAAATAAAAAGTTGGTTTTAAACAATAACGCAACATTTTTCACTATTCATAAAAAATTGAATGTTTTCAGAAAAATACCAAAAAATCACCCTAAGATAATTTTGATATTATGATTTCAAAAATGAATTATATTTTACCAAATTCAAAACATAAAAGTTGAATTAGTAAATTTAATATTAATTTCCGTTGTCAAAACCAAAAATTGGGTTTTTAAAAAGTAAAAACTATCAAAAGATTGACATGTGTTTATGTCAAATTTAAATGAGAAATTACTTACAATGAAATAAATTGTATTAAATGATACAAATATTATCTAATTATACTACCAAACCATTAAAATTATTTATTTAACACTATAAATTATTTCGATTAAAAAAGTTTTTTTTTCAATTAAAATTTAGTATTTTAACTATTCATCAAAATATGAAAGTTATCAGAAAAGTACTAAAAATTTATCCCAATTAAATTTTTATGTCCCGATTCTAAATAAGAATTTAATTTCATTAAATTGAATATATAAAAGTGTTAAGTATTGGTTTTAAAAATGGTTGTCCATTAAAAGGCAGTAAAATTTCATTTTTTGAAAAATACTTCTTTTATCGGGAAAAATGAATTTTTTCTTATATTATGTCTAAGAAACACATAATATGGATGTTAAAATTATATAGTGTATATAAGATTCAAAGTGCAGTAAATACTATTCATAAATTCTTTTTGAATGGCTAGTTTGTAAGTTTTGGTGCAGTCGAACTCGGTGTTACGTGTAGCACAAGCTATTGAATTACTTTAATGAGATAATGTACTATGAAATATTGGGGTGTTACATTATATCCTCCTTCAATAAATCATGTCTTCACTATTTTAAATATTTCTTTGAAAATAAATTATTAAAAATAGAGAAATTCCAAGGTGGAAAACCCACATCGGAAATTGGGTTGACAAAATTTAGTCTTAATAAGAGGGAAAGGGAAATGAAAAAGTCACCACTAAATTATGATCTCGATTAAGAGAACATTTGTGGTAATTAAAGACACATAATTGGAGGAAAAATTTAAATATTTATATGGAGTGATTGAGGTCATCAATCACAAACATGTATAAAATTGAGGGCCTCAAAGCCATCTATCTATGATGATGTAAAATATCATCAGTTCCACAAAACACAAGGAATTAGAACAACATATTTTTGGTTTTAATATCTATTCCTTAAAGTTTAAGAATTAATTTCATCATATAATAAGAGAAAAAAAATATACTTGACAAGTAGAGTTTCATCCTTCAACTAATTCCTACAACAAATTTATCTTTCACTCCAAAAGATAATAGAATTCAAAAATATTCTATTTATCCTAACCATATGGGGTTCCAAAAATAATGAATTTATAATTCATTTGTAAGACTATTTAGAAAAAACTACATTATACAAACCAAGACATCAGGCATGCCAGTGGTAGGTGATGCACTCTTGTCACCCTTCGGTTGCGGGTTTAAGTCTCGCGGCCTTGCCAGACGTGATGAGTTGTCGCCCGACCTCCCAGTTGTCCTTTTTATAACAATCCAAAAATAATCTTAATAAATGATTTAACCTTAAGAATAGTGTCCAATATCAAACCTTACAACCTTTATACTTATCCAAAATACTTCTGTCCAAACTCATAGTCCAAAATTTATAAGGAATGTAAACACAATGAAGATTTTTTTTCCACAAAATAACATGTGAATACCTTCATCATGTATTCTTTTAAAACACGGTAACACCCTGGATTACCAGAAAAACTTATTGATTACATTTATGCTCCCTTATTCTTTATAGAATACCGTATATACTCCTTATATCCAAAAATGTTGTATACCTCAACAAAAATGGAATAAAGAAACAATTAATTAGTTTCAAATTAGTCAAGAATATCGAATATAATTTATCCAAATCAATCATATCTTAGTCCAAAATCACTACCTCTGTATCCGAACCATATTAAGGTTTATCTTTCCTTCTACCATGTATTTTCTAAAAAATTTAATTTTCTATTGAGTAACTTTTATTAGAACAGTAAAATCTCAAATCCTTAATGAAATAGTACTACAATACAACCCTTATTTATTTCCAAAATTCATATAACGAGTACATCCTTGATTCAACACTCACATGAAATAATTCATTAATAACAACATAAGAACACTAGTCAATACTCATCATATGTGGTAATATAATAACTTGATTATTATCTAATAGCATCATTTGTTGCATACTCTGATGATTTGGATATTGATTCGCGTAGTGTTCCAACCCCTTGCAGATGAAGCATTCTACCTTTAACACCATTTTTTACCCTTACAATCACGTACATGGTGTCCATTTTTATCCACAATTATAACAAACTCTTATTCCCTTCAAGAATTTACCAAGGTGATTCTTTCCATAATTATCACATATGGGAAAATCCTTCTTTCCCCTCTTCCCTTTATCCATCTTTCTCTCTACCATCCTTTTCTTCTCTTGCTTCCCTTTAGAAACATTTGACTCAGAGAATTGTTTACTTTTTTTATTAACACATGATACTATTTCTTCATATGATGATAATACATCGGAGACTATTTCCCTTCTAAATTTTGTCTTAATACCATGAAATATATGATCCTTCTTACTCTTTGTATCATGAGTATTGCTGGAGTTCTCATTCCAAGTGCTGGGCACCATTTCTAAACAATGGCATACACTAGGTTAATTTTATTAATCGCAATGCATAATTACAAACTTATAAAATACATAACGTAAATTTAAAATATTATTCATGTAATATATAATCATAAAAAAATGTTTTTTTGAGTAAGTATTTACTCCTAAATCCTTCATAATGGCTTGTAAAGAAAATGTGAATTATCCTAAGCATATCCCTTGGGAGTGTCGTAACCAGGAGTGAAGTAAGGCTTGTTGTCATGTAATAGGATACCCCAGGTCAAGCTCGAAACTCCTTGTCAGAGTTTTCACTCCTAGGTGTATCTTTGCCAAAGTAGCCTCTACCTACTCGTATCCAGAAAGGGATGTATTTCTTGTAAAATTTACAAAATATCTACATTATCAAGTATGTTCTTATATTATAATCCTCAAAGTCTATCTTAGGGTAATGTTCTCAAATCAGAGGTTTTCTAAATCTAGTTTCCAAGGTTATTGCTAAACTTTCTCTGATACCAACTATAACACCGGGACCCTAGTTACCCAGATTCAGGGCATTATTTTAATATATTGGAATTATTACAAGGAATCAAGTCTCAAAGGACCGATCAGTTTAGTAGCCTCGTAATTACTAGATACATACATAAGTTCAACATTACTACTTCAAAAGAAATACAACAATAATTTATTCCATTAAAAACATCCAAGCCTCCTAGATTATGCCTGCAAGTCACTCATAACTAGATTCTTCATATCCTGGGAAAATGAAACATAATAAAGGGGTGAGCTAAAATGCTCAGTAAGGGTAATTAATATAATGAAAGATAACATAAATATTAGGAATGATGAATAACTGAAAACACATGACTTAACAAATAAAAAACATGAACACTTTATGGCAGGAATACGAGTTAAGTAAATAATGCCACAATAAAACATAGTCGTGGATATTCTATTAGTCGATTAACCACATGAACCATCAATATTATTTTCATCATTAAGGAATGTGAAATGCGGGAAATTATGAAAATTTTTGTCAATGCCTCGGACAAGATGTCTAAAAATGATTAAGGCCTCAGCCAAAACCACATATCAAATTAGGAAAGGCCTCGGCCATTTCCACATCTAATTGTCTCATGAGACCTACTGATGCATCGAGGATCTATAGCAGGCACCACCTATCACTTACTAAGTCCAATACATTCCACATATGAAAAGGTTGAAACATTACATAAACATTTGTATTAAAACTAGAATAAAAAATACCAATACTTTAACCACAAACCATGAATGGTATAAAAATAACACATACACAGTAAAATATACCAAAAAACATTAAATACAATATGGAAGATATGTATCATAATAAATCAACTTCAAACAAGTTTAAAATCCATCAAAGGATGTTGACATGGATGAAATCAATTTTTTTGGGAGAGATATCTCTTTCTATTTTGAAATCATTTAGAATCCATGTAATTATAAAAGAAAACATTTATTTTGAAAATATTATTATAAGATTGTAAGGGAAGCTTTGACAATTTTATAATGGAGGAAAATAGCCACACCGACTGTATAAGTTAAAAAAGACATTCTTACCTTAATTTTGTCGAAAAGGTCATAAAGTACCTTGTTTGGAAAATGAAAGAAAGATTCATTTAAAAAAATAAAAGGTAAAATAAGGGTATAAATTAATTTAACCCATAATCTAGTAAATAGTAAAAATAATTTGAAATACATTATTAAGAAAACACAGATGTGGATGATAAAGAGGTTCCCGTAGATACTTACATAAAAACAACCTCAGATAATAAAGAGATTGTGAAATTAACCTTTACTTCGTACTTTTCCTTAGAAGAGGGTAAATTAACCTCCTGTATAATTGTTAAATAATTTTTATTAAATTTTACAAGAACTAAATTCATAAATATGATATCATATATGATCTTCTAATATTGATTTGTTAATAATTTTTTTGTAGTATAAATGTTTCGGGTGTTAATTTATTCATTTTCATTTATATGTTTTGTTACTTAAGTAATATTTGTTATGGATAGGATGTATTTGATTCATTTATGGAAATATATTATGTTATTAAATATTTTATTTAACAATTAAATGAAAATTATTCTTGAATGTTTATGATGGGGAATGAATCTCATCGGGTTCGTGGAGACGGTAAGCTGTACGTATGCAAGAGTGACAATATCATTCTTTTTATGGTGAAATCGTATATAATTTGATGGTATATCATATATACAGAATCATTAGCATGTTATATTAATTATTTACATCAGTTATACTCAATATTATACCAATCCAAATAATGAAGTGTTTTAATAACAAAATACACCACGATGTGGAGACGGTAAGCCGTACGTATGCACGTATGGTGACTTTGTCATTTATTAGATAAATAAAATAAATAACATGGTTGTTCCATATTTATAATAACATAACAATATGTAAGAGGTACTGGAGTTATTATTTTGGTTTGGAAACAAAAAAGAAAGAGGAAGTGGAAGAAGAAAAGAACTTTAAATAGGGTGGTGAAATTATTACCTCTTCTTCGGGTGTTTTCTTTTTGAGTTGATCAAAAGGGAAACTTAGGTTGGATTTATGATAAAAGTAAGGAATCTAGGTTTATGTGAGGGAAGTTGGGAGGATATTTGGGATGAGTTTGTCCAATCCAAATTGATTTTGAGGTGTTATTGGGAGAGAAGGTGAAGTACCCTTTTATAAGAGAGGTGAGGGTCACTTTTGGAAAAGCTTGAAATTTTATTTTATAATAAAATTATTTTCGGTTTCTAAAGGATCCAAAATGTTTTATTTGGAGGATAAGTTGGGGATGGGTCGAAAACCTCTCAACCAATCAGTTTTAGACAGGTTTAGGTCACCATATTAACCTTATCTTTTATATTTAACTCTTAGTTAATTTGTTTAACTTTTACCGTGTCTTCTTGTATTCTTACCCTATATGGTTAATAAATTTACTCCAAACTTCCAAGAGAACCTCAAGTGGTTCATTAATAACATATATACTATTATTTAAGATCTTTGGATGAAACTTATATTTTTAGGAATATTATATAATGTAATAATATAATATTTGTTTTAAAAACCCATTTATGTCAATTTTGACACTATTTAGTATTTGTTTTTTTGAAAGTCATCAAAACGTGATTACTTCTAAAAAGTTACATTGAATCAAACCTGACATGTCATATTCACCTAGAAAATTCGTGGATGTCATAAAAACTTTGAAATTATATTTATTTTAATATTTATAATATCATTTCTTTGATTCTTTCATTAATACGGTAATTACTACATCATCATTGTGTCTTAAATAAATTTAATTATTTAATGTCTAAAAATTATAAATAAAATAAAATGATTTAGGAAATCTTTTTATCTTTCTGATGAATATTTATTGTCTAATTTATCTTTTGTATTACCCTATATTAAAAATGGTTTAGTTATTAAACATTGAATTTAACACTTTTAACTCTTCTTTAAATAAAATAATAATTTATTTTATAATCTTATCCAAGCGGACCAAAAGGATAATATTTTATTTCTAGGGTTTCTTTTGGTCAAATTACTTTTATCCAATAGAATTAGTACATGTTTTAGTATAATTATAATATAATTTTTACCTTTAATTACCATATTTACTTTTTACCGTGGTAAATAAAAGTCAAAAGTTACTATTCACGAAAAATTAATTTAATCTGATTGAACCACATTTTAATTTATTATTTCAACTATTTCTCTAGGATTTTTAGAATTTAACTCACAGAAGTGGTAAAATTAATTTTTATGCAAATTTGCAAATGCTTCTCGAAGGTGGGTAAAAGACGGTAAGAAGTTTAATAAAATTTTATGCATATAGTTTTATTATAAAATGAATCCAATGAATTACATTGAACCTATATAGGTATTATATATCTATTTTGACTTATAATAAATTTAAATAAAATAAATAATTATTTAAATAAAAAGTCGGTTTTAAACAATAACGCAATGTTTTTCACTATTCATAAAAATTTGAATGTTTTTAGAAAAATACAAAACATTCACCGTAAGATAATTTTGATATTCCAAATTAAAAAATGAATTATATTTTACAAAATTCTAAACATATAATTTTCATGAATTAATTTAATATTAATTCCCATTTTCAAAACCAAAAAGCCGATTTTTAAAAAGTAAAAACTTTCAAAAGATTGATATGTGTTAATGTCAAATTTAAATGAGAAATTACTTATAATGACCTAAATTGTATTAAATGATAAAAATATAATCTATTTATACTTCCAAACCATTAAAATTCATAATTTATCACTATAAATTATTTCGATTAAAAAAGTTTTTTTCAATTAAAATTTAGTATTTTTAAATATTCCTCAAAATATGAAAGTTATTAGAAAAGTACCAAAACTTTATCCAAACTAAATTTTTACGTCCCACTTCTAAAGAAGAATTAAATATCCTTAAATTGAATATATAAAGATGTCAAATATCGGTTTTAAAAAGGATTCACCATTAAAAGGCGATAAAATTTCTTTTTTTGAAAAAATACATCTTTTATCTGAAAAAATGAATTTGTTCTTATATTATGTCTAAGAAACACATAATATGGATGTTAAAATTATATGGAGTATATAAGATTCAAAATGCAGTTAATACTATTCATAACAACTTTTTGAATGGCTAGTTTGGTAAGTTGGGGTACACTCGAACTCGGTGTTGCGTGTAGCGCAAGATATTGAATTACTTTAATGAGATAAGATACTATGAAATATTGGGGTTTTATATTCTCCCCTACTTTAATAAATTTCATCATCACAATTTGAAATTGTTCTACGAAAATAAATGGTTAAAATTAGAAAGATACCTTGGTGGAAAACCAAGATTAGAAATTAGGTTAATAAAATTATTTTTAATAAAAGGGAAAGGTAAATGAAACATTCACCACCAAATTATGATATCGATTAGGAGAACATTGGTGGAAATTAGAGACACAAAATTGGAGGAAAAAATAAATATTTATAGGGAGTTATTGAGGTTATCAATCACAAACAAGTGTACAATTGAGGGCCTCAAATCCATCGATCTATGATGATTTAAAATATCATCATTTCAACAAAACATAAGGTATTAGGATAATACATTTTTGGTTTTAAGATATCTTCCTTAAAGTTTAAGAATTAATTTCCTCATATAATAAGCGAAAAAAATATATTTGACAAGTAGAGTTTCATCCTTCAACTAATTCCTACCACAAATTCATCTTTCACTACAAAAGATAATAGAATTAAAAAATATTTAATTTATCTTAATCATACGGGGTTCCAAAAATAATGAATTTATAATTCATTTGTTAGACTATTTAAAAAAACTACATTATACAAACCAAGAGATCACGTAGGCTAGTGGTAGGTGATTCACTCTTGTCACCCTTCGGTTGCGGGTTCAAGTCTCGCAACCTTGCTGGACATGATGGGTTGCCGCCCGACCTCCGAGTTGTCCTTTTTATAAAAATCCAAAAATAATCTTAAGAAATTATTTAACCTTAAGAATAGTATCCAATATCAAACTTAATACATTCCAACCTTTATACTTTTCCAAAATACTTTCATCCAAACTCATAGTCCAGAAATTATAAGGAATGTAAACACAATGAAGATCTTTTTTTCCATGTAATAACATGTGAATACCTTCATCATGTATTCTCTTAAAACACAGTAACACCTTGAATTACCATAAAACCTTATTGATTACATTTATGCTCCATTATTCCTTATAGAATACTGTATATACTCCTTATATTCAAAAATGTTGTATACTCCAAGAAAAATGGAATAAAAAAACAATTAATTAGTTTCAAAGTAGTCAAGAATATCGAATATAATTTATCCAAGTCAATCATATCTTATTCCAAAATCACTACCTCTATTTTAGAACCATATTAAGGTTCATCTTTTCTTCAACCATATATTTTCCAAAACATTTAACTTGCTATTGAGTAACTTTTCTTAGAACCGTATAATCTCAAATCCTCAATGAAATAGTATTGTAGTACAATCGTTATTTATTTCCATAATCCAAATAACCAGTACATCGTTGATACAACAATCAAATAAAATAATTCTTTAATAACAACATAAGAATACTAGTCATTCCTATTCATTTGGGGTAGTATCATAACTTGATTATTATCTAATAGCATCATTTGGTGCATACTCAGATGAATTGGACATTGATCCGTGTAGTGTCCAAACTCCTTAAAGATGAAGCATTGTACCTTTGACACATTTTTCTTACCCTGTAATAACGTACATGGTGTTATTTTTCTCCAAAATTTTAACAAACTCTCATTCACTTAAATCATTTACCAAGATGATTCTTTCCACAATTATCACATATTAGAAAATCCTTCTTTCCCCTCTTCCCTTTGGCCATCTTTTCTATCTACCATCCTTTTCTTCTCTTGTTTCCCTTCATAGCCATATGACTCAGAGAATTATTTACTTATTTTATGAACACATGATACTATTTCTTCGTAGGATGAGAATATATTAGATACTATTTCCCTTCTAAATGTTGGATTAATACCATGAAAGATATGACTCTTCTTACTCTTTGGATCTTGAATATTGCTGGAGTTCTAATTCAATCTACTTGGTGCCATTCCTAAATAATGGCATACACTAGGTTAGTTTTATGAATCACTATGCATAATTCCAAACTTATAAAATACCTAACATAAATTGAATAGATTATTCATATAATCTACAATCATAAAAAAATATTTTCTTTGAGGAAGTATTTACTCCTAAATGCTTCATAATGGATTGTAAAGAAAATGTGAATTATCCTAAGCATATACCCTAGGAGTGTCATAACCAAAAGTGCATCAAGGCCCGTTTTTGTGTACCAGGATACCCCAGGTCAAGCTCGGAACTCCTTGGTATATTTTTCACTCTTAGATACGTTTGTTCCAGAGCCACCGCTACCTCCTTGTATCTAGATAGGGATGCATTGCTTGGAAAATTCAAAAAATCTCTACATTACCAAAATTCTAGTATGTTCTTCTATTATAATCCTCAAAGTCTATCTTAGGGTAATGTTCTCTAATAAGAGTTTTTATAAATATAGTTTCCAAGGTTATTGCTACACTTCCTGTGATACCAACTGTAATGCCCTGACCCCAGTTACCGAGAGCCGATGAATTATTTTAATACATTATCATGATTATAAGGAATGATGTCCCAAAGGACCAATCAGTTTAGTAGCCTTGGAAGTACTAGATACATACATATGTTCAACATTACAACTTCAAAAGAAATACAACACTAATTTATTCCATTAGAAACATCCAAGACTCCTAGATTATGCCTAAAATTCACTCATAACTAACTTCTTCATATCCTAGGAAAATAAAACATAAGAAAGGGGTGAGCCCAAATGCTCTTTAAGGGTAAGAAATACAACAGAAGATAACATAAACATTAGGTATGATGAATAATTGAAAACACATGCCTTTACAAATAATAATCATGAAAACTTTATGGTAGGAATATGAGCTAAGTAAATAATTCCATAATAAAACATAGTCGCGGGTATTCGACTATTTGAATAACTATATGAACCGTCAATATTATTTTCATAATAAGGGAATGTATAATGCAGGACATTCTGAAACATTTTGTCAGGACCTCAGCTGAGACGTCAAAAAATTATTAAGGCCTCGGCCAAAACCACATATCAAATTGGGAAAGGCCTTGACCCATTCCATGTCTAATTGTCTCATGAGACCTATTGATGCATCGAGGAGCTATAGCGGGCTCCACCTGTCACTTACTAAGTCCAACACATTCCTCATATGAAAAGGTTGAAACATAACATAAACATTCATATTAAAACCAATATATGAAATTTCAATACTTTAACCACAAAACATGAATGGTATAAAAATAACACATCCATAGTCATATATATCAAAAAACATTCAATACAATATGGACGATTTTTATCATAATTAATCAACTTCAAACAAGTTTAAAATCCATCAAAGGATGTTGACATTGATAAAATCAAATTTTTTTGAGGGAGATATCTCTTTCTATTTTGAAATTATTTAGAATTCGTTTTATTATAAAAGAAAACATTTAATTTGAAAATATTCTTATAAGATTGTCAGGGAAGCTTTGACGAATTTATAAAGGCATAAAATAGCTGCACCCTCCATATAAGTTAAAAAATACATTCTTACCTTATTCTTTTCGAAAATGTCATAAAGTACCTTGATTGGAAAACGACGAAAAGATTCCTTTAAAAAAATATATGGTAAAATAATGGTATAAATAAATTTAACCCATAGTCTAGTAAATATTAAAAATGATTGGAAATACATTTTTAAGAAAACACGAATGTGTATTATATAGAGGACCCAGTAGATACTTACGTAAAAACAACCTCAGATAATAAAGAGATTCTGAAATTAACCCTTACCTTGTACTTTTCTTTGGTCGAGGGTACGCTAACCTCCTGTATAATATATAAATCATTTTTATTAAATTATACAAGAACTACATACATAAATATGATATCATATATGATCTTAAAATATTGCTTTGTTAATAATATTTTAGTATTATTATTGTTTCGGGTGTTAATTGATTCGTTATCATTTATATGTCTTGTTACGTAAGTCATGTTTGTTTTATATAACATGTATTTTATTCATATATAGAGATATATTATGTTATTAAATATTACCTTTAATAATCAAATTAAAATTATTCTTGAATGGTTACGATTGGGAATGAATCTCATCGCATTCGTGGAGACGGTAACCTGTACGTACACACGAGCGACAATATCATTCTTTTGATGGTGAAATAGTATATAATTGGATGGTATATCTTATATAAAGAATAATTAAAATGTTATATTTATAATTTACATTAGCTATACTCATTATTATTCCCATCTAAATAATTAAGTGTTTGAATAACAAACTACACCACGACGTGGAGACGGTAAGCCTTACGTACGCATATATGGTGACTTTGTCATTTATAGGATGGATAGAATAAGAAATATGGTTGTACCATATTTATAATTACATACCAGTATGTAGGAAGTACTGGTTTTATTATTTTGGTTTGTAAACAACAAAGAAAGGGGAAGTGGAAGAAGAAAATAACTTGAAAGAGGGTGGTGAAATTATTACCTCTTCTTCGGGTGTTTTCTTTTGATTTGATCAAAAGGGATCCTTAGGTTGGATTTATGATCAAATTAAGGAATCAAGGTTTATGTGAGGGAAGTTGGTAGGATATTTGGGCAGGGGTTGGCCCAGCCAAATGGCTTTGGAAGTGTGATTTTGAGAGAACGGGAAGTACTCTTTTATATGATAGGTGAGCATCACTTTAGGAAAAGCTTGAAATATTATTTTATAATAAAATCATTTTTGGTTTCTAAAGGCTCAAAAATGGTTTATTTTGAGAATAAGGTGGGTATGGGTCAAAATCCTCTCAACCAATTGGTTTTAGACCGGTTTAGGTCACCATATTAACTTTATCTTTTAAATTTAACTCTTAGTTAAATAGTTTAACTTTTACCGTGTCTTCTTGTTTTCTTACCCGATATGGATATTAAACTAACTCTAAACTTCTCAGAGAACCTCAAGTCGTTCATTAATGACACATATAATATTATTTAAGCCCTTTGGCCAAGCCTTAGATTTTGACGAATTTTATATATCTTAATAATATAATATTTGTTTTAAAAGCCCATTTATGTCAATTTTGACACTATTTAGTATTTGGTTTTTTTAAAAGTAATAAAAACTTTATTAATTAAAAAAAGATACATTGAATCAACATTAACATATCATATTCTCCTAGAAAATTCTTGGTTGTCATAAAAATTTTGAAATTATATTTATTTTAATATTTATAAGACCATTTATTTGATTCTTTCATTAATAAGTAAATTACTGCATAATCATTATGTCATAAATAAATTTAATTATTTAATTTTTAAAAATTATAACTAAAATACCATGATATAGGAAATCTATTTATCTTTATAATTGATATTTATAGTCGAATTTATCTTATTTATATCCCTATTTTAAAAATGGTTTATTTATTAAACGTTTAATTTAAAACTTTTAACTCTTCTTTAAATAAAATAAAAATAAATGTCTTAATCTAATACAAGTGGATCAAAAGGATCATAGTTTATTCCTAAGGTTGTTTTTGGTCGAATTACACTTATCCAATAGAATTGGGACATATGTTAGGGTAATTATAATATAATTTTTACCTTTAATTACCCTATTTACTTTTTACCGTAGTAAATAAAAGGCAAAAGTTACTATTCACCAAAATTATTTTCATCTTATTGAACCAAATTTTACTTATTGATGTCAACCATGTTTCTCTGATTTTTGAAATTCAACTCACAGAAGCGGTTAAATCAAGTTTTATGCAAATTTACAAATGCTCTTAGAAGGTGGGTAAAAGATGGTAAAAAGTTCAATAAAAATTTATACATATAATTTTATTATAAAATGACTCCTATGAATTAAATTGAACCTATATAATTATTATATATCTATTTTTACTTAAAATAAATTTAAATAAAATAAATAATTATTTAAATAAAAAGTTGGTTTTAAACAATAACTTAGTATTTTTCACTATTCATCAAAAAATGAATGTTTTCAGAAAAATAACAAAAATTCACACTAAGCTAATTTTGATATTCCGAATTCAAAAATGAATTCTAATTTACTAAATTCAAAACAATTAAGTTTCATTAATTAATTTAAAACTAATTTCTATTTTCAAAACCAAAAAGCGGGTTTTTAAAAACTAAAAACTATCCAAAGAATAACATGTGTTTATGTCAAATTTAAATGAGAAATTACTTATAATGACCAACATTGTATTAAATGATAAAAATTTAATCTAATTATACTTAAAAACAATTCAAATGCATAATTTAACTCTATAAATTATTTTAATTTAAAAAGTTGTTTTCAATTATAATTTAGTATTTTTAACTAATCCTCAAAATATGAAAGTTATCAGAAAATTACCAAAAATTTATCCAAACTAAATTTTTATGTCCCGCTTATAAAGAAGAATTTAATTTCATTAAATTTAATATATAAAAGTGTCTAATATTGGTTTTAAAAAGGGTTCACCATTAAAAGGTGGTAAAGTTCCATTTTTTGAAAAATATTTCTTTTATCTGAAAAAATGAATTTGTTCTTATATTATGTCTAATAAACACATAATATGGATGTTAAAATTATATAGAGTATATAAGATTCAAAATAAAGTTAATACTATTCATAACAGTTTTTTGAACGGCTAGTTTGGTAAGTTGGGGTGCGGTCGAACTCGATGTTGCGTGTTGCGCAAGATATTGAATTACTTTAACGAGATAACGTACTATGAAATATTGGGGTGTTAGATTCTCCACTCCTTCAATAAATTGTGTCCTCACTATTTGAAATTTTTCTTCGAAAATAAATGGTTAAAAATAGAAATATACCTTGGTGGAAAACCCACATCCGAAATTGGGTTAATATAATTATTCTTAATAAGAGGGAGAGAGAAATGAAAAAGTCACCAGCAAATTATGATATCAATTAGGAGAACATTGGAGGAAATTAGAGACACATAATTGGAGGAAAGCGTAAATATTTATACGGAGTGATTGAGGTCATCAATCACATACAAGTGTACAATTGAGGGCCTCAAAGCCATCGATCTATAATGATTTAAAATATCATCAGTTCAACAAAACATAAGGTATCAGGATAACACATTTTTGGTTTTAATATTTCTTAATTAAAGTTTAAGAATTAATTTCCTCATAGAATAAGAGAAAAAAATATATACTTTACAAGTATAGTTTCATCCTTCAACTAATTCCTACCACAAATTCATCTTTCACACCAAAATATAATAGAATTCAAAAATATTTTATTTATCTTAATCATATGGGGTTCCAAAAATAATGAATTTATAATTAATTTTTCAGATTATTTAAAAAAGCTACATTGTACAAACCAAGATATCAATTAGGGAATAGGTAGGTGGTGCACCCTTGTCACCCTTTGGTTGCGGGTTCAAGTCTTGCAGCCTTTCTAGATGCAATGAGTTGTTTCCCAACATCCGGTTGTCCTTTTTATTACAATACAAAAATATTCTTAAGAAATGATTTAACCTTAAGAATAGTATCCAATATCAAACTTATTCCATTCCAACCTTTATAATTATCCAAAACAATTATATACAAACTCATAGTCCAAAATTTATAAGGAATGTAAACACAATGAAGATTTTTTTTCCACGTAATAACATGTGAATACCTTCATCATGTATTCTTTTAAAACACGATAAAACCCTGAATTACCATAAAACCTTATTGATTACTTTTATGATCCCTTATTCTTTATAGAAAACTATATATATTCTATATATCCATAAATAATGTATACTCCAACAAAAATGGAATAAACAAATAATTAATTAGTTTCAAATTAGTCAAGAATATCGAATATAATTTATCCAAATCAATCATATCGTATTCGAAAATCACTACCTCTGTATCAGAACCATATTAATGTTTTTCTTTCCTTCAACTATGTATTTTCCAAAAATTTTAACTTTCTATTGAGTAACTTTTTTTTAGAACCGTATAATCTCAAATCCTCAAAGAAATAGTACTATAGTACAATCCTTATTTATTTCTATAATTAATATAACTAGTACATCGTTGATACAACACTCAAATGAAACAATTCTTTAATAACAACATAAGAACACTAGTCATTCCTCTTCATCTGTGGTAGTATCATAACTTGATTATTATCCGATAGCATCATTTAGGGCATACTTTTATGATTTGGACATTGATTCCTATAGTGTCCGAACTCCTTGCAGATAAAGCACTGTACCTTTGACACCTTTTTCTTACCCTTGTAATTATGTACTTGGTTTCCTTTTTCTCCACACTTATTACAAACTCTCATTCCCTTCAAGCATTTACCAAGGTGATTCTTTCCAAAATTATCACATATGGGAAAATCCTTCTTTCCCCTCTCCCCTTTATCCATAATTAATGATGGAGTTTACTACATTTTATAATTCATGGGATATACTTAACATCCTGTGATTTACTTAAGTATTTTTGGTGATTCAAGTTATTAGAATGTTTTAATATAATATATGATCAATGTATTCACTTATTTGGTAGGTGACATTTTGGGATAATTTATATTATTTTTGGTTAAATTTTTAATCAAAATTTTCAGATTTTAGGACTTGAATTTGGTTTGATGTATTTTGGAGGAATCTTAATGTTAACTATTTATATAAAGGATTGAGCAAAACTTTTGGTGTACTGTTGTGGTTTTAAATATTAATGTATTATATTAGATAACTTGTGCTAACCATTTTCGCTCTGTTAAATATTTAGAGATAGATAGAAAGACATGTCACACTTTTATGAATATTCCGATCTATTAAAAGTTAATTTTAGTGCTTCAGGAATAAAAAAATTCATCTCTATCATTTATTTGAGTGATTAATGAATTGAAAATTGATTAAAGCATAACCAAAGGATGAAATTGGGATTATGAAATAGAAAGATATCAAGTAAGTATATTTTTACTTGTTCTTTTTATTTAGACTAAAATAATCCACCAATATTTGGAAAAAGATCTTGAAATAAAAATTTTATACATTTGCCTTCATTTATAGAAAAATCAATGGTATTTTCAGCCATCATAGATTTATGGATTTGTGGTCATTAAATTTCTCTTGATCATTCAATTTCTTATGATGAGAGATCATTATCGCTATCCATAATTATTTTTTCTTTTCTTCCATGTCCGACTAATGTTTTCATTCTAAGAAACCTTGTTATTTCTTATTCCAAATTACCTTTCTACTTCCCTTTATCTCTTATCAAGAGAAAGTTTTATTAACCCTTTATACGATGTGGGATTTTAAAAAATGTATTTTAAAATTTCAAACCCTTGATATCCGAGCACAAGTTAAAATTTTAAGGGTGAAATTTATTGATGGTGTAGATAATATAAAACCATAAGATTTTAAATAAGAACATTGTGTTTGGTAGAATGTATGAAACATAACACCAAACTTAAACAATCCAAGAAATATATTTTAATTAGACTATTATAACCTAGCCATTAAATTGGAGGATATGAATGATACTAACTAAATTATTAAAATAATACTGTTTAAACATATATAAATAAATTTACTGGTTATAAACAAATTATAAATAAAATGAAAATCATTTTAAATAAAAAGATATGTTTTTCTAAAAGAAAATATTTTTCTAAAAAAAGGATACATCACTTTTTGAAAAATTATTTTAAAATTATTTTTTACCAATTTTAGAAAATGTATTTGAAAAAATAAAATTAATTTTTTAAATCTAAATTTCAACATTTTATTAGAGTGAAATTTTGTATATTTTATAAAAAGATTAAATTTTCAATGAATAGTGAAAAATACTGATTTTTATAGAAAAATTTCATTTTGTTTAAATAATTTACAAGTTCACTTTTATTTTAATTTTTTTTCAAATTAAAATTATTTTAATTATATTATAATTATTCCAATTTAGGTTATTTTAATCAATTATATGTAAAATTTTAAAATAAAAAACTTTTTATACTTTTGAAAACTCTTCCTTTGGATTTTTTTCACCGGATATGTAAGTTTTGTTTTAAATTAAATTCTACCACTTCTCAGAATTGAAATTGGTAAAATGGATTCAATATTTGAAATTATGATAATTAATATTATATAATAATTTCAACTTAATTTCTGGTTAGAATGAATAGTAAAAATGGTAAAATTTAATTACCACGGTTAAGGTTAAAAATGGTTAAACTAAGAAGATAAGGGTTAAAATGGCCTAAAACTTGTCTAATTCCAATTTTTTGGTCATATTTTTACATAATATCATCTAAGGTTTTATAATTTTTCATTTTAGGGCCATGTGGTATGTAAAAAACCTAGATATAATTTATCATTTTCTAAAATTCCAAGTGTGTCATCTTGCCCACTTATAAAAGGGAACCCCCTCTCCTCTCCTATTCACACTTCCTATTTAAAAATACAAAGTTTATAAATTATATTTTTTTCCTTGAAATAAATGTGTATCATATTATATTGTTTAATATTATATACATAAAACACATAGAGAAACCAGCAACGCATTATTTCATTAATGAAAGTTGCTACAATGGTCAAATAAGCCCATTAAAATGGAAAATATTAAAAGGTAAAAAAATAGAAAATAGAAAAAATACAATGAGGAAATATGGGTCACCCCAATATTCAAGAATCATTCATTCTATGAACAAAACTATAGAAAATAAATAAAATATTAGTAAACCAATCAACATTATAGAAAATGGAAATACAAAATATGGAGAGGAATTGAGTTGAATAATGAATGAATGAATATATAGTTATTTATAAGAACTAATTTGACTGTTGGAATAGTAATGTAACCATTGGAGTAGTTACCTGACCATTTGGAATAATAACCTGAATGTTGGGAATAATAACCAAACCATTGGAATAGTAATTTAACCTCAAAATAATAAATTATGATATAAATAACATTTATCATGGTCAATTTAAGCAAATATAAATATTATAATGCTAAAATATCAACAACATGATTAAAAAACTCGAAGAAAATATAAGCACATTTTAAACAAACTTTACTTTAATTTATTTTATTAGAATCAAATTTTTTATATTAAAAATTAAAATTACCTATGTTAAAAAAATTATTCTGATTAAATGAATATAATTTTTGAAATCATCTTGTTGAAATTTTATAAGGGTTATTTATTAGTTAATTCTCTAAAAAACATCAATTTTTAGGTGAATAGTAAAAATACACTTTCTCTCATAACCGATGTATCTTAAATTACATAATTCATGATGTAATACGACCTAATAATTTCTATAACTTGAGGTTCTGAAAAAATATAATTAATTTCATAATTTTTTTATTAAAGTATAATTATCACAATTTCCATTTCTAAAAATCATTTTCCAAAACCTAAAGTCAAAGGTGATCCCTTAAAATAACAATTTTTATTTTTTACACTTTCCTTTTTAATAAACTAAGTGAATTAGAATTATAAAGGGGATTAAATTACTAAAACCATACTATTATATTTATATAAAATTTATATTGTCAAAAATTTACTATTAAAAGTGTTACCTCTTAATACTCTTTTATTTAATATTTTATTCTAAAAATACTCCGCTCCCCATGTTTAAATAACCCCTTACCCCCTTGGAAAACCTATCCCCCCTCAGTTTAAAAAGCCAAACATCTACCCAAATCTTCTCTATAAAGCCTCTTATAATTACTAGGGACGTTTTAGAACCACACAACTCCAATCATCAAGGGAGTTTAGTGCTGTAGAGAAGAAGAAACACCGAGAAAAGGGTATGTTCTCATGAATTCTTCCCCTCATTCTCCTCTCATCTTTCTATTTTTCTCAACCCCTTTAAAACTAAAATTTTATAAGAATAATTAAGTGGTATGTTAAAATTTTACTAATGATTATAACCTACTATAATTATTATATTTACAACATATTAGATTGTCGTACTTCCCATTCCCTCTCTTTTGACAATGTCATGTTAACAATCGGTTAACCGCCAATGAGGATGTTTCTAATTCTTTTCATACCACTAACCATATACATGGTTATAATAAATTATATATTATATATAAATGTATTTATATATTTATTTTAATATTTTATAATTTATTCTACTTATTTATAAATTATTTTGAACAAAGTTGGGAAATCAAAGCGAAACATGGAATTTTTAAGGAAAAAATAATATCAAAACACTTCAAATTCATCAACAGAAATTAATAAATAGAAAAAAATGATTATAATTGATAAAAAATAAAAAATAAAATAAAATTATAAACTTATGTTTGAATGTTTTAAAAAACAAGAAATTATTATTTTGGAGATGTAATAATGACGAAATAAAGAGGGATTTAAGGTTAGGGGATTCTCAAACCCAACTCATTTTCGTTGGGTTATCCACTTTTCACATCATCTTTGGTATGTATATTTATATAATGATCCTTAAATATCATTTAAATATTATTCACTTCTCTTTTAAGGGATATTTATTTTTCCACCTTGATTTATAAACCAAATACAATGATTTTCCATAAAGAATTTTCTTTCCAAAACACATCTTTTACTCCTTTTGAGTAATTTATTCTTTACT
Organism: Viscum album; assembly: GCA_963277665.1. NCBI lineage: Eukaryota > Viridiplantae > Streptophyta > Magnoliopsida > Santalales > Viscaceae > Viscum > Viscum album. The sequence goes on from OY728158.1 coordinate 69,167,997, forward strand.
CAAGAATGATGTTTTGAATTAAAAATATCTTTTTCAATTTTAATTTTAGAACTCCATGTTTGTTCATGAAATCATGATTTATCAAATCCTTATGAAACCCATTCCTTTCCATTGGTAATTTCATGACTACGATTATTATACATTCTATGTGGCATGCATGATTATATAAATATTATAATGTGGCGAGTGTGCCTGGAATTATATATCCCTCTAATTTATTGGGTAAGGTTATTTATCTCATGATATTATTTGTGTTATTTTTGAACAAGATGAAATATTTTTTCATAATGATGATGTTATGATTTATTCACATATGTTATGTGTGGACATGATGCTAGCTTTGTTTATAGTTGTGTGTGGTATTTGACCACTATGTCATGATGTTTTATTTTTATGCGTTTCAATATTCCAAGATTTTTTTCCAAATATATTACTCATGATTATTATGATGATCCCATGATTATGAAATTATTATGATAATTATGATTTCCCATTTTCCATTGATTCATGTATCTTATTTCTGTTATGTTATCCTTCCCCTTAATAGAGTTTTAGCTCACCCCTTTCTTTGATGTAAATCCTTAGGTGACTACATATACTACGAATAACATGAGATATTTTAAGTGGATAAATAATAATGATTTTAATAACTTTTTATGATTTATTATGTATAAGTGATGTATGATCCTAATTTCCAAAGATATTAAACCTTTATATCATTTAATGTATACAAATTTTGTTTTTTATCTTTAAAATGGTGTAATTGTCATGTAAGAAAAAGTGGGGCCACTATAGTTTGTATCAGAGTTATGGTTTTTTTAATTTGGGTACTAGGATTATAAAATTTTAGTGAAAATACTTAGGATATGTCTAAGTATAGGTAAACATCCAATAATATTTTTTAGAATAAGCGTAAATGAAGGGATCCCATAAGATATGTTTTTTGACTTTATTTTCACATAGAAATAAATAATTCATGATTTGTTGACTTATGATTTGTTCAAACCTTTTTTATTTTATAAAATAGTGGGAACTAGGAGAATCCATGCCAATAATCCATGTGAGGGAAAATGAAATGATTATTTGAACGACATCCCCAATGCCATGGGAGATGGATTTCAAAACATTATGGTGATACTTACCTAGGTGTCTCAGACTATGATCAATATCTTAAATCACATGGAACACTCACCTTCATCCAAGAATGATAAACTATCCATTGAGTTCTTTATTTGGAAATGACCACTGGAATTTAATGGATCTTCCTATCTTGTCATGAAATAGTGGGTTAACTCAATTGAGAAGATCTTTTCTGTGATCCACTGTTATGAGAAGGAGAAGGCGATTCTGGCTGTTTATCATTTGGATGGAGAATTTGATAAATGATGGTAATTAATAAATAATACCAAGACAAAGGATTAAATAAAAAATATGAAGTGGGAAGACTTTAAGAAAACATTTCTTAACAATTATTTCCCTCAAACTCTTTGACAAAATATGGATAGGGAATTCATAAAACTGAAGTAAAAGGAAGGTGAATATTTCATTTCTTATGAGAAAAACCTCCCAAGTCTTGAAAAATATACCTTAGGTTTTGTTATCAATAATGATATACGAATAGATATATTATTTAGTGGATTAAAATAACACCTCAAAAGTGATTTAGCTATCTGAGACTTTGGGAGTTATAAAGAAGTGGTTTGATGTTCTCTAAACGTAGAGATGAAGTTTGAATATTGGTCCTTTATACATGGGGATAAAAAAGATAAGATTTTAGTTTCACGTTGGCGAGTCAAATAAAAAAGTAGGAAAGAAAATACAACCATCCACATGTCAAAAATATGGGAATAAGAATTATGATAATTACCTCAATGGAATTGGGAAATGCTTAAAGTGCGGGAGAGAAGGACACCAAGCTCATGAATGATGAAGAGACATGGAGAAGCTATCCAATATGATGGAGGAAAGGAAGGCACATTGTAATTAAGCACCCATGTTTCAATGCTTAAAATTTAGGGTTCATGGGCATTATACAAGCCAGTGCACTAAAACATGGGTCCATGAGGGTAATTAGCATCAGAAACCACCAAATCCAAAGGATAAAGGGAAATATTATTCCATCATTATTGTTGAAGTGGTGGGTGAAAATGAATTTGTACAAGGTAAAATTCTTATTCAATCAAGAATGGAAATATATTTATTTAATTCTGGTTCTATGCATTCCTTTATATCTTTTAATTTTTTTTGAACTATTCAATTAAATACCCGATACCTTGAAGTAAAGATATCTGTAAAAACACCTAGTGGTGTGATCATTGAAACCTAAGTTTCAGACTCTTCACATGTTAGGATATGTTGTAATATCCTTTCAATGAATCTTGTAATCCTTCTCTTGGTGGAATTTTATAATAAAATGGGAATGGATCAACTCTTGTTATATAGAGCACAAATCAACTATTAAGAAAAGGAAATACCTTTTCATATTCCAAACCATATGATATTCCCCTAAAAATGAAAGGAATATCACAAGTCTTCTTTGGAAAATACCTCAACAGTATTAGTGTTGATATACTATGAATAAGAATACCTTTCTCAAATGGGTGAGTCAAGGGAAGGTATCAACCTTGAGTAAATGGCCATTTCTTGGGAATACATTGATATATTTCTCAAAGAGTTACCAAGACTTTCCCCAGATCATACGGTAGTGTTCTCAATAGAACTTATAATTGGAGACACTCCTATATCTAAATTCCCCTACATGATGTCCTTGATCAAAATTAAGGAGTTAAAGAAGAAACTACAAGATCATTTTGACAAAGTGTTCATACACCCTAGTTCATCACCTTGGGGTGCACCAATTCTCTTCATCAAGAAAAAGGATGGATCAATGAGGATGTTCATCAACTAATAGGAGATCAAGAAGACCACTATAAATAAAAAGTATCCTCTTACAAGGATTAATTACTTGTTCAATCAACTATGATGAGATTGGTACTTCTGAAAGGAGGATCTTCATTGTGGATATCGTTAGTTGAAGGTGAATAAGGAAGGATCTTAAAAGACAACCTTCTTTACAAGTTATGTGAACTATGAATTCATAGTTATTCCCTTTGGACATACTAATTCCCCTACAATTTTCAAGGATTTTATGAATAGAGTATTTAAATAATAACATAATTTTTTTTGTTATTTTTGTCGAATATATTCTCATTTAATCCAATAGAAAGGAGGAACATGAAAAGAATCTAAGGATTTCATCTGTAATATTAAGGATGGAGAAAATCTATGCTAAGTTTTTCAAGTGTAACTTTTGGATGCAATAAGTCACATTCTTGGGGAACATGATCATAAGTGAGGTAATTTATATGTAACCTTAAAATAAAAAATAAATTTAGTAATGTCCTAGACTAACTAGTGTAGTATAAATCCATAGTTTTTTTGGATTATCAGGGTATTGCCGAGGTTTTGTGAGAAATCCATCATAATTTTCTAGCCTGCTAACTAAGTTAACATGCAAAGAGGAAAAGTATGTTTGGACAGAATAATGTGAGGAATGTTCTAAATAGATCATGTAGAGGATAGCCACTATTCATTTCCTCACAGTACCAACAAGTGGGGAAGGTTTTTCAATATACAGTGATGATTCAAAGAAGGTCTTGGGATATGTACTCATGCAGATTGACAAAGTGATAGCCTATACCTCACGATAATTGAAGATCAATGAGTAAAAAATCCCTACACATGATCTAGATTTGGAAGCTGTGATATTCACCTTATAGATTTGGTGTCACTACCTCTATAGTGAGAAGTGATACATATATACCAATCATAAGAGCCTAAAGTATATATTCACACAGATGGAGATCAACATGTGTTAAATAATGTAGATATATCTAATCAAGGACTATGATTACTCTATTTACTACCATATATGAAAGGAGAATGAGGTAGATGATTCTCTTAGTAGAAAACAACATGCTACTCTATCCGTGATAAAAATTGAGAAAGAACCTATCTTTATGGATATACAAAGGATGGATCTAGAAATAAAAACAGTAGGAAATACATCCAACCATACCCAAATGACATCCCAACCATCTACCATGATAAGATCAAGAATAAAAAAGAAATGATCTAGAGATTCAAAATAAGGTGAAATCAGTAAAGGAATGGAAACTGAATGAGTTACACATCAATTTTAATGGTGTGATTTGTTTTAAAACAACGATTTATGAGCCTTTGTCACCTGAGATAAATACGGAGATATGGGATAATGTACATAGCTCATCTTACTCCATCCATCCTAGAAGTACAAAGATGTATCTTAATCCACGAGATAAATTTTGGGGGAATAACATATAGAATAATATTTCTGAGTATATCTCTTGGTTCTAGGTATGAAAAAAAGTTAAATAAGAGTAAAAAGAGTCTAAATGGATGATGTAGCCATTGGATTTACCTACATGAAAATGGGTGAATATCACTATATACTTTTTCACAAGTCTCTTGAAGGAAAACAAAGGAAAAAATGTGATACAGATAGTGGTGTATCAACTCACCAACACTTCACACTTCATCCATATTCAAGAATATTTCTAACCAGTAAAACTTTACATGATATAAATCAAGTGTTTAGGCTATATGAGGTTCCACTTTTAATCATATTTGATCGATATAAAAGGTTCACATCTAAATTTTGGAGAATTATTCAACATTATTTTAATACTAAATTGATTTTTAGCACAACCTATCACCCCAAACTGGTAGCCAATCTTAAAGTACTATTCAGACACTTGGGGAAATGCTGAGAGAATAAATAGTGGAATTTAAAGTAAGATGTGATCAACATATCCCATTGGTTGAATTCTCATATAACGGCAGATTCAACTCAAGTATTAAAATGACTTCAAATGGATCTCTATATGGGAAGTGATGTAGAACTCATACTTTTTGGGATGAATTTGAAGAATGAAAGATACTTGGACCCGATCTTATGAAAGAGATGACAAATAAGGTTCAAGACATCCAACAAAATATAAAAGATGCTCAGAGTTAGAAAAATTGATATGCTGAAAACCATCAAAGGGACCTGGAGTTTGAAGTTGGAGATAAATTTTTGCTTCAAGTATCAATAAGGAATAGATTCAGACAGTTTGTAAAGGAACGGAATATTACCCCTAGGTACATTGGACCCTTTAAGATCCTTGATCATATAGGACTAGTGGCCTATAAACATGAACTTTCACAAAATATGGTTCAAGTTCATGATGTGTTTCATGTATCTCTCCTGAGGAAGTACATAACTGATCCCTCACATGTACTGAATCTAGAGGTGGTATAATAGGACAATAACCTCTCATATGAGGAGTATCTTATGGAGATCTTGTAACGACCAGAACTTTTATAAATAAAACCCCCCTTATGATTTAATTAAATGGATTACTATATATTATGATTGTAGAAAACACATACACTTATTTGGTTTTATTATATCTTATCATATTTAGAAGACTATTAAGTATAATTACCACTGATAATATACCCATTGAACAATGATCACATGATTAGTATAAATATAGGGTTTTAATAAATCCAATTGACACAGAAAAATGAAGTGATAAACTCAAACAGTAGGATCATACCCCATGAAGACAATTTATCAGAGCTTCTGAGAGGGATAAAATAACATGGATTTTTTCTTGATCAAGCCCAATATGGGATCCATAAACTTTAGTATGAGAAAAACTATTTACAGGAGAAGTTCAATCTCATAGAGATTACGACCCAAACCATGTAAGCCGAACCACCCCATGAAAATCTCACAGTTGTACACCTTACCCTTATGTAATTTTCTATTGAATTACATGGATTTTTATCAAGACCCTAATAATATGAATATGTATATTTTATAAATTAATAACATATTTTTATCTTATTATTGTTACTTTATAAATGATTTTGATTTTGATACAATAAAACCCAAGTTGTATTTTTTGGAAATATTCAAATTCAATTAAGGAATTCATTTTGATGAATTATTAAATTTTTAAAATAAATAATATTTTATTGAAATATTACTATTAAATAATTTTTATTAAATATAAATAATCATATAATTTTTATGAAGTCAAATGTAATTTTTATAAGGGTTTGAAAACTTTTATTGTAAAAAAACTCCAATATTTCTCAATAAATGTTGATTATTATTTTAAAAGTGAAAATACATATATTTGGAATTTTTTTTTGTAAAATTAATATTATTCTTGGAATTATAACATTGAAATTATCCAATGGTGAAATTTTCATAATTTTACGAGATAGTAAGATTTTTGGTTAAAAATTAAATATGGTATAAACATACCATATGTATTATGAATTCATAATAACCCAAAAATGATGTAGTAAATACTATAATGTGTATCGATGACCAAATATATGTTTTCTCTTTATTATAATTTGGTTTTTTGTTAATTTAATTAATTTTATAAATCCTTTATGAATTCTACAAAACCATTAATATATTTTAAGTTTTTAAAATCATTTCGTCAAGAGTAGGAATCACTTCCATATCAGAAAGGGTGTTATTTTATTATGTTGGGATATTTTCCTTATAAAATAATAAATAACACTCTACTTTGGAAGAAACCATGGGAAGGTTTTTGGTTTTTTTATTTTATTATGTAGAGTCAAAAACCTTTGTTTGGGAAATAATAAAGACCTCCCCTCCTTTTTCCTATATAAACCCACCCAAGATCCCATTTATCTTAATTAATAATACTTTTAACACATCATTACTCTATCATACTCTCTATAGATTCCTCTCAAGGTGACCCAATCTCTCAAGAAGCTCCTCCCAATCATTTAGAGTCACACTCTCAAGGTAAGGGTTCTTTTCTTTCTCCTCATTATTCAAGTGTCTTCATTATCTTATGCTTTTTTTGCAATTAATAATGTTGGTATATGTTATTTAGTATCCCCACTAACTCCCCTATGATTCATAATTTATGAGATACCCCTTCCCATATCACTAAGACCTCCCATGAATATTCACACACCCCCATTATGCTATCAAAATTTCACCGTGATTTTTCTTTCCAAAAAATGTGTAGTGAATATCCACACCCAATTCCTATCAATGGTGTTAACCTTTATGAACTAATACTTATTTTATGGAGTAATTACATTTATTTATCCCACAATATATTTTTTTTAATAAAAAGTGATGAAAAATTATTCCATGTTTTATGATATATGTGATACACTTAATCATGAGAATGAAATGAAAGTGACGGGTGAAACCATAATTATATAGCGCTCCAATGCATTGGGTAATGTTTTAGTCTCACGAGACACCATGATAGGGATTAAGGATTGAACCCAATCCATCAAAAAAATTTTTAAATCATTATTTATTGGTAGTTATCCTTGACGTATGTTTATGATGCAGTGTTTTAAGTTGTTTGTACATTTCCCATGTTACTTTTTATGATTATCATGTTATATCATGTCTCATTGTTCCTATTTATGATTCTAACCCCTTTTATGAAAACATGATGTGCCTATTTTATAACATGTATTACCTTATTAAAGTTATTCCATGGTTATTCCCTTATTGGATTTTATATGTCACCCCTTTCTTATCTATGTCCCTAGGCTACACCATGTGGTTTTAAGTAAGAGCATGTTAAGCTAGTTTTCAATAAAGATGATGTAGTACGTATCTTAATTTGTTATGTAGTGTACCTAATTCCCAAAGAAACTAGACTTATTGATCTTCTGGTTTGTAATATATGTAATATTATGTAATAAATCAAAAATTAACGTGTAATAAAGAGCAGGGTTGTCATAGTTGGTATCAATGGAAAGTTTAGATATTTTTAAGATTAGGATTAGAAAACATTATAGAAATATTTATTAATAAGACTATGTATAAGAAAACATCCCTAAATTTTGGTAATTATAGAGTAAGTTTTTTATTAAGAAATTAAATCCCTATTTAGATACTATAAGTAGATGTGGATTTAGAACAGATGAATATAGTGGTAAAACCCAAAAACACAACATTGAGTTAGACTAGATCATAAATTGGTGTATGAAAACTGGCCTTTCTGCACACCTAGTTTTACACTACTGGGGTATATGATTTTTTAAATTTATAATATCATTACGAACCATTATTAAGGGAGAAAAAAATTCCCATAAGAGGCTATGTTAGGAAATAGATCATGAATAACATAGATTGAAGCCTATAAATTACTAAGTTAAGAAAATAAATTTAATTTCTAAGTTATCCCTTTATTATCATTGGATTTTCATTTATGTGTTTAATAGTTTTAAAATAATCATCCCGAATTTTTCCTTTATTCTAGCTAATGTAGGTAAATAGGAGGAATTAATTAAACAACCAATGTGAAGGGAAATTTTATGAATAACCAAAAAAGATGCCCAACCATATGTGAGTGGGAATCAAAAAATTTATGATGATACTCTCTCAGCTGACTCAAGTTCTAAATAGAAACCTGGATTAGGAGGATCTCCCAAATCCCCCTAATAAATGAAAAGTTGCAATTGATACCTTTATGAAAAAAAGGACTCTGACTTTCAATGGATCATCTGATCCCTTAATCGCGGAACAATGTATCAACTCAATTGAGAATATCTTCTCCATCCTCAAATGTTTTGAGTAAAAGAAGGTTCTACTGGATATTTATCATTTGGAGGGATAATATGATCAGTGGTGGACACAGATCAAGAATACAAATCCTGATGAAGAGATCAAATTGATGAGGTGGAAAGAATTCCACATTTTTTTTTCTGATAACTATTTTCCTTGTACTCTCAAACTTAAATACTAAATGGATTTTATTTAGCTCCTGGTACGACATAAATAATTTATTGAGGCACACCTCGCCGCCCCTCAGCGAGCCTCGCCACCCCTAAGCGTGCCTCGCCACCCCTCTGTGCGACTCTCTGTCTATCGCTGCCGATCCCATGAAGCCCTAGCTCACCTCCCCGCTTCAGGTCCTGACTCGTACCACCACTCGATGCTTCTTTACACCCCTCAGTGCGCCTCTCAGGGTATAGACACCATTTTTTTTAGATTCTTTCATGTGTTTTTGGACATTTCTTTCAACATTTTTATTATCTATTTCAATTAAATTCCATCCATGTATTTTTTTTGTGGTTGAATCTTATTTTTTACACTACTAGATGAATGGTCATATGTTTTATTTTGTAGGAGATAGGGTTTTTGGTCGGATTGGTTTTAAGGATATTTATGGTGTTTTCAGAAGGGCGGTGAGTGTTGGAACTATTAGTTCTGTTATTAGAATGGGGATTGGTTTGAGTAATCATTTTGATAGGGTGGGTCTATCCTATATAAGATGATTTCAAAATCCATATTAGATATAGTTAGGTTCTCTCTATTTTTAGTTTTTTTAGAATTTACTTGGTTGAAAGGTTATTTTACAACTTTCCTTTCCCTAAACATTGAGACACTAGTTAGTGAAATAGAAAGAATATGATCATAAAATGTATATATCATGTGTTTTTTTGTTAAAGGACTTGATTTAGATCCATCTATATCACCAAAATATTTAACTCCTCAAGTTTAGTTTCAAGTAAAGATGATTAATCAAAAGTTATTACCTCATGAATTCATCTTATGAGAGTACCTATGGTGCCAAATTGTTATTATTTTTGATTAATATTTTCAATAACCCTTTGGAATATATGTGTGATTTTCCTATCAAGGATCCTACTTATGATGCATCTAGAAGTTTTTTATCATTTTTAGTATGTTTTTTTATTAGAACACAATGAAATGGTTCTCTTCAACAATTTGATGAGGATAAATGGTACACATATTTTTTGAACATCTCTCAATACTTATAGAGAGTCTCTCTAGATGCCTGTCATATATGATATATGAATTTTTTTATTTTTTTAATCATGGTGATGGGGAAAAATATTTACATGAATCATCTATGAAGACCACCCCAAACATGTAATTATCCCGGTTTGAGATTATACTTACCTATCAACTTAGATACTAAAAAGAAACATCACAGGGCCAACTATAATTTCTTTCTGATAGGGGTCCACATTATGTTTCAACCCCCATTGATGTTCCATGATCCACCCCTGATCGGAAAAATTTAATCACACTCAGGGTCACAACATGTTGCTACCCATAACACTTCACCATGATACCCCGCATGTTCTAAAATTCTCTACCCATACCATACCCAACTCTTTGAATCATAATTTGAGGCCAACAATAACATAAAAAGTATCCAAAAATTATTAATATACACAATATTTAATACTACCCCTATTATCTATTTTTAGGGATTTAATATTTTATATGAATTCGACAGGACTATGGATTTAATAGGTTCTCCCACTTTCTATAATTGAAACAAAATTAAATGGAAATTGAAAAGGTATATTTAATAGGTTCTACCAATTTCTATAAGACTTGGATTCATCTACCCTAGACATGTATACTTTCACCTGATGATTCCTGGAATGTTCTACATCTTTGTTCCCCATGTATTTTATAAAGTAGTGAGTCATGTTTAAGGTAAGAGTTTGTTTCCATTTCATATTCCTAACTTCCATTCAATTATTAAACAATATATCAAGTCCTTACCTTATTGATATCAAAGTTATGACATCATCAGTTTGTCTATCTATTTTGGTGTAGCACGAAATACAAAAAACTATAGGGATGGGATCCTTGTTCTCCTATGCTTTTATAGATATTTTTAATTTGCATGCTTTTGTTTTCTAGTGGGTGAGTTCATTATTTACCATATATATTTATATAAGAAAACCATATTTAACATATTCATTTATTTTTTCAACTAGTATATATGAATCTATTTATTTATTTAGTAATAGTTATGTGTTTTAATTTTTTTTAATATTGTGTAGGAACATTGTGATATAAATGGATAAAAGATAGATCACATTACTGAGGAACACACCTCAGTATGTTAAGGGTTTGGAGGAGTTTTTAGATTTTGCAATTTCCAATCGATTTGTTGAAGAGAGAATAAGATGTCCGCGTTATAAATATAAATTTAGAATATGGTTGAAGAGAGATGAAGTTTATGAACATTTAATATTGAAGCAATTCCCTAGTCAGTATTTGTGTTGGATTTGTCACAGAGAATCAAATGTTGTAGAAAGGTTGAGCACTAATTTTAATCCACGGAATGAGATCCCAACTATTTTGAAAATGTAAAATGAAATGAAAAACCTTATAAATTATGAATTTGGCACTGAAAGACATCACCATTAATATCAAAACATATCAGAACAACCTGATGAGGATGATACAAATAACAACATGACAAGTGATGTTTTTGAGACCGTAGGACAACTAGATCAAGATTTTAACACATCAGTGGATCCTCCTCTTGATTATGTGGTGACTAATGTAAGAGAAAACTTCCGTGATGAAAATATGTTTCATCATTTAGTTGATGATGGAAATCTAGATTTGTATAGTGTATGTTTGAAATATTCAAAACTTTCTTTTCTACTGAAGTTTTACCATATCAAATATATATGTGAAATTAAAAATAAGGCAATGTCCATGATATCGGAATTTTTTCATGATCCATTTCCTAAAGCAAACATCCCCAAGCCTTTTTATGATATTAAAAAAGTTTTTAACAGGTTTGGTTTGAATTATAAAAAAATACATGCATGTCCCAATGATTGTATGCTTTATTGGCGAGAGGATTCAAGTAGAAAAGATTTCAAAAAATGTTCTTCTTCTAGATGGTAGTAAATGGGTGATGTTGGAAGTATGAATTAACATACTACCATGAATAATAAGTAAAGGAACACACCTAAAAAGGTTTTACGTTACTTTCCTTTAATTACTTGATTGAAAATATTATTCATGTAATCGAAAACCGCCGATCACATGAAGTGTCATTATATAGATAACAAAAATGATGGGTTAATGCGACATCCATGATATTCATAGTCATGGAAGAAATTTGATTCATTACATATTGATTTCTCAGCTGATCCTAAGAATGTTTGATTGGGATTGGCTATTGATGGATTCAACCCATTTTGGAATTTGAGTACTAGTTATAACATTTGGCTAGTTGTCTTGATCCCTTAAAATATGCCTCTGTGGATATGTATGCAACAAAATTATTTTATCCTTTCGATCATTATTCCTGAAAAAAAATCCTAGAAATGATATTGATGTATACTTGTAGCCTTTAATTGAATAATTACAGGAGTTTTGGAGTAACAATGTTGAGACATTTGATGCTTCTTCTAAAACAATGTTAAAAATGCATGTTGTTTTAATGCGGACCATTAGTGACTTCTTTAGTTTTGGGAATTTATCTAGTTGGAACACTTATATAGGTTTGTATTGTCCTATTTGTAACTTTTATTTTGAGCCCAAATGGCTACCTCACAGTAGAAAATGGAGCATCTTGCGGCATCAAAGATTTCTCGATGAATCTCATAGATTTCGGCTGAACAGATCATAATTTAACAGTTTCATTGATCGTAAACCACCTAAAATGTTTTTAACTGGTTCAAAAATATTGTCACAACTTGGAAATGTTGAAACAAAGTTTTGGATGGTTTATCATTTGAATTATAGAGGGAAATGGGTTCAAATTGCATCGTCAAGTGAAATCATAATGCAACAATGGAAGACAAAAATTATATTCTTCAAGCTTCCGTATTGAGAATTTAATTTGTTGTAGAATAATCTTGATGTAATGCATATTAAGAAGAATGTCTGTGACAATTTTATATTCACATTGTTAATGACCATGGAAAGTTGAAGGATCATCTCAATGCTCAGAATCAATTACAATTAATGAACATAAAACATGATCTCTAGATATATGAGAATGAAAAGTATGATCCAACATTTTTTGCAATACAAAATAGGGATAAAGATACATTCCTCATAATTTTAAAGCATGTGAAACTATCTTATGGGTATTCAAGTAAAATATCGAGGTGTGTTGACTTAAATAATCATAAGTTACATGGATTGAGAAGTCACGATTCACATATTTTGTTACAATAGTTACTACCATTGGCATTGCGTACATTATTACCTAAAAATGTTACTTCTATTTTACTCCATTTTTTTACATTTTTCAAATAACTATGTGAGAAATCTATACATCCATTTGAGCTTGAAAACCTTCAGGAGAGGTTTTTATTGACACTTTTTTCAATGGAGATGATATTTCCATCGTCATTTTTTACTATCATGATGCATTTAACTGTGAATTTGGTTGGAGAAGCTAAACTAGGAGGCCCCATTCATTATCGATGGATGTATCCAATTGAGAGGTACTTTATTTATATGTTTTTCAGTTAAGTATTTTTTTCACTTAATTAAATGCATAATTATGTTTTTTTTATTTCATTTCACAGATATCTTGGGCATTTGAAATCATACGTGAGAAATAAAGCTCAACCAGAAGGCTCTATTGTGGTAGGCTATTTGGCAGAGGAGTGTCTTAACTTTTTTTTTCTAGATACTTAGATGATATTGAGACAATATTTAATTGAGTTGGACGTGTTGATGACACATCAAATCAATCTCAAATACATGTAAAATAAAAAATATTTCCTGCTATTGGCTGATCAGTTGGGAGGACCTCAAATGTTACACTGATAGAAATGGAATTATTACATGCACATAGATATATGCTACTAAATAGTGAAATTACCGATCCATTTATTAAATAGTTGAGGATACAAACAAGGAGAATAATGAGAGGCCAAACATGAAATGATAAATATATAACAAAATCTATTAGTAATGAGTTTGTAGAATGGTTTTCACGATGTGTAAGTTCATAAATATTTCAATAAATATTAATATTAAGTTGAAACATATATTTTGTAATTATAGTAAATTATATTTCTTTTTTTAGATCATGAATATTGATACTTGAGAAGAGTTTTTAGAATATTTGAAGTTTATTGCTTGAGGTCCTCTAAAACAAGTTAGAAAGTTCAATGCTTACAATGTGAATGACTTTAGATTTCGTACAGTCGATAGAGAAGAGGGTTTGAAAACACAGAATAGTGTTATATTTAAATTTTATGAAGTGGGATACTATAGAAATATGATCTATAATATTAAATTAAACTTCCATAGGAATTTTTTAGTTGTTTTAATCAAATGAAATTGGGTCGATATTGTCAGAGGTGTTAAAAGAGATTTCTTTCAATTTACTTATGTGAACTTCTCTCGCTTGATGGATGTTGGTGACTATAAAATTCATGATATATATATCTTATCATCATAATAAAAAATGGTATATTTTGTGAATGATGTTATGGATGATGGGTGGAGTGTAGTTTCTCATGTAAAACCAAGAGATTTTTATGATATTGGTGATGAAGTAGAATATTTGAACTATGACATTGAATCTCATTAACAATAAGAAGCAGAATTATTTTTCAATCACGATATTGAAAATATTAGTCTATTAAGGATTAATGAAGTGGATGAAGTAGTGGAGCAGTAAACTGACATTATTGAAGGAGAAAATGATTGCATGTGCAATTATGCATTCATTTAGAAACCACTTACTTCATTTTTGCAATCATTCATTATCATTGTTATGTATATTTTTTTGTTAGTACTGTACATCTGTTATCATTTTTATTTTTTTTATGCATAATGTTTTTGAAATATATGTTCTTATCTTAATTTTATTTGATTAAATGTCAGGAATGCTGAGGAATAATCGATACACTATTTCATCAACCACTATGACAGATTAAGATCCATATATCCCCCTCCCTAGGACATCTGAGCCACCATCCGCTTGCTCCCTGCACCATCTCCCCCTGAACCATCTCTCACACCCTCTGTGACCATCCCTTAAGTATCCTAGTCATCACCTCCCCCTTTAGGAGCCTCAACATTGGGGGAGCGGCACACCACTTCTAGTTCTTTGTGGGGATATTGGAGGATGACTGTTATAGGTACAAATTTTAATACGAATAAATTTATTCTACTTTTTTATACTAATTGTTTGTTCATTAAAGATAGAAACAATTCAAGTGTGGAGAAAAATATAAAAATTTCAGATTTATGGAATATGACTAGAGAGAAGATAGTTGTCCCATTTGATTCATATTGGGTCCCAACAGATGAAGCCACGAGATTACTTGGCCAGATTTTAGGCCAGCTGGCTGCAGATCCCATTTCCATTCCTATTTCGTATAATTATTGGAGTCATATGCATATAAGTTGGAAAAATGACGTTTTGGATTCCCAAATAAAGGTAATTTTAATATATTATGGTGAAATTTAATGTCATCTTATTAATATTTTCAAAATGAATTTCTGTGTACAGATGTTTTTACACTTTACAGTTACTGATGTGATAACACGAAAGTGGACATTGAAAAGTCTTGGAAAAAATGGAAAGACTTTAAATAGAGATTTTAGGGATATATCAATGATACTTCATTTTCTTCCCAATAGATGTCTGAAAAGCTACTCGATGAGGTACCCAAAGAGAAATGTAAGGTTTTTGTCGACATATATCATGATGAGAAGCAGATGGTATTTAAATATATATTACTATATTAATATCATTTTACATTTATACATGTATATGAATAGGAGATGAAATTAAATACATTACTATTAAATTTCATTTTATTTATTTCAGGATCTTTCAAGAAAGAATGCATCAAGCCGGTCTAATCAAATCATTTCACACATTGTGGGGTCAAAGAGTTTTTCTAGAAGCAGATCTTCTATTGTAATATTTTAATTAGTTTAAATATTTATAAGACAATACTATTTGTTTAATATATTAAATTTTTGATTTATGTTTGTTTAATGCAGTCACAGAGTTTAGGGCATGAAGCATCCAAAATAGAAGTGTGGTTGAATATTCACCAAAAATCTGATGGAAGTTTTTGTTAATGATCCTACCAAAGAAGTTGGGGTATGAACTCATTTTCATTATAATCACTTATTATAAGTTGTTACTATATTAATATATATTTCTTCTAATATGAATGCTATTTGATTTATAGGTAAAAATTAAAAAACTATGGGATTCCAATCCTACACAGTCCCACTCAGTCTCCCAGGATGACCTGGTTGCTAAAGTCCTTAGGAAGGAGCATCCTGGTAGTGTGCACGAGATGAGTTTGGGACCCATACCATATGAGGTGTTTGGCAGGCCACCGGGGATTGCAGCTTCATCTACTCCTGGATGTAGTTAGTCTATACCCCGATATACTCAGAGAGAGATTATTTCTCTATGAAACATAGTTCAAGACAAGGGGGATCAAATATCTGCTTTGCAGAAAGTGTTGATTGATTTATACCAGAAGATGTCTAGATCTACCCTTGGTGGTATTTCATTGACTAGTGGTGAGTAGGTAAATCACAAAAATTCAAAATCATTTAGTTTTCAAACTTTTATTGGTTTTAAGTTTAAATATAAATACACAACAATATTTAATTTTCAATATAATGTTCTTACAGGTGGTAGCAGGAAGTAGATATGGAGGTAGAGAGGGTGATAAGAAATCTTCATCATCAGACCGTGATTATTTGTATTGTTGATATGTTGGAAAAATATGGTAACAGCCGGTTTGTATATGTATCATGTGTGGCTGATAGTTTCCACCAAACATTTTCATGACCTAAAATTTCTCGATTTCTCATGTTTTCTTTTATGTATTTTATTTATTTCTAATGTTTCCTTTTATGTATTGATTGTTTGAGTGTGATGTGCACCATATATATCAATTCTTTATTGTCATGAATCATTTTTTATGATTCATTTTTCCTAGATTTAATAGGTTTATTACCCAAGGAAGAACGATTACCATTCTTATTGATTTTCTTGAGAATATCTAGTTTTGTCACTCCCGTCGACTTGTTTTTAGTGGATATCCCTTCTTTCTTAAAATTTTATAATATTCTATTATCATATTTTATAGTTGGCATGTGATCACTCCCACTTATGATTTCTTCTTATTCAAAATTGTTTTGATAAGAATTTACCAATATTTGTTGAACACTTTAGTGTCTTGATCCTGTTAAGGTATAGGGACTATCCACTTCATTAATAGTAGAATTTAAAAATATATATTGAACACTTGAGTTTCTTAAAATACAAGAATTTGTATCTCCCCAAAAGATGAATCT
Source organism: Viscum album (assembly GCA_963277665.1). Taxonomy (NCBI): domain Eukaryota; kingdom Viridiplantae; phylum Streptophyta; class Magnoliopsida; order Santalales; family Viscaceae; genus Viscum; species Viscum album. The sequence continues at coordinate 69,185,200 of OY728158.1, forward strand.
AGTGTATAAAATATATAATGAAATACTGAAGCATGTCCTATATGGTTTGGATCATCCTTCCTGAATTCTCACCGATCTGAGGATAAAAGGTTATACACAAATTTAACTATCAACTCATAGAATTATATTATAATTACCAAAACAATGTGGTAACATAGTTATTACATGGGTGAACATCCCACTTCAACTATCTACTCCAACACTCTGTGATACTTTTTGGACAAGTCAATCATTGGTAAACAAATCCTTCAATGTCTCTTGCTATGGAGGGCCACCATAACATCCACTTTTCATTATTATAAATCTTGGTCGACCCTGGGTGAACATCCCACTTCAAAGCATTATTAGATATCATAAACTCATCTCTCATGGAATATGTGAAAATTACCATGCTACAAACTATAAACACTCCATTTATGTCAAAATTCAATAATGAAATAGTTTCACATTCTATCAACCTATCACACATCATGATACATTCCAGAACAATATTCTAACTTGTCTTTACTTGTTTAACCAATGAAGACATTATCTCTTAGGATACCCTCATTGATTCCCCTAAACCCTCAACTACACCCACCAACTAGTCTTATAGTACAGATAAGATCTTCTATTCAGCTAATGAAATCTATTCTCCCATATCCTACATTTTCTATCCCAATGCATTTACCCTTACATTTCCATTTCTAGTTGAATACTCTTTATCTATGTCAAACATATACAAGTACACTATGAAATTTTTCAAATAATAATTATGTCCATGAAGTGAGAACATATTATATACAATCTAAGTGCCAAAGTACCCAAAAAATATCAACCGCAAGAGGTTCTATCATGATCATTTCAATGCATGGACGACAACTACAAACTAAAATACAAGATAAGAGTGTTTAATCTTGTGTGTTAAAAGCTGATGAAACCAAAAGTGACTAATTTATCACTTTACATCATAACATATCCTAAGACAGAACTAGATGTATCACATTTGACTACATGTCCAACGTTATGCTCAGGAATTCTTAGGATCAGAGTTGAAAACAACCACTTCTTCCACACTATGGAAACTTCCTCATACTAGTATATACAGTCAAACATGAATCCATTCTTGTTAACTGTGGTCATTGGAAATGCTAAGTAAGAGATCTCCAAAATTATTCTCCTTTAATTCCCATAAAATCTAATAAAACATCAAATATCGATTACATTCCTCGATTATGACAGATACACAAACACATCAACATACTCGAGATCAACTGATATTTATTATTGTGAAACCACTATATCCAAAAGTGACACTTCATGTACTTGGAATAAATTTTATGTACCCAAATAATACAAAACCTATTATTCAAGTATTTATCACGTTATTCTTATGAAAATGTTGGTCTTTGGGTATTTTTTTTGGATGCGGGATATATGTGCATGTGAAATTGGAATGGTTTTTTTTTCAGGGAACTAGTACTGGGGCTGTAGAATCAAATATTTTTTTTTGTAAATCTGTCTTTAGCAACAGTTTTAACCGTCATAAAATAAATATATTATATTTATTAGTGGTGTTAACCCCTGTTAAAATTTCGGTATTTTGCTATCCGCGGTTGTTAAAACCGCCGCTATGGAGAATAATTTAGCGGAAATGAATTATTACACTACATAATTTTTATATTCCTTTATTATTTTGCAATAGTTATCTTAGTTTTAGTGGCCATTTTCCTGGTGAAAATGATTTTTTTAGCGATGATTTGAACTGCGGCTAAAAAGAAAATAATTTTCACTAGGAAATCCACTGCTAAAACCATAAAAAACCACCATTAAATGAATCCACTATGATAGTTACCATAAATCGATGATAAATCAAGGAAACTTCCATGTATTGTATGCTGAACTATAATTTAGTGGCGGTTTTTTGAAATTTCCATAGAAGCATATTGTAATGGTTTAAATCGCCTCTATATCTAAAAATAACCGCCGCAAAATGGTCATTTTCCTATAGTGCAAGGGAAAATCCACAAGACTTTCGTGATATACCTTTGGATTTGTCTTTAACGAAAAATGAAAACTTGAGCACTTATTTGGTGGAAAAAACCTAGTCCATAAAAAACCATAGTGATATGAGACATTGATAACTATAAGGAAATTTGTCTGATGTTCCCTCAAAGTCAAAATGGAGATTAATGAATCTCAAGGGAATCATGAGGATAAAAAGAATTATGTGGAGTTTAGTTCTTATGGTACGATAGATAAATATGATGGTACTAATAAATTTTAACATCTCGCTTATCAAAAATGTGGAAAGAATCACACCAAAAATTGGCTAACAGGAATGGGGAAATGATTTTTGTGTGGGAATAAAGGATACCTAGCTAGCGATTACCGATGGGAGAAAACCACTAATATAATGGAGGAAAGGAATTCTACAGTAAAAACTTAGCTCATTGTTCATTGTTTTCACTTCAATGAACTATGAAACTTTTTAAACCAATTCAATAATCCAAGGATTTTGGGAGACAACCAGAAACCTCATAGGAAGAAAGGGAAAGTTTTTTCCATCACAACTGCAAAGGTGGACCTTAGAAATGAAGCAGCAATAATTACTATAGTCTTTCATTCGATAATAGAAAATGTACTTATTGATTATAGTTCTACACATTCCTTCATATCACAAAAGTTTAGTAGAACTATTTAAGTACCACCATAAATCATGGATGTAGAGATGTCGGTGAAAACATAAAATAGGTACATTATTTAATACCTAGTATATAACTCTTCCCTTATAAAAAATTGTGGGGTGGATATCCCAGAAAAACTTATGATACTCATTTGGTGGGATTTGATGCAATTATTGGAATGAATTGTATTTTCCTATATAGATCCAAAAATAAATTGATGCAAGAATGAAATAACCCTCCATATCAAGAATCATCCCCCGATTCTGTGCAATTGTAAGGAGGATGATGAATCTCCTTTAGCACCAAAATCTAAATCATGGATATTATTTACCTATGAAAAATTATATCTAGATAAAATTATTGAGTCTAAAGAATAAATAATCTTTAATTGCATGGTCTTTCTCCTTACCAAGAGTTTTAATTTTAAATTGAGCTTATACATTGGGAATTACCATTATCTAAGAATCTGTATAGAAAAGATATTGTGGAACCTGAGGAGCTTAAGAAATAACTACAAGAGAATCTGGATAAAGGGTTCATATGCTCAAGTGATTCACCATGGGGTGTACCAATCCACTTCTTCAAGAAGAAGGATGGGTTAATATGACTTTACATTGATTATCTTGTTGTTGAAAAGATCATGATAAAGAAAAAGTATCCTCTTACATGGATTAATGACTCATTCGATCAAATATGTGGAGAATAATACTTCTCCAAGGTGGATTTGCAGTCAGGATATTACCAAGTTATGGTGAAGAATGAGGATATCCCCAAGACTGATTTTCATATGAGGTACGGGCATTGTGAGTTCATAGTAATTCCATTAAAGCTCACTAATGCTCCAAAAAAATTCATGGACATGATGAATAGAGTTTTTTAGATTACCTCAAAAAATATGTGGTATTATTTATAGATGATATTTTAACATACTCTAAAATAAATGAGGAGCATGAGGAGTGCCTGTACACTATGCTAAAGACCTTATGAAATAGGAAGATTTATGAAAAGTATAAAAAATGTGAGTTATTGTTGAAGGAAGTCACATTATTGGGGAATATTATCATAAGTAATGGGATATGTGTGGACCCTTCAATGATAGAAGAAACTGAAGGATGGATGAGACCAACATCCATGACAAATATTCATAGTTTTATTAGATTAAAAGGGTATTATAATCGATTTTTGAGGAATATATTACAATTTTTAAACCTTCTATCTAAGATTACTCAGAAGGGATTTTAATTTTTTTGGAATGATTAATGTGAAGAGAACATTAAGGATTTGAAAAATAGGCTTATCAATGCACCTGTACTCACACTACCCAAAAGTGGAGAAATTTTCATGGTATTCAGTTATACCTTGAAGAAGGGATTCAACTGTGTGTTATTGAAAAATGAAAAAGTGATATCTTATGCTTCAAGGTAGTTCAATGTTCCTGAAAATAACCACCCAACACATGATCTGGAGTAAGATGCAGTGATATTCACTTTGAAAATATGGTGGCACTATTTATTTGGGGAGAAGTGTGAAATATATACAGATAAAAAAAATCCTCAAGTATACCAAAATAGATGAATATGTTCCAGATATGATGGTTAGAGATGATCAAGGACTATGACTTATCAATCCAATACCTTCCTGGAAAAGCGAATGAAGTATTAGATTCTATAATTAGAAAGTATCCATCAATTCTATCATTGATGAGAATTGGGAAGGACCTAATCTTCTTAAATATGAAGAGGATGGACATGAGAATCATAACAGAAGAAACATCATCAATCCTTTCACAAATTATTTCTCAACTGTCTCTTTTGGAAAATAAAAAGGATTCTCAAAGAGATAATATGGGGATTTAGAATAAAGTGGAAGCTATAAGAAAAGGAAAATCCTCAGAGTTCAATGTTAATGAATAATGAGTTATAAGATTTGGGTCAAGACTATGTGTACCATCAAATCCTGAATTAAATAAGAAGCTGTTGGATGATGCACATAGATAAAAAATCTCCACCAATCCAGGATTCACAAATATGTATCAAGATCTCTTAGAGTACAATTAATGGTACAATATGAATATGGAGATTTTGGAATATACATAAATATTTATTATATGTCAGCAAGTGAAGAATTAAAGGGAAAATTCCAAGGGGATTATGAAACCATTACCCATAACTACATCAAAATGGGAAAACATCACCATGGACTTTTTTACTAGTCTTCCAAAGACATCAAGAGGAAATGATGCTATATGGGTTATATAGAATCTTATTACAAAGAATAATAACTTCATTGTGATCCGAGAGAACTTCTTACTCGATCAAATTGCAAGGATATACATTATATAAGTGGTAAGGATACATGAAAAAACACCGTCTATTGTATCTAATTGAGATCCAAGATTAACCTCCATATTTTGGAAGAGTCTCTAACATGATTTAAATATTGATTTGAACTTTAGCACAACCTATCAGCCTCAAAATAATTACCAATATAACCAGACTATCTAGAAACTTGGGGATATGTTGACAGAATACTCAATCAACATCAAAGGAGGATATGATCAACATATTCCTTCAGTCGAGTTATCATACAAAAATAGTTTCCACTCAAACATCCAAATGGATCACTATGGATCCATTTATGGGAAGAGGTGTAGAACATTTTCTTGTTGGGATGAATTTGGGGAACACAAACTACTAGGTCCTGAAATGGTAGAGGAAATGGTGGAAAAGTTCAAGACCATTCAATAGCACATCAAGGATGCCGAGATTTGAAAAAAGAACTATGATGAAATTTTTTAACGAGAATAAGATTTTAAGGTTGGAGATAAGGTAATACTCTACATATCTTCATGGAAAAAATTCATGAGATTTGTGAAGAAGGGAATTGTTAGTCTATGGTACATTATTCTCTTTGATATATTTAATAACATCGGAGTGGTGGCCTATCGAATAGAACTCCCACCTAAACTATCTCAAGTACCTGATGTGTTCCACATATCACTCTCAAATAAGTACATAGAAGACCCTCACATGTACTCAATCCATAGGTAGTAACTTTAAAGTATGGTATTTCCTTTGAATAGAAACCAGAAAAGATCTTAGATCATAGAGAAAATGTTAAACAAAATAAGACAATGCATCTGGTCAAAGTGCTGTGGAGAAACCACAAGTTTGAAGAAGCAATGTTGGAACTAGAGTAAGTAATAAAATAGAATTACCCTTATCTATTTTATTATGTGAAATAAAAAATTTTAGGGTGAAATTTCTGAAGGGGGAAGATTTTAATGAGCCAAACAATTATAATTATAATTTCACTTATGATTTAATAAAATGTATTACTATGTATTATGATTACATAAAAAACTGGTACTTATTTGGTTTTATTATATCTTATCAAATTTAAAAGACCCTTTGAATCATTACCGTTGATAACCTATCCTTTTAATAGTGATCACATGTTTAATATAAATATAGGGTTTTAACTAATTTGATTGACATAGAAAAAGTAAGTGATAACCTCAAAAAGTAGGATCGTACCTTATGAAGCCCATTTATTAGGGATTTAGAGGGAGTTAAAATCATTGGGATTTTCCCTTGATCAATACCAATATGAGAGTAAATAACTTAATCATGACAAAACCATTTATAGGAGAATTTCAAGCTCATTGAGATCACAACCCAAACCATGTATGCTGAATCACACCATGAAAATCTCATAGTCGCACACCTTACCTCTAGGGAATTTTATGGTGTATTAAAGAGATATGTATAAAGACCCTTATAATATGAATATGTATATTTTATATAATAATGAATATATTCTCATATTATTATTGTTACTTTATAAATGATTTTGATTTTGATACAATAAAACACAAATTATATTTTTCGGTACTATTAATTTTAAATTAAGGAATTTATTTTGATGAATTAATGGATTTTTGAAATAAATACTATTTTATTGAAATATTATTATCAAATAATTTTATTATATTTAAATTATCAAATAATTTTTATGAAGTCAAATGTAATTTTTATAAGTTTTTGAAAACTGTTAATGTCAAAAAACCCAACATTTCACTATAAATATCAATTATTATTTTAAAAGTAATAATAAAAATATTTAGAAAATTATTTTTTTAAATCGATATTATTTTTGGAATCATAACCTCAAAATTATCCAATGGTGAATTTTTCACAATTTTTCGAGACATTCAAATTTTCGGGTAAATATTAAATACGGTATAAATATAAAATGTGTATTATCACATCATAATAAAACAAAAATGATGTAATAAATACTATAATGGGTATCCATGACCAAATATATTTTTTAATTTTAAAATAGTGTAATTTTATATTTATCTTATTAATTTTATAAACCCTTTATGAATCCTTCAAAACCATTTATATATTTTAAGGTTTACAAATCATTTATTTATGAGTATGGATCACTTCGACATCATCAAGGGTATTATTTTATTAAATCATGAAATTGGAATTATAAAATAATTAAAACCACTCCCATTTGGAAGAAACCATGGTAAAAAAATATTGGAAGTTTTGTGGTTTTTTCTATTTTATCATATAGAGTTGTAAACCTAAGTTTGGAAAATAATAAAGAACTCCCCTCTCTTTTCATATATGTACACACCCAATATCCCATTTATATTCAATAATAATACTTTTATAATGTTATTAATATTCCCTATACTCTCTATAGTCCTCTCAAAGTGCCCCCAATCTCTCAAGAAGCTCCTCCCAACCATTTGGAGTCACTCTCTCAAGGTAAGGGTTCTTTTCTTTCTCCTCTTTATTAAAGTATCTTCATTATCTTTTGTCCCTCTTCTCCAATTCATAATGTTGGGATATGTTCTTTCATACCCCCTTACTAAACCTTTGGTGCCAAAATTATAAGATTCCCCTTAACCTCTCATAAATTCCTCTCATTAATATTCATACACACCCGTTATGCTGTAGAAATCTCACCACACTTTTCAATACCAAACAAATGTGTTGTAAAAACCCACACCCAATTCCTATTAAGGTTGTTCAAATTTATGAACTTTTACTTATTTTATTTGGTAATTAATTTTATTTATTTCACACTCTATTATCATGGAATAAAAAGTGATGAAAAATTAATCCATGTTTTATAATCTATGTGTCACACTTAAGAATGAGAATGAAATGAAAGTGATGGGTGTGACCATAATTACATAGTGCTCTAATGCATTGGGTAATATTTTAGTCTCATTAGACACCATGAAAGGGATTAAGGAGTGAACCTAATCCATCATGGTACTTTGTACATCATGATGTCTTGGTAGTTATCCTTGACCTATGTTTATGATGTAGTGTTTTATGTTGTTGCCACATTTCCCATGTTTCCTTTTATGATTATCATGCTATTTCATGACTCGCTGTTCATGTTTATGATTCTTAGTGATTTTATGACCCAAATATTTTCCTATTTTCTATCATGTATTACCTTATTCATGTTATTAAATGTTTATTCCCTTATTAAGCTTTATATATCAACCCTTGTTTATGTATGTCCCTAGGTTATCCCATGCAGTTTTAAGTATGAGAATGTTAAGGAAGTTTCCAATAAAGATGGTGTATTCCTTATTTGAAGTTGTTATGTAATGTACCTAATTCCAAAAGAAACTATAATTATTAATCTTCCAGGTTTTACTATATGTAATATTATGTAATAATTCCTGAATTAATCTGTAATGAAGATTAGGGTTTTCATAGATATTGGAATGTAGAGACAAAGTTCTATAAAAAAAGACAACCCACCTTGTCAAAGTTCATTGGTGGAAACATAAGTATGGAGAGGTGATATTAGAACTAGATAAAATAGTGAAAAAAGTACCCTCACCTATTATCAAACAATAATATGATTTTAAATTTCAAGGATGAATTTTCTAAATGGGGAATAATGTAAAACCCTAGAGTTTACAAAGAATATTTTTTTTGAAATAAATATGTATTATATTATATTATAAAATATTACACACATTAAACACATATTGAAAACAAAAACACATTATTTAATTAATGAATATCATTACATTAGTCAAATACTAATCCCATTAAAATTCCAAATATTACAAGGGAAAAAATAGAATATAGAAAAACTTTAATGGGAACATATAGATTACCCCAATCTGAAAGAATCATCCCTCCCAAAAAAATACTATATAAAAGATTTTTTTAGTAAACCAATAAAAATCATAAAAATGAAAATATATATCCTTGAGTGGAAATTAGTTGAATAATAAATTAATGAATTTATAGGTATTTATAAGATGTAATGTGAGCATTGAAATAGTAACGTGACTATTGAAATAGTAACATGACCATTGGGAATAGAAACCTAACCATTGGAATAGTAATTTTACCTGAAAATAATAAATTATGATATAAATAATATTTATCATGATAAATTTAAGTAAATATAAATATTATAATTCCAAAAAATAAATATCATTATTAAATAACTCAATGAAAATATAAGTACATTTTTAAGAAACTATATTTTAACATATTTTGTAAAAATAAGAATTTTTATATTTAAAATTAAAATTAACTATGTTGGAAAATTATTTTGATAAAATGAATATCATTTTTATATTATAATATCAAAATTTTACATGGGCAATTTTTTAGCAATTTTCTAAAATACTTCAATTTTCAGGAGAATAATGAAAATACAGTTTCTCTCGTAACTGATGTGTCTTAAATTACATCATTCATGATGTAATAATGAACAAATAATTTATAAGACTTGAGGTTTGAATAAAATATATTCAATATAATAAATCATTAATTAAAATACAATAAACTTAATTTTAAAACCTAAAAATCATTTTCCAAAAGCTAAAGTCAAAAGTGATCACTTTAAATAACAATTTTTCTTTTTTCCACTTTCTTTTTTAATAAAATATGTTAATTCGAATTATAAGGAGTTTAAAGTCCCAAAAAAATTATATTTTATTTATATAAGATTTACATTTAAAAAAATTTACTATTACAAGTTTTACCTTTGATATACTATTTTATTTTCAATTTTATTCTTAAGATACCCCTCTCCTCAGGTATAAATAAGCCCTCTCCCACCCATTGGAAAACCACACCTCCCTCACTTTAAAAATATAATGATCTAACCAAATACTCTAAATTAAGCCTCTTATAATTCCTAGGGATGTTCCAGATCCATCCAACTCTAATAATTAGAGGAGTTTAGTGTCGTAACAAAGAATCAACACCGAGAAGAGGGTATGTTCTCATCAATTCTTTCCCTCATTCTCCTCTCCACTTTATATTTTTCTACACAAATTTAAAACCCAAATATAATAAGGTTAATTAATTTATATGTTAATATTTTATTAATGATGTTAAAATAATGTAATTATTATATTTATAATATATTAAAAGGTCATGCATCCCATTTTCTATCTTTTGACAATGTCTCGTTAATGGTTAGTTAATCACCAATGAGGATGTTGCTTATTATTTTCATATAAAAAACCGTATATCTGGTTATAATAAATTATTTATTATATATAAATGTATAAATATATTTATTTTATTATTTTTTAATTTATTCTACTTATGTATGAATTAACATGAACAAAATATAGAAATCAAAGTGAAACATGAAATTTTTAAGGAAAACATGATATCTAAATGCTTCTGTTTCACCAAAAAAAATATAAAAATATAAACCAATGCTTATAACTGATAAATAGTTAAAAAATTAAAAAAATTAAATTTTTTATCAATATTTTAATAAAAATTATCTTATTATTAATTAGGATATGTAAAAATGATGAAATAAAGAAAAATTTAAGGTAAATGGACTCTCGAACCTAACTAATTTTCTTTGGGTTATGCCTTTTTCATGTAATTTTTGGTTTGGATATTCTTAAAATTTTACATAAATATCATTTAAATATTGTTACCTTCTCTTTTCTGGGATATACATGTTTCCACCTTGATTTTTAATCCAAATACAAATATTTTCTAAAAACACTTGACTTTTAAAACACATCCTTTACTCCTATTGAGTTGTTTCTTCTTCACTGAAGAATGATTATGTTTCTTCCAATTTTTTTTTCAATATTTCATTTTAAACCCGATTTTTATTAATTAAATCATTATGATACCCATTCTTTTCTATGTGTTATTTCATGACTATGATTGTTACATGATCCATGTGGCACGAATGATTATGTAAATATTATGATGTGAAGTGTGGGATTGAACTTATATATCCCTAAAATAAATTGGGTAATGTAATGTATCTCGTGAGATAATGTGTTTTATGAGTGAAAATGATGATATATTTTCTCACAATCATGATGTTATTATTTATGCACATATGTTATGTGTGGACATGATGCTAGATTTGTTCACAACTATGTGTGATATTTTACCACTATGACATGATGTTTCATTTTTATGCATCGCCACATTCAATTTTTTTTTTAAATTTCTCAATCATGATTATAACTATGATTACATGATTATGATATGATTATGATTACTATGATCACACATGTACGATTGATTTATATATATCTTATTTCAGATATGTTATCTTTCCCCTTATGAGCTTTTAGGTCACCCTTTTCTTTAATGTATATCCTCACTTGGATACATGTACTAAGAAGAATGTGAGAAATTTAAAGTGAATAAAGGAGAATTATTTTAATATTTTTTATGTTTTATTATGTATAAGTTATGTATGATCCTAATTTTCCCAAGATACTAAACCTTATAATATTTGAATGCATAACTATTATGTTGTTTATCTTTAAAATGATGTAATAGTCTTGTAAGAAAAATTAGGTTCAATATATATAAATCCCATTAGATTATAAAAAACCTACCAAAATATCTTCATTACATGATTATCCATTATCTAGATTCCTTGGTTTTATCAAAAAACCATTCTATGAGGGATTTAGGTATAAACCTAAAGAGTTTCTCTGAAGAAGAGGTATAGATCCTTACAATGCAGTTTTTTTCTTTCTCTACCACATTAAAATATTATAAAAATATGATAAAATAATAAAAATAATATATTACATACAATGAGATGTTAATATGTTAATTTAATAACCTGCATCCATATCCTCTTCCATCAAATGGGAAATTAAACCGCCGATCGTGTGTACAATGAACTACCACCTCACGAACCGATTTAATTTTTTTCCATCACTATCGCTCACAGATAGATATAATTATGGGTTTAATGTTAATATATTAAATTTATGAAATAATAATAATTATATAATTATAATATCACATATATATTCTCAGCTTACAACCAATTAGGGAATTGATAACGCTGCTCGTGCATATGTGTGGACTACCGCCTCAATGTTGAGATGTGACATGTTTTTCATTTTATTTTGATAGTGATGGTAATAAGGATAGATTTAATGAATATATATGATATATATTATATAATAATTATTGTTTAATGATTAATTATTACCTACCATTATTTCATTCCATCCTTTAAAAAATTGACAATTGTGTTTTTGCGTATGTACGACCTATCGTCTCAATGAAAAATGTAATTGATTTTTATATCTATAACATTAATGGATGACACTAAATTTTTATATAATGAATATATATGATATTTAAATAATTAATAACATTATTTTTATATATAACCATGATCAAAGTACAAGGACCAAAACTTCCATACCAAAACATACATGAAAAACGAAGATGTTATTACCCGAAATAATGATTTCGACAATGAATTTTTAATAAATGGGTGATAAAATATTGTGAGTAAATAATATATGGTATGATATATATTATTATGCTTATATACATGTATAATAAATATATATTTATTATATTGTATGTTCTAACTTTTAAGAATGAATTTGGACTTGATGTATGAGTTTCTCATCTCACTTTTACTTCTGTGAGACATATGACATATTCACCACTTATTTATTTTATGTGGTGTATATAGTTCCTCTTTGATATGATATACCATGAATATATTTATATTCATGGAATTTAATGTTTCATTTGAATTTATTTATTTTATGGGGCTTATAATTCCAATGTTATGAAAGCAATAATTGTTCATTTCACAATCTCATAATTATTTGAGATTATTTATGTTTAATCCTACCTTGGGGGGATTATAATATTTTTTTATATTAAAAACAATATATTTAATTCTCATTTGGTTATTCATGAATATTTAGATTAATAGTACCATTTTTCCCCCTTTTTTACTGAAAGTTTTTGATAATTTTTTTTTCAAGAAAGCTAACTTAATTTCTCTCTTTGGCTTAAAATATTTTTTCTTCCATATTGACGTTTTATAAAAATATTTTAATTTTTTTAAAATCTTCCAAAATTTTTATATAATTTTTTTACCATTTTTTACTTTTTACAAAATGTTTTGAAAGGAATCTCAATGTCATTTTCTGAATGAGATAAATTTTAACCATCTTACAATAGTGTGAAAAGAATGTTTTTTTACGACATGTACATAATTACCCACCACCACGAACACTCATTTTTTTGAAGATTACTTTACAATTATAAAAAGTTTATTTTTAAAGAAAAAATGTCCCTAATAATTTGAAAATATTTAGTTTTTAAAAGTCATTTTCAAAGTTAAATTGGTATTTTCTACAATAATGTTTTTAATGAATATTTTATGGAATTTATATTCATCAATGACAACAACCCTTATTTTACTTATAATACATTAGAGGTATCATATAATAATTCCATCCACCTTATTTATCTATATGTTTTATTATCATTTTAACTGGGGATGCACTATTTTGATACCATTCACCATATTACCTGTGATGGTTTTTGATTATGTTTATTGATTGGGTAAATTATTATCATTTTATATGCTAGTTTTTAAATATGAATGTTTATGTTGATTTTGTTCCTCCACTTTCATATGAAAAATGAATTAGACTTAGTAAGTGATGAAAAGAGACTGTTATAGCCCCTCAATGCATCAGTTGGTCTAATGAGACAAACTATCTTGGGTATTTTGCTGAGGCATTACCCATGTACAAGATGTCAAGGAAAGAGGCCCTGAAGGTGTGTTTATAATTATGAATACCCTTATTATGAGGTTATTTTTTGATTTCCATGTGATTATTTTATTAGTTATGATACCCACGGATAAGTTTCAAGATTATGTGATTATGCATATGGAATTATCTCATCTTCATTTATTCCTACCATAATATTCTTTGTGATCATGTTACTGATTAAATAGAAATTGTTTTTATTTTTTACCTTTCCATATTGATTATGAATTATATATTTATGATAGTTTCCACTATATTCATACACTTATTGAGTGTCTAATCTCAACCCTTTCTTATGTTTCCCTTCTTTAGTATTCTTGGAAATGTATTGTGATTGATATATAGGGATATACTAAAGGGAATAGTGGTGTTATAAAATAAATTACTATATTTTATTTTATGGTTTCAAATATAATGTGATATTAAAGTATGTGACACGTTTTATAATACTAATAAACCATTCAGTACTTTAGGATATGATCTCTTGTAACTAGAACCAATGGAATAAAGTAACCATTACCTTTGTGCCACTAGAGTTAAGGTCTTTACATTTTGAAATTCATTATATCATACTATGTGTATTATAAGTTGTTTACACCTTTTTCCTTCAAAATAATGAATTTTTATGGTTATAAATCCATGAAATGATATGATTATCTTGGTCACACCTTCACTAGAAAAGGTTCGTTGTATTTGGGTTGTGACTCCTCTTGAGGAGTATTAGGGTGTGAATATTTGACATAGGATATTTTTTATATTTACCACTATAAAAATATCATTTGTTCATATTTAATTTATATCATTTTAATTTTATTTAGTTATAATTTTTTAAATCTAACAATTCACACCATCTCTTGACCTCTTAACCTTATAATATCTAAAAAAACACTTGGTTTCACAAAAATCATATAATGATATATAGTTACCTAACTCATAGGGTAATAAATATCCACTATAAATTAGTTAGGATAATCCATGGGAACCATGATTTTGTATGAACCTACCAATTTGAATGATCGATGTGTTAACCAGTGAAAAATTTGAACTAAAGTCCCACTATCCATAGATCAATACTATTATGAGACATCAATTACAAAAAAAATATAATTCATAACATTCCTACACAATAAAAAACCCTTATTATTGAATTAATATGTTATATAGAAAATCAATGTCTTGGTTAAACACAAACTAAATCTTCTATGTCATACCAAGCATATAAGTTTTTTTATATAAGGAAATTGAATCATAAACATTTATTTAAAAATTTCATATTAAAAAAATAGTAATTATTTACAATCCCACAGTATTGCAGTTATATTTTTTGAAAATATGGGTTTTCCTAGTTGTTTACAATAATGTTGGTCATAGTTATTGACATTAAAAAGGTTACTAAAAATAAGGTTGGTCTAGGTTGTTGAAAATAAGAATGGTCAAGGTTGATGACCAAGTTGTGTGTTGGAATATGAATGAACCAAGTTGGATTTTTTTGGCTTTGGAATTATTAAAAACACATGTTTATAATGAATAAGGTGTTGAATTGTTTCTTGGGATATTGGTTAGTACCAAAGGTGATGGCCATGGTATGTTGTTAACAATAATTTTCATAGCTATACATGTTGAAATGTTGAAAAAGTAATTATTGGACAAGTGGATATTATTAAAAGAGTTGAAAGTGAATCAATATTGGTTGTGTGTGTTGAAAAGTTGGAGAATGAAGTGTGATGATACCTCATGAAATTTATCATACTCAACACTGTATAGGATATATTGGATTTTGGACTACACCATAGTGCATCTAGATACTCGATACAGGTGATGTTCAAGGTTACTACAAATCTTTTCCATAATGTAGTCACCGTGGTTTATAATATTTCCATGATGTAGTCACATTGGCTACACCGTAATGAAGGCAGGGGGATGAAAAATGAGGATAAGCTTGGATTCCTAGCCAAGAAATATCAACCATGCACATGTAGGAGAAATCTCAACCACTTAGGGAAACTATCAAGGCCAGGAATACACTATGGAACTGGGTAGGCAAGAGAGCACACATGCAGGTAGGCATGTGCATATGGAAGCAGTGGTCCAAACCATAAAGATGCAGTACAGAGGAAGTGGTCCACTCTCTAGGGCGGTAGCATAGAGGAGGCAAAGATTGTACCCTGTTACTTGTATCTGGTGGGTGGAGGAAGCAAAGAGGCCTATATACCGCATAAAATTAAAAAGAGCTTCTAATGCGGGATGAAAAGTTTACATTATATTGCATAACTAAAGAAACCATAATTTATAAGTGAATGTAAAGTGATTTCAGTACCAATTGAACTTTTTCGGTGGCCGTGCTGCAATAGAGAGGTCTAGGTTGAAGTCCCCATGGAGAGTAATTCAATGCCACAACTATTCCTTGCACCATGGAGGGTCCAAAATTAGAATAAATAAATAATTCCAGGATATCCAATCCTATAAGAGGACACACCACTAAAAAAGTGGTTATGCCATAGAAATGTTTCCTTTCCATAATCTTTTTGGTGTGATAATAAATTTAGAGAGATAATGTTATAGACCATGGGTAGTTTATAAAGAAGATCATGTAGAGATCATAATGACTCATGAGTCTTGGAGGTTTTTTTTTCAATAGTAAAGGACCACATCACAATACTCTAGATAATGAAACAGTGATATATGAAGAAGTGAATACTACATTATGATAAACATGGCCACAAAGAAAAAGCTTCAAAATAGGAGGTTCTATGCTATAATCGTTTAGACCACACCCTAGTTTGGAGTTTCCTAGGTTACCATTAGAATTTATTTCTCAATAGTTATATATAAAAAACATGGAGGAATAATTAAGGGGTAATGGGTGGTTTTTAAATCCCATTAATGATCTTTCAATGTGTCTAGTTGATGGGGAAAAAATCTTCTCTCTATCAAGAAGGGGGGATCAACAGGAAGTGAAAGAGGAATGAGTAATTGTGCACATCCTGTATGTTCATAAAACAAAGAGATAAATCACTTCACATAGAAAAAATTTCCATATCTATTTATCACAGATCAAGGAGAATTTGTTCAAGATTAGGGGCTCGAAGCTTTAGGAATTGTCATTTATTGAAGATCCTACCAAAGTAGAAGAATGTTATTGTTGTGACTACAACAATTCGAAGTTCTTTTAAAGGAATTATAGAAAATAGAGATTATAATACATCAAGGTATTTTCATATATGTCATAAACAGAATCCTAGTGGGACTTCAATAGAGCATCCATTCATACCTTAAGATAAAAGACAAGATAGTGTTACTGGTGAAGGGACCAATATGTCCAAATACTACAAAGGAAATCCTTTCCTATAACTATGATACAATGAAGGAACATTTGAGTGAGTGATCTTTGGGAAGTAGTGAGTTATCCCCATACTTTTTAAGGTAATGTTCCTTATCATAAGAGTGACCTTTTCCAAACCTCTATAAGCATTGAGTTTCATTGTGATTTTATTGCATGACACTACATTGGGGCATTATCCTTGGATATACCATAGTGATGGTGAACCAACTAAATAATCTTATTAATATTTACTTTATTTATACCAAATAATAAATATTAAGAAACCTAATGTAAATACGATTAAAGAGCAATCAAAGTGACCATTGAGTTTTGAGATGTTAAGATCCTATAGGGTATGTGAGATATTTGTAGTAGAAAGTTTTTCAATTATCATTGATAGTGAATTCCCTGATTCACTTCCCTGATTATGGTAATCTCATGCTAAGTCCCTTATTTATTTCTAATAAGTGAAATTAGAGTTATAGGTTGATCTTTGTAATTTTTAATTATCTGAATTTATCATAAGTTTTGTTGAAGATGTTATTTATAGTGAAGGCTTATTTACTTTTGGGGAAGAATATCAAAGGTTTGGAAAATAAGTTCATTTAGTTCATGGATGTTTATTTTGGAGTTTCATGGGAAGTGTTAGAATATGGAATAGGTTTTTTGAGTTGAAATGGACTTATGTTTGAAAAAAATCAAAGAAAAATTTCAATTGATGATTTAGTTAAATATGAGTTAATAAAGGGTATTGAGGAATACTTTCACAAAAATACGAATCATTGTATGTTATCTAAAGATATGAGGATGAAATTTCAATATTTACTATGGAAATAATAAATTACAACTGAAAAGTTTCACATGAATAAATTAAAGAAGAAGAAAAAATAAAAAGTCACCCCGAAAGCTTTGTTCTCTAGCTGAGGTAAAATATGAACCCGAGGTTATTTATGATTCATACTGTTAATTGGAGAAATAATGTGAAATCTCAGATGATTTTTTTGAGATAAAAAGGAGATGGAATTCTAGTGATGAAATGGAAACAATATCAAATTGTTTTTACAAGTAATTCTCATCCAATGATGAAGAAGGTTGATGGAGTATCATTCATGGAGTATACTCTTTGATGGTATAAGTTTTTTCCTTTAAAAAAATTATTGAGAAAAGAAGAATTTTCCTTTAATTCATTCCTGAAGAAAATGGTAACAAAGGTGA
The DNA here is from genome assembly GCA_963277665.1 of Viscum album. Lineage (NCBI taxonomy): Eukaryota > Viridiplantae > Streptophyta > Magnoliopsida > Santalales > Viscaceae > Viscum > Viscum album. Next base: position 69,203,513 of record OY728158.1, read on the forward strand.
AAGAATTACGTGATATGATTAAAGATATTTTCCAATATTTTTTAAAAGAAAATGGACATAGAGAAGAAGTTGAAGGATAACATTTAACCTCTCAAAACCAAAATTGAAGTAAGGAGTTAATTAGGTATGGATGCTGCTTAAAATATGAAACTAAAGGATTATCAATTGAAAAAGAAATATATGAAAATAAGATACCTCAAATAGAGGATAAACTCATCAGTTCTGAAAATGAATATCCCTATGAAATCTACCTCAACCTATGTAGTAAAGAAGAGGAATACAAATATAAAATTTTGAATTAGAGGGTTTCAATGTTTTTTTGGAATTGTGGATCGGAAAATGACCAAATCACCAAAGTTATTTTATTTTGGTATATTTCAATAGATAATGAGTAGATTTTATCAAGCTAGCAAGCCCCAATATCTTAGAAGAACTCCAAAAGTTCCAAAATCTCAATAAAGGAGATTCAAAATGTGGTTTTATTCTTATGGTAAATGTTTCATTGGTTCATGGAAGGGTAAAGAACCTATATGGAAGAACTATACTTCTATGACTTACAAATAGATTTATTATCCTGTAAAAATGAATATTAAGATAGAAAATAGGTTCAATGTTTTGGAGGATGAGAAATATCTTAAAAAGGGTGTATTAAGAACCAAAATCCAATCTCTCAAAATAACTCTGTTGGAGGTAAGGAATAAAAATCTAGATTAAAAAAACAATAGGTTATTTAAGATATTAGTATAATGGAAAATAATTTGAATTTGACCCCATAAATTAATATTTTGTCACGACCCGCCTTCACCAAAAGGAGGGAAGGGTCAGCAGATTTCCAGGCCCTTCCTTCTTTAAGTTGAAGGAGAGATAATGACCCTCGATACCCGCCTTCAATAGGTCCCGGAGTGGCGACTAGCACCAAGGGTATATAAATCTCCCACAAATGGAAGGCATTACCCCTTTTTGTTTTATAAGATTGAGAGATAAGATGATGAAACTCAACAACACCAAGGTAAAGAAAGTAAATCCAAAAAAATAAACCATTCCCACATGTATGTTACAAAAGTAAAGCCACAAAGTACAAAAGGTGACTACAAAGGTAAATACCCAAGGAGGAAAAGCAACAACTGCAACTGCCCCAAACGTCTGAGTTAGTATGGTCCTGTGTGATCCCCGAAGTCCTCCTGGAATCCTGAAAGCAGTTTTATATACGTAGGGTGAGCATACAAGTACACTCAGTAGGGAAAACCAAAGACTCTCGTGCACAAGTGGGGGAATGTGCTAAAGTCCCGTGAGAAAAAAGAATAAACCAAACACCTGTCAAGGTAAGCTATCCACCCAAGCCTCACCAAGGAACACTCCCCAAATAATGAAAGTCAAGTAATATATATATTAAGAGAACATTGATGTTTGGGTACCCCACACCACTTTCCCACTGGTTATTGAGACATCCTACGCATCAGACCAATCCCGCCATTCTCACCGCAGTCCCACTGCCACACCCGCCCGCACACACCTGGGCCACAACCACATGCAGTCCCACTAATGAAATCCCGCCCGTACACACCTGGGCCACAAATGTCACATGTAAACACGCCTGCAAACACCTAGGCCATAATAACCACCACCACGCCCGAAGACACCTGGGCCTCATCCCGAAGACGCTTGGGAAACCACCTACCGCACACACCTGGCCAACCGTCAAACTGCCCCGCCCGAAGGTTCTTGGGCTAATAATGGACCTCAAGCCATCACAGCCTACCCGAAGATACTTGGGCTATCCGGGAAAGGGATTAGAAAATGAGCTAATAACCAGGCACTAAGAATAGTGTTGGGAAAAACACCCTCCCCCATGAAATGGGGGTGCTCAGCACTAAGTGCTCAACTTGGGTGGGGCTCGAATAAGAAACACAAAGCTACAAGTATAAATATAGGTAACAAACACTCACCCAAATCTTAGGTTTTCCTAACCAGCCTACAAAACACAACACCACTGCGTCCAAGTCACAAGTCACGACTCTCACCAACAAAACCCATTCATCCCATTCTTGTTTCATGTTCAGTAATAATGTTTAATTATGTTTAAGCACTACTGGGAAACTAGTAGGCATAGACACAAGTCCAAGAAAGTAAACAGTCAAGCATCAACCGTAACGCCCACACCCGGTTCTCAACAACAGAGGATCCCACCCCAATTCGTGATATAACAAGTACCCACCTGGTCTTAAAACTCACAACCACCGAATCCATAACAACAGGGGATCCCATCCCAAAATTCACACAACCACCGAGAGTATAAAGACAGAGGATCCCATACCCTCCCACATCTCTAGCAATCGTCTTGAAAAAGAAAACAACCAACTACCACCACCAACACAAGTCAGGGCCATGCCGGTATTTTCATATTTAAACGACTTAACACACTCCATGATTTCAATTTTCGTGTGTTTTAACTGGGGTTATCACATAAGGATTGATCTTGGTGACTCAATTTATTTGGCTGGATATACGTGATTAACCAATTTACTTTTCATAGTAGGAGTTTACAACCACAACAATCCATTTAAAACATCAGCATGGGTTCATTAGTGCACAAACAACGACCACCAACGACCACGATTTTCAGAAGGCATAAGCCAGTACGAATCAACAAGATGGTCATAATATAAACAACATCAACGATCACAACCCCCCTTTATTTATAAAATACAATTCATTATCTTCATTTAGGTCTGGTTTGTCCAATTCTAAAGAACAGAAGCACGCCCACCCTGCATGATACACAATAGAGAGAGACGAAGGATAAATTCCCTACTTGTTGATAGATGATCGACATTTAGGCTGGGTGCGGAACTTTACGGATAACAATGCGGCGCGCCTGTTGCACCAGAAACTAAGCTATTTGTGAAAATCCACGATCGAGGAAGGGAGAAACCACGTCTTAACCCTTAGTTTATAAGAGCAGCGGACGGTTGAGGTGAGAACGCGAAACCGCATAAGGCGCGGGGGTCGTGGGTTGATCACACGGCTCCACTCATCATTAAAGGGGTTCGACTGGTTTAAACCGACTCATTAATTGATTAAGTATTTAATTAAAACTCTTATGCGCATTACGGGTCTTTAGAACACGCTCAAACAGGTCAAAATAGGTTTTAAAACCCTATTTGCGCAAAAAGGAGTGCTACTAGAAATAACCTGCGGGGTAGGCCAGAGCCACCGGTAGCTGAGAGCTACCGGTGGGTGACAGCTTCCGGTAGGCCGAGATACCGGTAGGCTGCAGCTACCGGTAGGCCACATCTATCGGTAGGCCTGCTACCGGTAGGCTAAGGCTACCGGTAGGCCTACACCACCATGATTCCCAAACCCGAAAACTCAAAATGAGATTTTCACAAAGTAATGGACCCCAAAAACCTGGGCAATTACATCAAATACCTCTTAAACGATTCTCGTCCCCGAGAATCAAAACAAAACCAGAAGGGAAGAGAGGGCTTGAACAACCACCTCGAAAGATACCTCTTCGGAGCGAACCCATGCTAACTAAAACATTTCCCCGCCAAGAACCAAGCAACATACCATGACAAACTGCCCGGGAATGTGGGTTGGGGAGTCTCCTCCCCCATGTCAAGATATTATCCGCTTTGGGCGGCACTGACTCGCCCGCACGGGTTTGATCACATCCACCTTAATGCGTCTTGATTAGGGGTCGGGTTATCTCCTCCCCATAGCCGGGTTTTTTCACACACAAACAGAGGAATGAAAACTAGTACATTTCATAGCCAAAAGACAAAACGTTCTACCACAACAGGTACAACAAGGAACAAAATCAAAACAACTCTAGGTACTGGGTACACATCTGTGCTTCCCTCTCCGACGTACTCTCCTCAAGCCCACCATGTCTCCACAACACACGAACCAAGGGGATGGTTCACCCACGAAGCACCTTCTCCTTGCGATCCTCGATCATCACTGGTCTCTCCACAAAGGTCACGTCGTCCTCGATGTCCAGCTTACCCCAATCAAGGAAGTGTGAATTGTCATGGAGATACCGACAGAGCTGGGACACATGGAAGAAACCATGTATCCTCAGTAGCGGCGGTGGCAACGCTAGCTGATAAGCCACCTCGCCGACCCGCCGCAACACTTCGAAGGGTCCAATGAACCTGGGGGAAAGCCTACTCCCCTTGCCAAACCTCCGCTGCCCACGTCGAGGGGAGACCTTCAAGAACACGTGGTCCCCAACCTCAAACTCTAAGGGCCTGCTCCTGGTATTAGCATACGACTTCTGTCTGTCCTGGGCCGCCTTCATCCTTTCCCATGAGCTGAGCCTTTTCTGTTGTGTTCTGCACCACCTCCGGGGCAAGGATGCTTGCCTCTCCTACTTCGGCCAAACACATAGGTGAACGGCATGGCCTCCTGTACAAGGCTTCAAACGGGGCCATACCGATGGTAGAGTGATAGCTATTATTGTAGGCGAACTCTACCAGGGGCAAGTGTCGCACCCATGATCCTCCTGAGTCCAGAACACATGCCCGTAGCATATCCTCCAAGGTCTGGATGGTGCGCTCTATTTGTCCATCTGTCTGGGGATGGAAAGCAGTGCTAAGGCGTAACTGGGTGCCAAACGCATGCTGCAATCCTCTCCAGACTCGCAAGGTAAACCGTGCATCCCTATCCAAGACTATAGACCTCAGAACTCCATGAAACCGCACCACCTCATCCACGTAATTTCGTGCCAAAGCATCCACAATACTAGACTCCCTAATTGCCAGAATGTGAGCCGATTTCATCAACCTGTCCACTACCACCCAGATGGCGTCGTATCCCCCTTGGACCTTGGGTAGTCCCATGACGAAATCCATCGAGATGTCATCCCACTTCCACTCGGGGACATCTAGGAGCTGCAGTAGGCTTCCTGGAACTCGGTGTTCAGCCTTCACTTGCTGACACACTAAGAACTTGGCCACAAACTCTTCCACCGCTCGCTTAACTCCGGGCCACTAGAACTGCCTCTTCAGTCCCTGGTACATCTTGGAAACTCGTGGGTGTACCTCCAGGGGTGAGTTTTGGAACTCACTGAGAACCTTTCCACGCATCACTCCTGGAACAAACAACCTTTTCTAGAAAAGCATCCAGTTTTGACCATCCTCTGTCCATCCTTCCGGAGCATTGCCCTGGTCAACTCGGTCACACATCACTTCGCACTCCGGGTCTCCCCACTGAGACTCCTCCAGTTTTCAAAAAAGAGATGAATGCACTATCATCTGATATAGGCAGCCTCTGCCGCTATCCATCTTTGCATCTAGGTGTAAGGCAGCCAACTCCTCCATTGCCTTCCAGGCATCCCCCGACTCTCGGACCGCATCCTTATGCGTCTTCATACTCAAGGCATCGGCCACCACATTTCCCTTGCCCTCAGTATAAGAGATCTCAAAGTCATAATCCTAGAGGAACTCCACCCATCTTCGCTGTCACAAGTTTAAGTCCCGCTGGGAGAAGATATACCTCAAGATTTTGTGATCCGTGAAGACCACAAAGCGTTCCTTGATGAGGTAGTTCCGCCATAACTTTAGTGCAAAAACGACCATTGCAAGATCTAGGTCGTGGGTGGCGTAATTACGCTCATGGGGGCGTAGCTGCCTGGACCCATAAGAGATCACCCCTTGTCGCTGCATCAACACGCATCCCAGGCCCTGTCCTGAAGCATCACAGAACACCTCATAGGCCACCCCTTCTTCTGGTAATATCAGCACTGGGGAACTAACTAACTTCTCTTTTAGATAGCTGAAGGCTGACTCGCACTGCTCACTCCACTCGAAAACTTGGTCTTTCTTGGTCAGGGCTGTCAAAGGGGCCGCAACTCGGGAGAAGTTGGGTACGAACCTTCGATAGTAACCTAACAGCCCAAGGAAACTACGGACCTCTGCCACATTCTTGGGGGCTGCACAAGAAACAACCGCCTCAACTTTTGATGGGTCCACCGCTACCCCCTGTTCGGACACCACGTGCCCAAGGAAGTGCACTTCCAATGTCCAGAACTTGCATTTCGACAACTTCCCATAGAGTTGATGATGTCATAGGACCTCCAAAACCGTCCTCAGGTGCTCCGCATGGTCCTCCTCTGATCTAGAGTAGACCAGTATGTCATCGATGAATACGACCACGAACCTATCCAGGTACTCCCGAAAGATGGAGTTCATAATTCCCATGAATACAGCTGGGGCGTTCGTAACACTGAAGGGCATGACTACAAACTCGAAGTGTCCATACCTCCATATGAATGCTATCTTCGGGATGTCGAACTCCTTCACTCTTAGCTGGTGATACCCAGACCACAGGTTAATCTTTGAGAACCACCCTGCCCCTTTCATCTGGTCGAAGAGATCTTCTATCCTTGGAAGAGGGTAGCGATTTTTGATCGTCACCTGATTCCGCCTCCTGTAGTCAATGCAAAACCTGAGACCACCATATGACTTCTTTGAGAACAAGACTGGAGCGCCCCACAGTGACGCAATTGGGCGAACATAACCCCTCTTCATCAGATTTTCAATCTGGATCCGCAACTCCCGTAGCTCTGAAGGTGCCATCCGGTAAGGAGCCATCGAGATCGGACGAGCGCCGGGCTGCAGGTCTATCCCAAACTTGATATCACGCCGAGGCGGTAGAGTGGTCACCTCCTCAGGGAAGACTTCCATAAACTCACGGACAATCCTTGGAACTCCACCATTTCAGCATCTATGGATTCCACTGTCAGCTCAGCCAACAAGGAGAGGAGGGGTTCCTCTCGTCTATTGCCCTTCTGACCGCCCCGCTCGCCGGTGAAGGTAACACGCCAGCCGACCCAGTCTGAGACACGACCCTTCTTCTTAAACAGTCGATGATGGCACACACAGAAAATAGCCAGTCGATGCCTAGGATGACATCTTATGGATGTATATGTAGTAGGAGAAGATCCCTAACCGACTGATGTGGCCCTATCATCAGTCTACATCCCATAAAAACAAACAACAAGTTGGTCTGACCTCCGACTGGTGTTCTCAACACCAGGGGCTCTGAAAGTCTCTCCGCATCTAAACCCAAGGAATGGGCTATACTTGGTGCAACAAAAGAGTGTGAAGCTCTGGTATCGAACAAGGCATAAGCAAGATTGCTAAACAGACTGATCGTACCTCGAACAACCTCTGGCCCTGCTGGAACTGCTACCTCTGTGGCGTGTAACTGTCCACACACAGCTCCCCTGCCCCTCGGCTGTCAGCCACCTCCCCGACCACTCCCGGGTCGAGGTCCCTGAGGTGCACCCCTCGGAGGAGCATGAGCTCGCTGTACCTGCTGCTGTTGGAAAGGTCTGGCTGGAAGTTGCTGCTAGGGTGGGTGCGGGAGGTGTCCGCCACCACCGTAATACACCTGATCTGGGCACTGACTCCGGAGATGTCTGGGGCTCCCACAGACGAATCACCATAGTCCCGGGCCCGAAGAGAAAGGGTGAGGGCCAGGGGATCGAAACTGAAACTGCTGCAGTCTGCTCCCTGCTGGTCGGAACCTGGAGGGTCCTGACGCTGGAGGCCTGGTGCTGACGGCCTTTCCCTTCGATGGTCCCATCCGGATCCCCTCTTGTGACACTCCTCCTAGAGCATGCATCCTCTCCACCACTTCGGCCTTCTTCTGGACCTCCAAGTACGTCAGAAGGGTAAAGGGGGGTAACAACATACTAGAGGGAGGGTCAGAGCGCCTCCTATAAACATCTTGCCCGAGACTCCTTGTCGGGAAAGAGGTCTGGAGAAAAACATAGGAGGTCCTTGAACTTGATCCCTAGCTCCCTCACGGACATACTCCCCTGCTGGAGGGAGAGTAGCTCCTATCTCTTTTCTGCCTTCATCATCGAGGAGAGGAATTTCGCCCGGAACTCCCTGTCGATATCTGCCCAATCCACCTCAGACTCTCTCCTCTCCCCCAAGTAAAGCGTCCACCACTGACGCGCCACTCCCTGCATCTAGTTGAGGACCAGAGGAACCCAGTACTCGGCCGGGGCCCGAATCAGGCCGAAAGCTATAACTATCTCCTCTATCCAGCCTTCCGTCTTCATGTCGGAGGTGCTACCCTCATACTTCTCGAGGGCCTGTCGCTAGAAGGCCCGAAGAGTCTTCTGCCACTGGTCGTCCTCTTCCTCTTGATCATCTCTCTACCAATTGGCCAATGTAGTCTCCGGGGCCTCGATCGCCTGTACCACACGTGGTCGCCTTCCAGGTGCCACAACTGCAAGGTAAACAAGGGATCCCTAAGCCCAAGTAGTGCATAATATCGTTCTTAAAACTTCTTAAAATTTTAATTTATTCTTAATTCTCAAGACATCCCAGAAACACAAGAACACAAGTCATTATGATGCATGTACCTTTCCTAGGGTATCTACCCTACAATCAGTTTGGCCTCACTTGGTCGTTCGGTTGGTCCAGATTCCTTGCATAGGATCACGGGGGGCCCTAAAATCCCGTGTCCTAGCCGGTCTTCCCTGGCCTAATTCACGCGCAAAGGTCACCCAACACTGTTGCCTTACCATCCCATGCAATCCTCACTGTTCCTAACTTCAGACTCCATCCTATCTCTCAACCATCACCTCTGATACCATTCTGTCACGACCCGCCTTCACCAAAAGGAGGGAAGGGTCAGCAGATTGCCAGACCCTTCCTTCTTTAAGTTGAAGGAGAGATAATGACCCCTGAGACCCGCCTTCAATAGGTCCTAGAGTGGCGACTAGCACCAAGGGTATAGAAATCTCTCACAAATGGAAGGAATTACCCCTATTTATTTTATAAGATCGAGAAATAATATGATGAAACTCATCAAAACCAAGGTAAATAAAGTAAAGCCAAAAAAATAAACCATTCCCACATGCATGTTCCAAAAGTAAAGCTACAAAGTACAAAAGGTGACTACAAAGGTAAGTACCCTAGGAGGAAAAGCAACAACTGAAACTGCCCCAAAGGTCCGAGCTAGTATGGTCCTGCGTGATCCTAGAAGTCCTCCTAGAAACCTGAAAGTAGTTTTATATACATAGGGTGAGCATACAAGTACACTCAGTAGGGAAAACCAAAGACTCTCGTGCACAAGTGGGGGAACATCCTAAAGTCCCGTGATAAAAAAGAATAAACCAAACACCTGTCAAGGTAAACTATCCACCCAAGCCTCACCAAGGCACACTCCCCAAATAACACAAGTCAAGTAATCTATGTATTAATATCAAATCGATGTTTGGGTACCCCGTGCCACTTTCCCACTAGTTATTGAGACATCCTACGCATCGGACCAATCCCGCCATTCTCACCGCAGTCCCACTACCACACCCGCCCGCACACACCTGGGCCACAACCACACGCAGTCCCACTACTGAAATCCCTCCCACACACACCTGGGCCACAATTGTCACACGTAACCACGCCTGCAAACACCTAGTCCATAACAACCACCACCACGCTCGAAGACACCTGGGCCAGAAGATCCACTGCCACGCCTGAAGACACCTGGGCCTCATCCCGAAGATGATTGGGAAACCACATGCCGCACACACCTGGCCAACCGTCACACTTCCCCACCCAAAGGTTCTTGGGCTAATAATGGACCTCAGGACATCACAGCATACCCTAAGATATTTGGGCTATCCGGGAAAGGGAGCAGAAAAGGAGCTAATAACCAGCCACTAAGAATAATGTTGGGAAAAACACCCTCCCCCATGAAATGGGGGTGTTCAGCACTAAGTGCTCAACTTGGGTGGGGCGCGAATAAGAAACACAAAGCTACAAGTATAAATATAGGTAACAAACACTCAACCAAAGCTTAGGTTTTCCTAACCAGCCTACAGAACACAACACCACTGCGTCCAAGTCACAAGTCATGACTCTCTCCAACAAAACCCATTCGTCCCATTCTTGTTTCATGTTCAGTAATAATGTTTAATTAATTTTAAGCACTACTGGGAAACTAGTAGGCATAGGCACAAGCCCAAGAAAGTAAACAGTCAAGCATCAACCGTAACGCCCACACCCGGTTCTCAACAACAGAGGATCCCACCCCAATTCGTGATATAACAAGTACCCACCTATTCTTAAAACTCACAACCACCGAATCCATACCAACAGGGGATCCCATCCCCAAATTCACACAACCACCGAGAGTATAAAGACATGGGATCCCATCCCCTCCCACATCTTCAGCAATCAGCCCAAAAAAGAAAACAACCAACTACCACCACCAACACAAGTTAGGGCCATGCCGGTATTTTCAGATTTAAATGACTTAATACACTCCATGATTTCAATTTTCGTGTGTTTTAACCGGGGTTATCACAGAAGGATTGATCCTGGTGCCTCAATTTATTTTTCCGGATATATTAGATTAACCAATTTACTTTTCACAGAAGGAGTTTACGACCACGACAAGAAATTTAAAACATCAGCAGGGGTTCATTAGTGCACAAACAACGACCACCAACGGCCTCGATTTTCAGAAGGCATAAGCCAGTACAACTCAACAAGATGGTCATAATATAAACAACATCAACGATCACAACCCCCCCTTTCTTTATAAAATCCAGTTCATTATCTTCATTTAGGTTTGGTTTGTCCAATTCTACAGAACAGAATCACACCCACCCCGCATGATACACAAAAGAGAGAGACGAAGGAGAAATTCCCTACTTGTTGATAGATGATCGATGTTTAGGCTGGGCGCGGAACTTTACGGATAACGATGAGGCACGCCCGATGCACCAGAAGCCAAGATGTTTGTGAAAATCCACGATCGAGGAAGGGAGAAACCACGGCTTAACCCTTAGTTTATAAGAGCCGCAGACGGTTGAGGTGAGAACGCGAAACCGCGTAAGGCGCGGGGGTCGTGGGTTGATCACACGGCTCCACTCATAATTAAAGGGGTTTAGGTGGTTTAAACCGACTCATTAATTGATTAAGTATTTAATTAAAACTCTTATTCACGTTACGGGTCTTTAGAACACACTCAAACAGGTCAAAATAGGGTTTAAAACCCTATTTGCGCAAAAAGGAGCGCTACTGGAAATAACCTGCGGGGTAGGCCAAAGCCACCGGTAGCTGAGAGCTACTGGTGGGTGACAACTACCGGTAGGCTGCAACTACCGGTAGGCCAAGCTACCGGTAGGATGCAGCTACCAGTAGGCTACAGCTACCAGTAGGCCGATCTACCGGTAGTCCTGCTACCGGTAGGCTAAGGCTACCGGTAGGCCTACACCACCGTGATTCCCAGACCCGAAAACCCAAAATGAGATTTTCACAAAGTAATGGACCCAAAAAACTCGGGCCATTACATATTTATTCTAATATATCACTTTTTCTATTAGGGAAAAGGTTTTCGAAAGTTTTCCTACACAATCCACTTAGTGGAAAAAGTGGAAAATGCAATGTTATATAAAGATGAATGTGAGATACACTTATTTTTTTTAACTCAAGAAGATACTTGTTTAAGTGTGATTAATTTCCAAACTATAATAAATTCCAATCCAATGATTAGAACAATGTTTATATCCATGAAGTTAAGTGTGCAAGTGGAATCATGTAAGGAATATCCATTAAAAAGAGGTTGATTTTTCCTGCTAAAAGTGATGATGATTAAAATAAAGAGTTTATTGAATTCTTCTCTTGAAATTAGATAAAGGGAAAAAGGAAAGATGGAAGGTGATGAGTTGGTTCTTATTAACTATCTTTATTCCTTAACATGAGGAGAATTGAGGTACCCATCTCCCCATATACTTTATTATGTATAAATATTTTTTAAGAGGAGGAAAATTAATGGAGAATATATGATCTATAGGGTGATAGTTCTTTAAGAGTACATGAATTATTATTCTAGATAAACACAAGTGGATGGAGATTATGGCAATGTTGGTCAAGTAGAAGTTGTGTCCACATTTTGTACACCAACAAGTGATACAAAAAATGGTTTTAAGAGAAAAATTCATAGGGGGATTTGTTCTAAACACAAAAGTATATTAATCCTCATCTAATGTTTTTGAATCCTTTGAATATCTAAAAGACATGGATTTCAAATGACATCATGTTTCCAAATTGAACTTAACTTGCTATAGGTGGTGTCAAATGTTTATCTAGTGGTATCGATTAATTCATAATGTGGTATGTTGTTCCCAAAAAATTAATTTAATTTTATGTGATAACTATTTGGAGTGTAGTGATGGAGATCATAGGTTGTCTTTTAAATGTGAAAAAGCCAAAGATATTTTTTGGGTTTCATTATATTCATGAGTGACATGGAAAACCCTATTATTGTATATAAAAAATCTTGTTTCCTACATAGAGCACTTGTTTAGTAGTCTTAGATGACTTATTAACATATCAATTGAAAAGTGGTATATTCATCTAGTGAATCTCTTGATAAAATATAGAAAGAAAGGAGACTAGCTTGCGTAACACGAGGTTTCTAAAAATTTGGATAATCAACATGTGGTTATTTATAAATAATGAAGTTATTTTTAAATAGGTAAGAAAATATCCTCAGGTGGGGAAGACATCCCCAAATAGAGATTTGAGATTTTTGGAATTCATTACCTACATTAAGGGGGTGATTATGTGAAGATGATGTTTCCTCCGATAAGGAGGAGAAAAATGAAAAGTGAATCTTGATATTTGTAGAAGCGGTTTTGAAAAGACTCCATGCCTTCAAAATTCCCATTTTATTTCATTTAAAATAAGGGGGATAATAAGATATCTTGATAGGGAGAATATATCATTAAGGTGGAGGGGAAAAGTTACTTCCAAGGGTGCATTAAATAACGAGAGAAAAAGTTTTTTGTGTATTTTCAACAAAATTCAAATGGGTGATCATTTGAAATTTAAAATGATTAAAGTTATATTGGCTAACAATAAGGGTTTTCATGGTTGTTTAAAATACAGATAGTCATGGTTGTTGATAATACAATGGTTTTTGATAATAAGGTTGGTCTAGGTTGTTGAAAATAAGGATGACCTAAGTTTATGACCAAGATTTTTTTAGAAATATCAATAAAGCAAGGTGGATTTGCTGAAAATAAATTTTTTGAAAACACATGTTAAATATGCCCAAAATGTTGAAGAGATTCTTGGTAGATTATTTGATTCTGAATATTATGGAAAATGTATGTTATTGGAAAGAACCTTCTAAGATATACAACATGAAGTTTTGGAAAAGTAATGATTAGCCAAGAGAAGATTTCCATAAGAGTCATAAGTGAATCCCCATGGGTTTTGTGTGTTGGGTAGCTAAAGAAGGAATATAAAGGATAACCTACACCATAGATCATTCTCCAAATTATTTAGGATATGTTGGAGAGTATACTACATGGTAGTTTATCCAACTACACTATAAAATAATGTTGAAGGGCACTCCAAATATTTCCTATGCCATAATCACCATGGTTTAAATGATCTCCACACTATAATCACTTTGAATGCACTGCAATTAATGGTGGAGGGTAAAAAATGGGGCCAACCTTGGATTCTTAGAAAATCTATCTCAACTATTCACATGTGTTAGTAAGATTGACCACATGGTGGAACCATTAAGGCCATCCATCAATGACTATAGTAGGGAGGCAGTTGAGCAAGCATATTGGAAGGCATGTATACATGGAAGTACTGGTTCATGTCACAGGGAAGCTATGTGGAGGCAATAACCCACACCACAGGGTGGAAGCATAGTGGAGGATATGAGAGGACACCATTGCTCACATTTAGTGGGTGGAGGAAGTGAATTGTATTATATGTTGTGAGAAATATGAAGGAGTTTCTGATATGTGGTTTGAAGCCTACAAACTATGTCTCAGAAAAAAATGACATATAAGTGTTTGTAGAGGGATTGTGATACCACTGGAAGATTTTAGGTGTCCACACAATTGAGATATGGATACAATATTGGGGGGTTTTAGAGGACTTTTTGTTCTTTTGGAACTTTTAAGGTTTCCAAGCCATAACATATATGGCTACACCGTAGTCCCCTTAGAGATTATAAAGTCAATGCCACAGTTATTCCTTACACTATAAATGTTTTTAATTCCATAGAAGAAAATAATTCAGGTATTACTAATCCTAAGGGTTTATACACAATATTAGAAGTGGATATGCCATAGTAATGTGTCCACACCTCAGTCAGTTCGGTGTGAGAAATTGTTAGAGGAGGTCATGTCATAGATCATAGGTGGTTTATAAAGAATATCTTGTAGAGATTATAAATATTCAAGATGAAAGGAGGCTTTTATGGACCTGGTCAATAATAGGGAACCACACCAAAGTACTATTGGCCATGATGTAGTGAAGTCTAAATAAGTGATGACTACATCATGGTTGACATAGCCATACCAAAAAAGTTTTCCAATGGAAGGTGCTATACCATATTCTTTTAAACTGATTTGTAGTCATGAGTTTTCCATGTATCCATGAACATTTATTTCACAGTACTTATTTGGAAAAATAAAAGAGGAATAATGGAGGAGTTATGGTTAGTTTTCAAAACCCATAAATGTTATTTTTAGGTGTTTGGTTGATGGGAAAACAAACTCTGTATTTCAGTAAAGGGATATGAATTGGAATAAAAAGAGGAAGGAATATCTGTGTACATCGTGCATATCTTAAAAACATAGTGATATAAATATGCACAAAGAACACTTTCCATGTCCAATTTGTAGATATCTAAAAGAGTTTTTTCCTAATGTGGGGTAGAAATACTAAGAATTAACAAGTATTAAATATTTTTACAAAGTAGAATAGTGTGTTTTCAATTTCTATAACAATGTAAATTTGTTCCAGAGGGGTTATATAAAATAGAGAACATACTTCATCAAGTTATTTTCATAGAGGTGATGAAGTATCCTAGTAATACTTCAATAGAGAATCAATTGTAACTTGAAGATGAAATCTAAGATAGTTTTTCTTGATAAAAGAACTATATGTCCATAAACTATGAATGTGATCCTTCCCACTGATAGTGTGAAAAAGAAGTAAATTTTGAGTGAGTGGCCCTTGTAAAATCATGAGATGTCCCTAAAATTCGTTAAGTAGTGAACCTGATCATAAGAGAGACCTAGCTAGAAAATTTGTAACTAGTGAGCTTCATAGTGATTTTTTTGTATTAAAAATGGCGATCCATGCTCTATGGACATAGCCCAGTGAGGGTGAACCAAGTAAATACATGTTTCTATATTTACTTTATGCGTGCACAAAAAAAAATCAAGTAACCTAAATTAAATTTGGTTAATGATTAATCCAAGTGTCCCTCAATGTTGATATGTCAATATCCTATAAGGTAAGTGAGATAGTTAAAGTATAAATAGATTTAATTACCATTTATAGTGCATAACCTAATTCACCCCCTCTCAAGGTAATCTCTACTAAGACCCTTTTTAATTTCCAATATTCATTACATGGAAAATCTATATACAAGAAGATTGATTTCTCAAATAAATGAAAATTTCATATATTTAACATTAGTTAAAACAAATTAACACAAGAATGAATACTATAAAAAGTAATTTTGATACATTTTCATGTTATATAGATTTAAGGATGGCATTTTGGGACCAAATTTTAATTTTTTTTGTGGAAAACAATTTTTATTAAATTTTCTTGAAACCATAGATAAGAATTAAGACATGGTTTCTCAAATTAAGTAATATTATATAGAAAATTTCTCAAAGGTCTCACCTTGACCCACAAAAAATTATAAATGCATAATCCTTTTTATTATATATTCATTATACAAACCATTCCTAGTTGAAATTCACTAACACATGGTTTTTCCTCATGGAAGTACCATTTATATAAACCATGAACACTTGGTCATACAACCATGATGTAGTAATATTAAAAACTATGATATATTTTATAATAGAAAAAACTATGTTTTTTTCCTAAAAACTTGAAATTTTCTTTAATGTTTCATAAATCCATGATGTGATTTTATAATCCACTCATTTTTATGAAACAAAATTTCAACTAAGATATGGTTTTAAAAACTATGTCAATGTTTTGAAAAAACCTGAATAATTTTAATTTTTATGATTCCGCTATTATTAATTATTCGCCTGTATTGGATATGATACCAATTAATCTTTTGAAGAAATATATATACCCATAAGCAGAGGAATAAAAATTCAATATACTTACATTAGATCAACTATGTAAGGAAACAAAAAGTTGAAATAAAAAAATATGAAATAAAAATTCCTCACTCGTTTTGTCAAATTTTTTCCAATAGTAAGTTTAATTAAGTTACCTAGAATAAATCAATGGATTATTTCCTCAAAAAGTTATAAAATAGCTGCTAGAATCATTGAATTCTTTATTAATAACCTTTCTCCTTCAAATGGATTCTTTGAAAAGCTCCTTAAAGGATAATAAAGATAAAGTATTTGATAGAGCTTATTCTATGTCAATAATCACTAGTTTTATCAAATGTGTTCTAGTATTTTTAATTTATAGGTTTCTTTCATTGAATGAAGGAAGATTTTGGATTTTAATATTTCATAAGTTATGAAATGGTAAACTATTGGCTTTTAACTATTTAAAATATTAAAATAGACACCTTGTTAATTAATTGATTTTTAAACTCCTTTAATAATAAGTAATACATAGACATGTCGTCACATAATGTGTGAATAAGTTGAATAAGAATAATAACCATTTTATAAATGATACTTAAATGATATTCTGTATCATTCTACTATGAAAACTATGACTTAGTGTTGAGAACCATGAGAAGACACAAACCATGTCATGGTGGCCCTCACCACATCATGTTTTAAGATTTAGTTTGTATATCCAACCCCTAAAATACAAAAAATACCAAACACAACAATCTTTTACCCAAAGGAATGATTCAAATAGAAACATAATCCATCAAGATTGTGATAGTTTCTCCCTCATTATCTTATGATATAAGAATTTTAATAATTAAAATAATTTATATTTAAATAGTTTATTATTTGAAAATAAAAAAAACATAACATTCCCACCACTTGAATCATTATTTTCAAACTGAACATTTTCAATAAATGTGTATATAAATCTTGTGATTTCATAATTTTATTAATGGGAATGAATAATATTTTTTTCACCTCATAAATTGATAAGGATATATTTTTAATACTTTTTTTTGGATACTCTTTGATTAAAATATGGAGACACTCCTAAGTTGAATTTTCCCTTGGTTATGAAATTTAAGAGACAACAAATAAAAAGTTAAATAGAGGAGGATGATACCTAAATTAAATGTAATAAAAAAAATATAAAATATTAATGAATAATAGAGGGAAAACCATCAGATTACCTAGTTCCTATTTTCATAGAAAAATATCGATAAATTAAATAAATAGCTTATAATGTAGAAATCACAGGTATGAAATTAGTTGGAGGTAGAAATGGAACCAAACCTGGGGATGTAAATATACACCTCTGACATTGTCAAACCACAATAACATCAATGAAGGTAAATGAAACTCCTTAAAAAAATTTAAATAGTGCAAAAAAAACTAATAAACTAAGAAAAAATTGCTACTAAACACTATTGAATAGAATAAAATTTAAGAATATGTTTTATTGAAATTATTCTATTGTATAAAACATAGAGACAAAGATAACAAATACAGAAAAAAAGAAACCAATAAAATGAACCATGTAATTATTTTATATTTAATATTTTATTAATTTGATATAGTATATGTTATAATTTTACCTTAAAAGTTTTTTATTGTTATGTTTTATATTTAACATGATACCTATAATTTTTATTTTTTGATTTGTATAAAATAAATAAAAATTATAAATAAAAATATCTATATTCTTAAATATTATTTTTAACAACATGTATATATTTTCATGTTTTTAAATATAATATTTAATAATAAACAAATAAGTGTTTTGTTAATGCTGTGTTATTTTTTTGTGTAGTGGAAGACCTCATAAGGATGGTTGGATGTGTCATATTGGAAATTTTATTTCAAAAATTGTTGTGAACTTATTTCCTTATCAAGGAGGTGTTGAATATGTTCCATTATTTTAGTTAGTTTACTCATCCTAGTGATAAATTTTTTACAAGGAAATATAAAATGTTAGTTTTGGTGGTTGGGTATGAAGGGAGAGGTTGTTGGATTTGTTTCCAGATACCTTACCTATTTATAAGTAAAGGTGGAATAAATGTTTCTTATGGGAATTTTGAAACCATTGCCTATTAATTTATAGAATTTGGACCACATTTTTATAATATTTTTTGAGTTCTTTTTTAAATACCATGAAAAATCAAGAAACTATTTTGGTAGTTGTGAATATACTTACCAAATCATAACAATTCATATATGTTTAAGAGAAAATTCAGTTAAGGAATTGGAAAATATTTGTATCAAGAATTGGTAAGGTTTATAGTGTGGTAATTTTTTTAAACATTAACCCCAGGTTCTCTTATATTTTAGAGGTATTTTCAAGAAGTTATGACTCCATAGTTGTAGTTTAGTACTAACTACCATGATCAGATGAAAAAACTATCTTAGTAGACTATATATATATTGGATAACATTTTTAAAGCATGTGATATATATTTTAGTGGTTCATGGAATGAATATATCCCATCGATGGATTTTTTTATAAAGTAATAGTAATAAAAGAAATATTGGTATGTATTCCTTTGAGGTTCTCTATTTGAGTTTATGGAATTCATCGCTTTTTTTGGAAGAAGAAGGCGACGATTCCTTGGAGGGTGTAAGTATAGTGAAAGGAAAAATGGGAAAGATTTAGTTAATTAAGAAGTGGTTGGTTCTGTAGAAGTGTAGAAACACACAGACATTAACAATCTATGATTACCTTTGGAGTTGATCACAGCTGGTCATGTGTTTCTTTGGGTGTCACCATTGATGGGCTCGATAGCCTTTTTAAATAGCGAAAGTTTTCATCTATATATATAAAACCATTTGAGGTGATTGAGTGTAATAATGTCATGAACCAAACCCAATAACCCACTAAAACAGTACTCGAATCAATTCTGACATGGTATGAAGGGAATTCCTAATCCCCATGGGATGATGGCTAGAACCTAAGCATCATGAAATGAACAAAGGGAAATATTTAACCACATAAAAAACACAACAATATGAAAGAAGAAAATAAAAACACATAAATATATGATATACCAATAAAACTATCAAGAGAAAAATACCACAAAGTAGGAAAGTAGAAAATAAAAATGGTATACACAACTAAGATGTCAAAAAAACAAATAATGACATCATCAAACAAGATCTAATTTTAATAGGTGGATCACAGACTCCACCTGTCACCTCTAACCCCAAGGTCCCATAATCAAGAACACCCACTACCTCTATGTGGTGTTTTCAATTTTCCTGGACCTATAAAAAGAGAGTCTACAAATTCCCAATGGAAAAATTATGGTGCGATAAACTCTATCATTATAGGATCCCACCAAGTATTCCACAATAAGTCCATATCAAAAAACCAAAGATGCTAAATTTTAAATAAAACATGACATGCTTATAATTTAACAATTCATAGTAAACCATGATTTTCAAACCATTTATATGGAAACTATAAACCAGGTAAAAATAACCATTTACACAAAAACATGGATGAATGAGTATTTCAATCATCATAGGAACTGTAACAGAACTATATCAATGGCCAAACTGTAGCAGCGGTGGCACTATAGTAGTGGAGGAATTATAGTTGGAATTGTAGCGGCAGCGGTACTGTAGCGGGTACTGTAGTAGCATAGGTACTATAGTAGTACTATTAACCAAAGGACCCTTTGATCCAAAAAATGGGATTTCAGGCCTTGTATTCAGACCACTTGGTCTTGAGATTTTAGGCTATGTAATGAGTCTCCCTCTACTTAGTTTTAAAGAGGTATTTGATTTAAGTAATAAATGAGGATTTGGCCCTAACCATAAAAAAACTTTTTCAATCACATCATAATGTTTATAAGTCCAAGGGTTTGTTAGATCAATAATGAAAGATCCCCACACATCTTAGTGATATATAACTATAGGTGTGCACATATCCCTAGATATAAGGATTAGGGGGATTATGACCCAAATACTAAATTAAGATATTTCCATGGTTTCAAACCATGGAAATAGGCCTAAAACTGTGGCTATAGCTTACAACCATGTTTGAACTACACCATGGGCTCTATTATCATTGAAACAGGGTCTAGTTACGACCATAGTTTTAAACCATGAACTTACATTATCAATTTTCATGGTCCACATGGACTGTGGCTATATGATATGGAAATAGTTGTTATTTTCACTCTTTAATAAACCATGTAAATAGGATTTATTTGAATGAAAACTTGGCACCACCTGAATTTGACCCCAAGAACACCTTTAGCTTAAGGTGAACTCTTTACCACTACACCACATAACACTTAAATAATATATAAAAATATTTATTCATGTATTCATATTTATTAATAAAACAATATAGTTTAAAAAACTAATGTATTCCACCATGATTTGATCACGTGGCCCCCACATATCACACATAACACTTTACCACCATTCTATAGGGCTGTTCATAAATATGTATAAATATTTTTGTATATATGCATATATATTGATATATATATATATGTATGTATATAATAATAATTTTTAATATTATAAAAAAAATTATAAGACTGTGGCCATGGTTTGAGAAAACCATGGCCATACGTAATCTTATTTCCACGGTTCTATTGAACCATGGATACTTTTGTATTTATTGCCACTATTTTTTTCAAACTCTCGCTATACCTTGATGTATGACCATAATTTTTTTCAAGCCATTAAAATAGGCGTTGGAGCCAATTTACCACACAAAAATCATGGTTCCCATAACTTTCCTATATCATATTTCAATGGTTTTATATAATTGTAGCTGTAGGTATATATATATCCATGGTTTACTCAAACCATCATTATAACCTATACCGTAGAGACCTACAACCATAGTTTGTCTATAACAATGGAAGTAGACACCACTATGGACATGGTTTTAAAAACCATGGATATATCTCCATGGAATTTGGTTCTTTTGGTAGTTGTGTGAGTCCACCCCAATTAATGAATTCCCTTCCCCCATCAAGTTTAGTAGTGTAGTCAATGTAAATTCATGTATAGGTAGAACTAGTACATGCCTATCCTGATTTTTCTAAACTACCCACCTAACTACCTAGGCTATAATGTGATTAAAATAAATAAATCAAAGGTAAAATCATTTATTTCAAATATATTTCATCAATCATTGCTCAAATAGCCATGAATCAAGTTTTCAAACATGACATTTCATTTTAAAAAGTGACATTAAATGGTTTTTTATCAAAACCCATGCTTTAAAAATAATTCATTTCTTTCAAAATACATAAAAAATTTCATGCCATCATTTCTAAAGATTCATCATCAAAGTTTTAACATTCTAATATTTTATGAAATATTTTTAAATAAATTTAATTTCATCGATAACTTGCGTTATACACAACATTGAGTTTTAACGAACCATGATATATAATTAATTATATTATTTAAATGATACCGTTATATACTAGACATTAAAAATGGTTGTATAAATAGGAATAAACATATTTTGAAAAATAATTATTAAATATTTTGATAAATAAAATTTATTGATAAATAATTATATAACTTTTGGTAGTCTTTATATGATTTGAAAATACATTTGTCTCAAATAAATGATTTTTATTATTTTTTATAAAAATATTATAAAATTAAAAATTTTCACTATTAAAAAATTTACTTTAGGATATTATTCTTTTGGAGTCAACATGTAAGAATTATCTTAGGGTGAATTTTTGTGATTTTTATAAAAAAATTACTTTTTAATGAATAGAGAAAAATTCTAATTTGTATTAAAAACGAATATATCATTTAAATAACATTTATATGGAAAATTACATGTATTAAAAACGAATATAAAATTACACTATTTTGAAATCACTTATTTAAATGGAAAATTATTTTGAAACGAATATAAAATTACATTATTTTGAAATCACTTATTTTCAAAAATACTATTTTCAAAATAATTTTCCATTTAAAAATACTATTTTACACTATTATTTTTCAAAATAATTTTCCATTTATCTGCATAGTTTTTCAAACCATGCAAAAACTATGAGTATATTTATAGGATAATGGAATAGACACACCATTTGGGTGCAATGTTTTAAAAACCATGTACCAACCATGAAAAATATCACTGTCCCGAATCACACAGTTTGAGGTGAAAGGCTACATGATTTTTCAAAAAATGTATTTTACCATCCACCCTCCTCTAGAACTCAAACTCATTATACAAGGTCTCTTGGGTAAATCTTAATGGTTTTAAATGACCATATTCCAATATTTCATAAGATCAAAAATCTCTAAAAATATCCAAAATCCACTCAAAATTACTAGAGAAATGATCCAAAGAAAATATTTTCAAAAAATGTATGTAAGTACCTAAAAGAAAGTGGTATGGTGTTTCAATTCTCCCCACAATAATGATTTCTACCCCATAAAAGCCTCAATAAGACTATTTAACCAAAATATGAGTCAAATGTTCATTCATCATCATCATCATCTCACACTCTCATGTGTCATGGGAATCAGAAACATGTCTCTATAAATCCAAAACCAAGGGTATGTATTTACCATGAAAAACCTTCATCTGAGAATCAACAATCCAAACTGGATACTTAATAACCCTCATATTAGGCCCCACATCAAGTTCCTCCCAATTAAAAACATGATATGAGTATTAAATTTATTTCTTGATCTATGAAACATGAAACACATTATGCATCGAATTCATTTTTTTGTGAAATACTAAACAATATGACACCTAAATAATCTTTTAAAAAACCTAAAATGGTCCCATGTATCTTAGTTCCATCTTTCCATGTTTTCAAAGATATCGATAACCCAACCGACAAAAAACTCTAAATAAAACTTGGTCACTGACAAATAACTAAAAATGAAGTTGATAAGGATCAATATATGATATATAATAACTCCATATCCTTATCATTCTCTAAATAACCACATAGATCTTAACTATAATTTCTTTAAAAAAGATGGGTCCCACAAGTGAAGCTTCACCAACTTCCAATAAAGAATGTGGATGTTAACAAGGCTAACCATACAATGCCTCAAAGGGTTCCAATTTAGTTGATAACTAGTAGCTATGGTTGTAAGAAAACTAACCAGACCCAAATGGAAATCCTATTCTCCTCGAAATTCAAGAATATAAGCATGAACACATGTCCAAGAATTTGTATAACCTCTTCTATTTGACCATCTATTTGAGGATGTTATACCATTCTCAACTTTACCTTTGGTCCCATCATATCTTGGAGGCCCCTCCAAAATAGATTTATGAACTGGGGATCCCTGTCATAAATAATAGTAGATTCAACACTATAAAACATAAAAACATTAAATATATAGAATTACCAAGACCATAACATTGGTAGTATTCCAAATTGGAATAAAGTGATCCAATTTGGTTAATTAGTTAATCACAACCCAAATCAAAATCTTTTCTCGGGGAGTACATGACAATCCAATCAAAAAATACATCAATATCTCATCCAACTTCCAAGTCGACATATGAAAGGGTTGAAGTAGAAATGAAGGAGCCTGATTCTTATCCTTGATCTATTAATTAGTATATGAATGATAAAAAATCAGTAATGTACCATTTCATACCTGGACACCAAAAATGATGCCTCATATCCTAGAAAATCCTCATCGTTCCTTGATAAACTACTCACTAGGAATAATGAAAATCCCCCATCATAGTCATTCTCATATGAAAATGAATGAAAAAAAATTCTTGAAGAAATGAATGATGTCCATAGATAGATACTATTCACCAATGGTTTCTTCATGATATAAAAAATTTATGATCCCTCAGAACTCATCATCAAGATTCTTCTCCTAGAGGATCATCTCTGTAAGGGAGGATATCTACTGAAAATCTACTAGAATAAACACAATATCATCCTCATAGAATCCAAAACCCATATTTGAAAAGAGGGCCATTAGTCTATAATCCTCTTATGATTCTATTATGTCTTGGGATAGTAATTTCTATATAAAATAATCAGTATAAATATTATACTTACCATAGGTATAATAAATTTCAAAGATAAACGATTATAGGTACTCCAACCAGAAACTATACTGAAGAGTCAAATTTTTATGAGAAAATATATAACTCAAGATCTTGTTGTTATAGTAAATAATAAAAATTTCTTCACAAAGGTTGTGCCACTAACCCTAAAGAGCATGCATCATAGGTGTGAGTTTGAGATCATTTTTGGGATAGTTTTTATCATGTTCCTAAAGCTAATGAGAACCATAGGAAACTATGTGATCATACTGGATGATAACACAACCTAAAACCATATCTAAAGAATAAAAAAACAAAATGTATCCCTACCCATCCTCTGAGAGAGTCAAAATTGGAGATGAATGAAATCAATTACTCAAATCATTAATAAAAGTCCAAAATTTTGTATCATAAAAAAACTTTACTCCTCTACAAGTGAGAGATGTCAACAAAGAAGCCAACTTATAGTAATATTTTATGAACTGATGATAATACCATGTAAAGACCAATAATCATTGAATCTCAAAGAAATTATATGGTTTATACCTAGATATGACAACATTCACCTTCTGATGATCAATTGAGATACCATGTTCTGAGACAATGCACTCTAAGAACTTCACTTCCCAAATACAGAATTGGTACCTAAATAATTTTTCATAAAGTTGATGATTCCTCAAGATGTCAAAAACAGATCTCAAATGAAGCACATAATCCTCCTAATCTTCAAATAAACCAAGATTTAATCCATTAATTCCATAATGAACGAGTCTAGATATGAGTGGAAAGTCCTATTCATTAGTGCTATAAATATAGTAGGATAATTGTTTAGAAAAAATGGCATAACAAGATCCTCATAGAAACCATGCCTACACCTAATGAAGTCTTTATGATATTATATTCTTGATCTAGATCTGTTGATAAAAATACCAAAGATCAATATTAGAGAACAACTTATCCCATTTTATCTAATTAAACAAATCTTCAATATAGGGAAACCAATACTTATTATTGACTTTAACCCAATTTAGCTTCAAACAATCAATATGTAAGAGAATGTATCCATTATTCTTCTTTGAAAAAAAAACATAGGTTCTACCCACGGTGACACACTACATCAAATGAAGCCTTTGGAGATCAAGTCATCCAACTATACATTTAGTTCCTTTAGTTCATATGGTTCTATATGATAAAAAATAATAGTTACTTGACGAGTACATAAAATCAAGTCAATAGAGAAATAAAACTCCATATCTAGAGGTAAAATATAAAAATATGATATAAACACTTCTAGAAAGTTAGAAGCTACGTGAGGAATTTCACTATGAAAAGATTAGTACTCTAGTTCAAATGGAAATAATGATATCAACCTAACAAACTCCTAAAGAGGAGTTCTTGATCGATTATCCAGTAGGTCATATTCCCCATGAAAAACGAAAAACTCAACTTCAGGGGAAGTAAAAGGCACCCATAAGTGAAAATAGTCAATATGACCTTTATACGTAACCAATCAGTTAATTCCAAAGATAACATCTAGATAATTCACAGAAATTTTTTTCCCCTAATAAACTCGATCTATGACAAAGATAATGTATAATATGGGAATCATATAACCTACTATATCTTTGTCTTGAGAGGAATTTAAATTTCCATAACATAAGGAATGATATCTATAAGAAAACTCAACAATTCTGTAGTGCAGGATGACACAAAAGAATGAGAGGCACCAGTATCAAATAAAGAATCCACTAAAGATGACGCAATTGTAATGGTACCTTTGATTATCACATGACTCACTCTATTTACCACTACAGACTCATCCACTATATGAAGTTTATTCGTTCCTAATACCCATGGATATAACCCCAATAGTTAATGAAACATCTCTCTGCTCTAAAGATATTGTCGGTACTAATGATCCCACACCAATATGCATAGTGGTGAAAAAATAAAAAAATATCTATAAATGGCATGAATGGACACATGATATGTACTTATTCAGTGCCTCCAAGAAATAATTCTTTGAATTCCTAGCCATTCCACATTGTAAATTAGTTAGTGGACCTTTACCAGACACTACAAATGAAATGGAGGAATATTATTTTGAGGAACACCATCATTGTTTCCATTATATGGATCATTTTGTTTTCTATTCCATTTAATGAATGAACTAAAGATACCGTTAGGAGTATAAGGCACTCCGTTCATCCTTGAAAACTATCATGTTAAAATATTTTAATTTTATATATATCTATAAAATCAATATAAGAGGTAATATTCGGCATAAATACCTGAGACTGAATATCTGATTGAATACCCATCTAGAACCTCTATTCCTTTAGCTTCTCATTTAATACCACTTTAGGTGAAAATTGAGAATGTTCAGAAAAATGATTAGCATTCTAAGACATTTTCCAATAACTTTTTTTAATTTTACTAAATTCCTTAGACACAACATAAACCATATAAAATATATTTAATTTCTCTATGAAAAGAGACTTTATGTCTTCCCTCTCTAATACCTCACTATTCTTTTCTTGAAATATATCTTACCACTATCTCCTAATAGAACATTCAAGTTTGAAGATAGTACATTTCAACTTAATGGAATCTGATATCATCAATAACTTAAAAAGTCTCTCAATCCTTCCCAACCAATCCTCTACCTCCTAAATATCATTCATTCCATAGAAAGATGGTGGTTTCTGATGAATAATCTCCTAAGATCTATCTCTTCTATTTTCCCTTCAAGTTTCCACTTCTAAAACCTGAATAGGGATAGGTGTGGATCTTTTTACCATATCATGGAATGCAGAATCTACCACATATAAAAGGTTTTGGTCAAATAGAGGGTTAGTTTGGTATATTTCATCAATAGAAACCTCATAAAGATTGACCAGATATATTCTTGGTGGAATGTTACTACACCACATCAACTGATTATAAGGGAAGATCCATGAAGATACATAGTAACATCAAATATATTAGCTGAAAATCAACTTGAAAACATAAAGATCAGATTAAGGATTTGTAAAATTCCTAAATTAAATTAATTTAGTCCTCAAAGACTCATTTTCCAACCACCCATGGTAACTTAAGGATCATTAAAATGATAGCTAGCCATGTACTCACTCAAAACCTACCCCTCATGTCTCGAAAATACCATTTCTTATCTACCAAGAAATTCAAAACTATATAATGATATCCAAAAATTAACCAATCTATCCTTTGGTACCAATTTTTCTCAAACCAACCAGATAACCCACTAAACCATTGCCCGAATCAATCCTGACATGGCCCAAAGGGCGTTGTAGATCCCCACAGGTTAGCGAATAACACTTAAGAATTAAGAAATTAAAAAAGGTAACGATTTCACCAAAATAAAAACCAAACAATATTAAAGAAAAGGATAATAATCCATAAAAATTTTGCATTCCTATACAATCATCAATATAAAATCACCAAATGTTATAAAATCACCAAATCAAAATGGTATATCACAACTAATATGTACCAAAACTAACAAAACATCATTATAAAATATCTCCTTGTAATAGGTAGATCACATACTCCACCTATCACCTACAACTCCTAAGGTATTACTGTCAAGAGAAACCACTAAATCCAAGTGGAGCTTTCCCTTTTCCTAGACCTGGTATAAGAAAGTCTATAAATTCCCAAAGATAAAATTAAGGTGTGAGAAACACCATCCCTATAAGATCCCACCAATCATTCCATAAATAATATATATTAATTAAACCAAATATAATCATTTTTAAATAAAACATGGCATGGTTATCATTTCACAATACATAATAAAACATGTTTTTAAATCATTTCTATGGGAAGTATAGAGCTGACATAACTAGTTATTCCTATCAAAAAAGGTATAAATAATAATTTTAGTCATCATAAGATTGAATAAATTATTTCATAAACATTGGAATTTATAAATCATTTTCAATCATAGAATCATATTTATAAATATCGAGGTCCATTGGATCAAAGCTTAAGGACCCTCACACATTTAATTGATATATGGATCTAGGTGTAAAATTATCCCATGATATTAAGCCTAGTGGGAACACGAGTCCACCCAAATGAATGAACTCCCAACCATCATCATGTTTAGTAGCATTGTCATCATAAATCCATGTCTTAGTTGAGACAATACATTCCTATCATTCTTTTCTGGGACTACCCACCAAACTAGCCAAGCTCCCATGAACTTCAAAGAAATCAATCAAAGGGAAAATCATTCATTTGAAATCAATTTCATAAATAATCATTAAATAATCCATAAATAATGTTTAAAAAAATTATATTTCATATAAAAAACCAACATCAAATGGTTTTTATCAAAATTCAGGCCTTTCAAAATAGTTCATTTTTGTTCAAAATCCATAAAATCTTTGATGTCATAGTTTATCAATATTCATTATCAAAATAATCCTTTAAATCATTCCTTTTAAATTATAATCAATTTATATAATCCCATAAATCATTTGAAAATCTATAGTAAAAGGGACTGAACACATAATATGACACTCCAAAAACATTTTTCAAGAGTTTCGAATGATTATTTGAAAATAAATTGAGTACACATTTCAAATAAAGTTAAAAAAAATAGTTTTATTTGATAGAAATTTCCTTCCAAAACCACCTACCTCAAATAATGGTATTGTTAAAAACCCAACAAGGGATCCAATAATGAGGATTAAAAAGGATATAAACAACCAAGAAGGGATCCTAGTGTAACATCCCCACCCGACTGACTATAGAAACAATAGCTGGACTGATCACCACATCACCTCAAGCATGCCACCCTATAAGGCCCCGACATTAAACCTTACTTAATCTTGAGATATTTCAAGAATACACGTTGAGGATCTTTTCAGGTTTAGAGTTTTAGAGAATTAGATCATAAATCATACATTATATTCCACATTTAAACAAAGTGGTTACATAAAAGATAGTACTAATTTTTCCCATCAATGGAAACATATTTAAAATAAAACATAGATTCTTTCTTGACACTTCCTTGACACTATCACCACATCATGTACCTTTTCCTTAACCTGTGGAAAACATTTCAAAAACTTGGGATGAGCATAAAAAGCTTAGTGAGGGATATAAAAATATGGAAAGGAAATATGAGTACATGTATACATAAGAATCAATGAAAACATACTTTACTCATAAAACATAAGCACTTTAACATACCTCATCAAATCATGAATAAATCATAGAAATCATAAGACATAAAGGTAACTTGAGGCATTCATAACATTCTTACGTAGGGAGTAACCCTCTTGGTTACGTTTGGAATACCCATCACAATATATTCCCTAAATCTCTTCGGAGAAACCTTAACATTTAACCCCTTCACATTACCCAATGCATTGGAGAGCTATATCGGGCTCACCCGCCCTTATTTTATCATGGAACCACCCGTCTTCATAACAGTGCCCAAGAACCATAACATAATCGTATCACATAAAACATGCATAAAGGAAACATAACATTTCCACATTTCAATCACAAGATATCAATACAACACATTGATATAATAGAAAAATTATGAAAACTATTTTCAATACCAAAATAAAGGAAAAGTAAAACATGGTATTTATTTTTCATTTAAAAAAAGGTATGTCTTGTAGAGGAAGCCGAAACTCAAATAATGGTCACGGTGGCGGAGAAGTCATTGTCGCCGCATACGTATGACAAAAACATTCCCTTTTGTCGTTTAGTAAAACGCTTCGTATAAAAAAGCTTCCATTTGGATAAACATAAAATTCAAAGGGGTTTATACACCGTATAAAATAAGGTTGTGTATAAAACAAAATATGCCTCAATGAAAGGAGATTGAGACGAAGTCCCATACCTCGGGTCCGACTTGACTCGATCGCTCTTTAATCTCCTGAATAATAAACATGAGTTAATTTATACTTACCTAAGAACCTTTTTTTCAAGTTCATTATTCCTTTTATATCACTTATTACCATGTTATGAAAAATATGTAATCATTTATGTTAATAATGGTCATTTTGTCGATCATTGGTACTTGAATCAAAAATATACTATTTATAATTACAAGTTGTTCATGGGGTAAAATATTCATTATATCCAGAATTATATTCATTATGTAGATATCATATATATCATATATATCCATTATATACATGCATTTATAATATTACATAACATTTAGAGGTAAGAAATGAAATGCACTGTTCATGGAGACGGTAAGCCGTACGTACGTATGAATGCTACTTTCATTTATATTTCTTAATTAATGGAGTGAAATCATAATGATATAAAGGTATATTATAATTCCAGTATAATATCATATATAATATCATTAAATCTATCCTTTATTCATACCACATATGGTATTAACAAATCAAATCACTTTGAGGGGGCGGTAGTCCACACTTCCTAAAATGAAATTATCGTGTTTACCCATAATGGAAACCATAAAGGTATTCCACAAATGAAAAATACAGAATCATATGGAAAACATAAAAATAATATATAACATATATAAATATATTTACATCTTAATGGACACCATTAAAGGTGTTAAAAGAAGATTGAACAATCATCATTTCATGAGGCAGAAATTCGCCAACCACAGAAACAATATGTTATTTAACCATTAGACGGAGGTGTGTGTAAGTTTAGCTCGAATAATTCTCATAAAAACATTCTAGTATATTTAATATACTGGTTTTGTTACAAAATAATGGAATAAATAGAGTTTATAGGGTTGGAGAAGCAAAATAAATCAAAATAACACAATGAAACCATTTCCTTAAAATCGGGTAACTCTTCTTTGTTTGAACCAAAAGGGTTCCTTGAAGAGCTTTCATCCCAAGATAAGACTTAAAGGATTATGGGAGGTATGTTGAGAGATAAAATGAAAATATCTTGGCCGAACCAAAGGCTTTAGAGGTGTGGGTAAGGAGGTAGAGGTGGGGGCCTTTTATAAGAGGAGAGGAGGGGCACTCTTGGAAAGTTAAGAAATGATACTTTATTATAAAATGATTTTGGGATAAAAAAGGTCCCACAATTATAAATTTCTAGGATAAGGTGATAAGGATTCTAAATACACCCATACAAGAGGTTTTTGACAAGTTTAGGTCTTATATTTTACATTATATTTTCATTTTATTTAAATCGTTAAATAATGAGGTAATCGCTGCATCATCATGGTGTCATAAATAATTTAATTTATTTAATGTCTAAAAATTATAAAAAAATATCATGATGTAGGAAACCGTCTTATCTTCCCAATTAATATTTATAGTCAAAATTATGACTTGTATAACCCCATGTAAAAATTGTTTTAGCAAAACAATATATGTTTTTGACATTTTTATTTTAACTTTAAATAAAAAGTAATTAATGTCCTTTTCCTACAAAAGTGGCTCCATGGGGTCCACAAGTTGACCCATGGATTTTATTGGTCGGACATGACACATCCAATAAGGGTAGGACATGTTTCTAGGTCATTTCATATTATTAAAACATTATTTTTCCCTTAAATTACACTAATTACCTCTAATCGCGATTAATAAACTTAATAGTTACTATTCACCAAAAATTATTTTAATCCCATTGAACCACATATAACTTCCTAATGACAACCATGTATGTCGAAATTTTTAAAATAAAAACACAGATGTGGTAAAGTTTCATTTAAACAAAAAATCAGTTTTTTTAACTGCCACTTAGTGGTTTCACTATTCATAAAAAATTGAAGTTTTTCAGAAAAATACCCAAAATTTACCCTAAGCTATATTTGATATTCTGAATTCAAAATTGATGTCTATTTTAAAAAATTCATAACATTTAAGTTGCATTAATTAATTTAATAATCAATTCCCGTTGTCAAAATAAAAAGCGTGTTTTTATGAAACAATATGTATCAAAAGATTGACACTTGTTTAAGTCCAATTTCAAAGTGAAATTAATTCCAATGACCAAAATTGGATTAAATGGTAAAAATATATTCTAATTTTACTTTAAAACCAATTCAAAATATAATATAATCATATAAATAAATTAGATTAAAAAGTGGTTTTGAATTAAAATACAACATCTTTCACTATTCATTAAAAAAATGAACTTTATCAGAAAATACAAAAAATTTACACAAAGTAAATTTTGATATCCCAATTCTAAAGAAGAGTTTTATTTGGTCCAATAGAATGTATAAGAGTTACCAAAACTATATTTAAATAGGGTATTCCATCAAAAGGCGATAGTTTGACCTTTTAGTGAATATTAGATTATCTATGCCAAAAATTGAATTCTTTTCTTATTTTGAGACTTTATATTTTATTGGATAAATGTAAAAACATTTAAAAAACATATACAATCATATTGTAGTTATTTCTATTCATTACCTCCAATACAAAGGCTACGTGTTAACTACCATTTAGAAAATATTATTATATTACTAGTGTTCAACGTAAGATTTCGAAGAAACTCGTTGTTGCGTATTGGGAATGCTATCGAACATAGAAACCCATTTAAAGTAAAATTAATATCTAACTCGCAAATATTAATAAATATGAAAATGTATTATTCTTTATTTACCTGGGATGTTACATCCTTACCCCCTTTTGGGAATTGCGTCCTCGCAATTTTATTCACTTATCAAAATAAGTGGGGGTATTTATCCCTCATAGCATTTTCAGATTCCCATGTTTCCTCTTCAACCATATGGTTTTTCCACAAAACCTTTACCTGGTGAATTACCTTATTCCGCAACACTTGCTCTCTACGGTCAAGAATCTGGACTGGTTGTTCTTCATAAGAGAGATTCTCTTCCAACTGAACTACCTCTAGGCTCAAAACATGAGATGGATCTGGCATATACTTTCTCAACATCGAAACATGAAAAACATTGTGTACCTGAGATAAAATCAGAGGTAATGCCACTCTGTATGAAACTGATCTAACTTTCTCTCGAATTTCATATGGTCCAATGAACCTTGGACTCATCTTTCCTTTCTTACCAAATTGCATCACACTTTTCCATGGTGATACTTTGAGAAAAACATTATCACATACCTCAAAAGATAGATCCTTCCTCCGGTTATCCGCATAATTCTTCTGCCTACTCTGAGCTTTTTTCATGTGTTTCTGTATCAGCTGAAATTTTTCTGCCAAATCTTCTACCAATTCTGGTCCCATCAAATTCCTTTCACCCACTTCACCCTAGAAATCTGGAGTTTGACACCGCTTCCCATATAATGCCTCAAACGGAGCCATCTATATACTCGAATGAAAACTATTATTATATGAAAACTCAACCAAAGAAAGATGTTGGTCCCAAATTCCCTGATAATCCATAGAGAAATCATGTATTATATCCTCTAAGGTCTGAATTGTTCGTTCTGACTGCCCATCTAATTGCGGATGAAAAGCTGTACTAAAATTTAATTCAGTAACCAATGACTTCTGAAGGCCATTCCAAAAGTTAGAAGTGAAAATGAGATCACGGTCAGATACAATGGAGAGAGTAACTTCATGTAACCTGAGTATCTCTTTAAGATACAAATGGGAAAGTTGATCTAGGGAAAATGTATGTCGTATAGCAAGGAAATGAGCAGATTTAGTCAAGCGATCAATAATAACCCAGATTGCATTATTACCTCGAGGTGTTTTCGGCAATCCCACAAAGAAGTCCATGGATATATTCTCCCATTTCCACTCTGGTACTGGTAAAGGCTGAAGCATCCCTTTTGGTAACTGCTGCTCTGCTTTAACCTATTTACATGTCAAACACTTCACAGTAAAATCAATAATATCCCTTTTCATTCCGTCCCACCAGTAATACTCCAGAAGATCTCTATACATCTTAGTACTTCCTAGATGAACTGAAAATGGAGAAATATGAGATTCACATAACAACTCTTTATTAAACTGTGAATCAAAAGGAACACACAATCTCTTCCCAAATCTCAAAACAAAATCATTATCAATGTTGAATTTAGGAAACTTACCCTTCAGAACCAGCTCTACCATTTTCTACAACTTGCTATCTTGCTTCTGTGCTTTCTTAATTCTGTCTGATAGAGAAGATTTCACTGATACCTGTAACAAAACAGAAGGACATTCTACACCAACAACTTCTATGCCAAAGTTCATCAAATCCCTAACCATAGGATCATGTTCCAAACACAACATTGTTAATGAAGCATTACTTTTTTGACTCAAAGCATCAACCACTTTATTTGCTTTTCCCGGATGGTAATGAATTGTACAATCATAATACTTGATTAATTCTAGCCATCTTCTCTGTCTCATGTTCAATTCTTTCTGAGTGAATATATACTTTAAACTTTTTTGATCGGTATATATTTCACACTTTACTCTATACAAATGATGCCACAAAATTTTTATAGAAAAAACAACAGTAGCTAATTCCAAATCATGTGTAGGGTAATTTACCTCATGAGTTTTCAACTATCGTGAAGCATAAGCACTTACCCAATCATTATTTATTAGGACTCAACCAAGTCCTTTCAATGAAGAATCACTGTAGATAACAAACTCCCCATTCCTGTAAGGTAGTGCCAAAACTAGGGCATTCACCAATCTTATTTTCAGTTCCTGAAAACAATCATCATATTCTTTTGTCCAGATAAACTTAACACCCTTCCAAGTTAGCTTAGTCATTGGACAAGATAACTGTGAAAAATTTCTAACAAACCTTTGGTAATAGCCTGCCAAACCAAGGAAGATATGAATATTAGTTACATTTGTGGGTCTTGGCCATTCTTCAACAACCTTTGTTTTTGCAGGATCAATAGTTATCCCATCTTTAGAAACAATATGACCAAGGAAATAAATTTGTTGCAACCAAAAATCACACTTGCTAAATTTCCTATAAAATTTATTTTCTTTTAAGGTTTTAAAAATAACCCTTAAATGTCTTTCATGCTCCTCTTTACTTTTAGAAAACACCAAAATATTATCAATGAAAACAACCACAAACTTATCCAAGAACTCATGGAAAATTCTATTCATAAGGTCCATGAATACAACAGGTGCATTGGTTAACCCAAAAGTCATAACTACAAATTCATAATGGCCATATCTACTACGGAACGCAGACTTCGGTACATCTGCTTATTTTACTTTCAACTGATGGTACCCCAACCGCAAGTTAATCTTTGAAAAATACTGAGCTCCCTGGAGATGATCAAAACAATCATCGATATGAGGCAAAGGATACTTGTTCTTAACAGTAATGTTATTCAAGGCTCTTTTATCAATGAAAAGTCTAATTGAACCATCTTTCTTTTTAACAAATAAAATAGGAGCACCCCATGGTGATGTTCTAGGTCGAATGAAAACTTTCTCTAATAAATCTTGAAATTGCTCCTTCAACTCTAAAAGTTCAATTTGAGCCATTCGATAAGGGGGTTTCGAAATTGGATTAGCATCAAGAACTAAGTCAACAGTATACTCAACATCCCGATCTGGTATTATTCCAAGAAACTCATCAGGAAAAACATCAGGATACTCATTTACCACTGGCACATAATTGATCTGAACAGTTCCTTTGTTTTCAACAATATGTGCAAGGTAACATTCATTTCCATCTTTTACAAGTTTCTCAGCCTCTTGATATGTTATCAATAGCAAGGGTTCATTCTTGTACACAAACTAAAAGTCTTTCTGAAAAGAAACTTCTTTATCTCTACAATCAATCTTATCATGGTAAATAGAGAGCCAATCCATACCCAGGATAACATTAAACTCTAATAGAGGTAAAAAAAATAAGGTTTGCAAGTAGGTTCTTTCCACGGATAAGAATAGGAAGATTCTTATAAATTATTTTTGCCTCAACATTTCCCCCAGTTGTTTTTACCAAAAGTTCAGGAGTCATTTCTTGAGATGGTATTCCCATTTTACTAGAAATGTTTTCAGAGATGAAAGAATGTGTAGACCCCGAAACAAACAACACACTGGCATAATCTGAAAAAACAAACAAAGTACCTGATACCACTTCATTTGATGGCCCAAAATCTACTTAAGTAGTTGCAAAGGATTTTACCACCCCTTTTTTCTTGTAGTCTAACTGCTTCCCATCACTCGAGCTCTTTGTCGGACACTCATTTGCATAATGAACCAACTCATTGCACTTAAAACATTTCACTAACTGTAAATCAAATTTGGTCTTACCATCACCCCGATCTTTTTCAGTGCAATCACGAGCCTTATGTCTCATCTTACCACATCGGTAGGACTTCCCAGAATTCAAAAGACATTCCCCAGCATGCCTTTTACCACATTTATCACAAACTAGAAACTTAGTTTTCTTACCGTCAGACATTTTAGAAGAATTCTTTCCTTTCTCCAGCCACCTCGGTCTCTTCTTCTGTTGGTTGTTATAGAACACTTGATCATCAGAAAACTCCATTTCCAACTTCTCAGCACATCGAACAAGCTTTTCATAACTCTTGAACTCGCAAGAGGCTAAAGCCCTTCGATATTTTTTCTTTAATCTTGAGTAAAAAAGATTGATTTTACTATCAAGTTCTCGGATAAAATTTGGAGCATACCTTGCCAATCGAGTGAACCTTTCTTCATAAGCAGCCACTGAGTCTTCCTCTTGCAACAATTACAGGAATTTTTTTTCCATCCTAAGTCGAACAACCTTAGGAAAATACTTCTCAAGAAACATACCTTTGAATTCATCCCAGTCAAGAGAATAAATCTCATCAGTGTCCCTGATATTTTAAACCATCGACCAACACTGATCTGCTTTACCCTCCAAACGGTAAATAGCAAGACTAAACTTTTGATTGTCTGAACACCCCATGACATCGAAAATCTTCTCCAGTGCTTTAATCCACCCTTCAGCTAGAACAGGGTCAGATGATCCTCTGAATGATGGGGGATGTTGCCTCATGAAATGTTCCACCACTGACATGTTCCTCTGCGGTTGATCTGGATGATCTCATGCATGGATACCACCTCCATTTATCGCTTGATTCAACAGTTCCATTACTACAACAAACTGTTCAGTTCTAATTCTGACCATCTCAGGATGCTGAATCGGAAGGTCATTTCCTTCTGTATGCCTTCCTATCACTGATTCCCTGTTTCCTCTACGGAAAACCATTCTGAACAAACATGTCTTAGATGAAGCAACATGGTAATCTTCAAATTCTATATCAATTCAATTTGACCATAACAAAAAATATTTTTGGATAATCATTTAATATAATTCTAACTCCTAAAGTTATCTAAACCGACCTCTGATACCAACTATAAGGCCCCGGCCTTAAACCTTACTTAATCTTGAGATATTTCAAGAATACACGTTGAGGATCTTTTCAGGTTTAGAGTTTTAGAGAATTAGATCATAAATCATGCATTACATTCCACATTTAAACAAAGTGGTTACATAAAATATAATACTCATTTTTCCCATCAATGGAAACATATTTAAAATAAAACATGGATTCTTTCATAACACTTCCTTGACACTATCATCACATCATGTACCTTTCCCTTGACCTGTGGAAAACATTTTAAAAACTTGGGATGAGCATAAAAAGCTCAGTAAGGGATATAAAAATATGGAAAGGAAACATGAGTACATGTATACATAAGAATCAATGAAAACATACTTTACTCATAAAACATAAGAACTTTAACATACCTCATCAAATCATGAATAAATCATCGAAATCATAAGACATAAAGGTAACTTGATACATTCATAACATTCTTACGTAGGGAGTAACCCTCTTGGTTACATTTTGAATACCCATCATAATATATTCCCTAAATCTCTTTGGAGAAACCTTAATGTTTAACCCCTTAGCATTACCCAATGCATTGGAGAGCTATATCAGGCTCACCCTCCCTTAGTTTATCACGGAACCACCTGTCTTCATAACAATTCCCAAGAACCATACAATAATCGTATCACATAAAACATGCATAAAGGAAACATAAAATTTCCACATTTCAATTAGAAGATATCAATACAACACATTGATATAATAAAAACATTATGAAAACCATTTTCAATACCAAAATAAAAGAAAAGTAAAACATGGTATTTATTTTTCATTTAAAAAAAGGTATGGCTTGTAGAGGAAGCCGAAACTCAAATAATGGTCACGGCGGCGGAGAAGTCGTTGTTGCCGCATACGTACGAAAAAAAATTCCGTTTTGTTGTTTAGTAAAACTCTTCGTATAAAAAAGATTCCTTTTGGATAAATGTAAAAGTCAAAGGGGTTTATACACCTTATAAAAGAAGGTTGTGTATAAAACAAAATATGCCTCAATGAAAGGAGATTGAGATGAAGTCCTATACCTCAGGTCTGACTTGAATCGATCGCTCTTTAATCTCCTGAATAATAAACCTAAGTTAATTTGTACTTGCTTAAGAACCTTTTTTCAAGTTCATTATTCCTTTTATATCACTTATTACCATGTTATGAACACTATGTAATCATTTATGTTAATAATGGTCGTTTTGTCGATCATTGGTACTTGAGTCAAAAATAGACTCTTTATAATTAAAAGTTGTTCATGGGGTAAAATATACATTATATCCAGAATTATATTCATTATTTAGATATCATATATATCATATATATCCAGTATATACATGCATTTATAATATTACATAACATTTAGAGGTAAGAAATGAAATGCACCATTCATGGAGACGGTAAGCCGTACGTACGCATGAATGCTACTTTCATTTCTATTTCTTACTTAATGGAGTGAAATAATAATGATATAAAGGTATATTATAATTCCATTATAATATCATATATAATATCATTAAATATATCCTTTATACGTACCACATATGGTATTAACGAATCAAATCACTTTGAGGGGGCAGTAGTCCGCACTTCCTAAAATGAAATTATCATGTTTACCCATAATGGAAACCATAAAGGTATGCCACAAATGAAAAATAAAGAAGCATAATGATAACATAAACATAATATATATCATATATAAATATAGTGACATCTTAATGGCCACCATTAAAGGTGTTAAAAGAATATTGAACAATCATCGTTTCGTGATGCAGAAATTCGCCATCCACAGAAACATTATGTTCTTTAACCATTAGACGGATGTGTGTGTAAGTGTAGCTCGAATCGTTCTCATAAAAACATCATATTATATTGAATATAATGTTGTTGTTACAAAAGAAAGGAATAAAAAGAGTTTAGAGGGTTGGAGAAGCAAAATAAAACAAAAGAACACAAGTGAAGACATTACCTTAAAATCAGGTAACTCTTCTTGGTTTGAACTAAAAGGGTTCCTTGAAGAGATTTCTGCCCAAGGAAAGGCTTCAAGGATTAAGGGATGGATTTGGAGAGATGTAATGATCAGATCGTGGCCGAACCAAAGGCTTGAGAGGTGTGGGTAAGGAGGTAGAGGTGGGGGCCTTTTATAAGAGGAGAGGAGGGGCACTCTTGGAAAGTTAAGAAAATATACTTTATTATAAAACGATTTTTGGATAAAAAAGGTCCCAAAATTATAAATTTTTAGGATAAGGTGATAAGGGTTCGAAATACACCCATGAAGTATGTTTTTTACAAGTTTAGGTCTTATATTTTACATTATCTTTTCATTTTATTTAAATCATTAAATAATGAGGTAATCGCTGCATCATAATGGTGTCATAAATAATTTAATTTATTTAATGTATAAAAATTATAAAAAAATATCATGATTTAGGAAATCTTTTTATCTTTCCAATGAATATTTATAGTCAAAAATATGACTTGAATAACCCCATGTAAAAATTGTTTTAGAAAAACAATACATGTTTGTGAAATTTTTATTTTAACTTTAAATAAAAAGTTATTAATGTCATTTTCCTACCAATGTGGCTCCATCGGACCCCCAATTTTACCCATGGATTGTCTTTGTCGGCCATGAAACATCCAATAAGGGTGGTACATGTGTATAGTCCATTTCATATTATTAAAACATTATTGTTTCCTTAAATTACACTAATTACCACTAATCTCGATTAATGAACTTACAATTTACTATTCACCAAAAAATATTTTAATCCCATTGAACCAAATATTACTTCCTAATGAAAACCATGTATGTAGGAATTTTGAAAATAAAAACACAGAAGTGGTAAAGTTTCATTTAAACAAAAAATCAGTTTTTTTAACTGCCACTTAGTGGTTTCACTATTCATCAAAAATTGATGTTTTTCAGAAAAATACCAAATATTTACCCTAAGATATATTTGATATTACTAATTAAAAATTGATGTCTATTTTACAAAATTCATAACATAGAAGTTGTATTAATTAATTTAATAATTAATTCCCACTGTCAAAACAAAAAGCCTGTTTTTATGAAACAATATGTATAAAAAAATTGACAGTAGTTTAAGTCCAATTTCAAAGTGAAATTAATTCCAATGACCACAATTGGATTAAGTGGTAAAAATATATTCTAATTTTACTTTAAAACAAATTCAAAATATAATCTAATCATATAAATAAATTAGATTAAAAAGAGGTTTTGAATTAAAATACAACATTTTTCA
Organism: Viscum album; assembly: GCA_963277665.1. Lineage (NCBI taxonomy): Eukaryota > Viridiplantae > Streptophyta > Magnoliopsida > Santalales > Viscaceae > Viscum > Viscum album. Next base: position 69,244,256 of record OY728158.1, read on the forward strand.
CTATTCATTAAAAAATGAACTTTATCAGAAAAATACCAGAAATTTACACAAAGTAAATTTGATGCCCCGATTCTAAAGAAGAGTTTTATTTGGTCCAATAGAATGTATAAGAGAGACCAAAACTATATTTAAAGAGGGTTCACCATCAAAAGGCGATAGTTCGACCTTTTAGTGAATATTAGAGTATCTATGCCAAAAATTGAATTCTTTTCTTATTTTAAGCCTTTATCTTTTATTGGATACATGTAAAAACATTTAAAAAACATATATAATCATATTTTAGTTATTTCTATTCATTATCTCCAGTACAACGGCTACGTGTTAACTACCATTTAAAAAATATTATTATATTACTAGTGTGCAACATAAGATTTCAAAGAAACTCGTTGTTACGTATCGGGCACGCTATCAAACATAGAAACCCCTTTAAAGTAAAATTAATATCTAATTTGAAAATATTAATAAATATGAAAAGGTATTATTCTTTATTTACCTAGGATGTTACACTCCCCATATGCCAGATGCTATCGACTAGCTGAGAGGGTGTAATGGCGGTATAGTGGGGATACTACACCCTCTAGGTCAGAGTAGAATAATTGTAAATCATATAAGAAAAAAAATAAATTGAAGCGGAAGAAGTATAAGCAAATAAGACATTGTTGCGGAAGACAAATATAAAAACAGAATAAAAGTGTCCAATTCCAATTTATAATAATTCATGTATGACAAAATATTCTTCAATTACAAGAATTAACAATTAGTAATTCAATGCAACAAAAGAATAAAGACCCAAATACTATATCGATGAGAATATCGAGAACCAGTTCAGTCCTCTAACCCAACTCCATCATAGAAATGTAAATTGAAACATTATATTATGGATGCTTCCCTTTATCAATAATTACAAACATAAAGTCTACTCAGGTACCAATGGTGCCTAATAAGGGTGTTAAATACAATCTCAGTAGTCCAACACCCATGATGTCTAGCCGAATCCATTTAATGCAATATAAATTAAACAATGTGCTATAGTGAATAGATGCAATACTGAAATACATAAATCAATGTATTAGACTAGATACCACTTGGACACCCTTCCAATCTACCTACTTCAACCTAAACCGATGAGTCTAAACCAAAGGATCATGAAATGGTAAATTGGGTGAGATAATTTAAGAGGAGGTGGACTGACCCCATGCTTGTGGTTTGGATTGTAGGACACGTTTTTATGATTTCCATTTCTAAAGATCCAATCCTTTTTTTTGAAAATGATGACATGATATTTAATTTAATGTGAAACTATTTATAAAACATTTATTCATCCTTAAAAACATAGTGATAAACCCATATCTTTTCGATGGAAATTCAATGGGACTAGCCAAGTATCACTCTACGGGGTCAACATATGACCAATGCCAAGGATTTCATCCATGGTAAGCTAAGAATGAAGTTCTATGTGTCACTCAATGAATGGTGTAAAAAGTAATGCAATATAAAACCTTATAGTCCATACCTAGAATTGCATGTATGGGTCTGCATCTCTCTCAAGGGCTGGTAAAACCAATTGTGCCATCTAGCCCATCCAAGGGGTCCCCCTAGGGAACTGGTGTCACTCGTTTGGAGGTAAAAATAGATAATGCTTGGTGAGCCTGCCTCAAGAATAACTAATGTCACCCTTGGAATATTTAAAAATCATTTAAAAAATCTAAAAAAAGGCATGAGAGTCCATCCAAGGGTTCCTTAAGTCATATCCCATAATGTCACCCTAGTAATAAGATATAACCATTACATAAGTAGTGTATTTGTAATAATCCAAGAAAGATGGACCAATTCACAAGTCCTAGAAATTAAAACATGAAATTTATTTTAGTCAATAAATTTCCATTTTAAAGTTCTATTCCAGGAAAAAGAGCAATGCACAAAACAACTCATTTCATTTATAGTAATCTAAGAAACTATCTAATATAGAGAAAGATAAAATGCATTAACCCTAAGTATAAAAAAAAAACTGTAGGGCAGTGCACACATTATTTTTCAATTGATGATAGTGCACGTCATCGAGGTGTTTTGTTATTAAAACATGACATTGTTCACCATACAATTAATTTAGTATAATTTAACATAATTTCAAGAGTCATACTCAATTATCATTGAAGATTCATTTATTCAAAAAATCATGAAACACTAATTAATATCCATGGAAGGTGCAAAGAGTGAGAAATTATTGTATTCTTGAATTTAAAAGGGAAAATGGAAAGTGATCCTACATCAATAAGAAGAAGACCAAGCCGAAACATCTCGAAACGTGATGTTTTCATCGATGAACACATGAATATACTCTTTCCCACCTCTGAGCATAAGCACCTTCACATATACATAAGGACAAAGAACCCATATGTACATATTTACATGGACATGAATATGTACAAGGGTATCCTTATATATATGATTACATATGAATATACCTGTTTACACTTACACACATATGAATTTATCAAATATATATACATAAGAACACCTGAACCCAATATATATATATTCAAGCCTCCATGGGCGAATATATATATAATAAGGGAACTTACATATACATATATGTCTATCTATTCATAAATGGGTAATTCACCATCAAATTTAGCGATTCAAAACCACCTCAAGGATGACGAAGACACACGAAAAATTAGTAGGAACCCTAAAATAATAGAATCACTAATTTAAAGTTGAACCGAAGGAAAGGAACCAGAATACCTTACTCGAAATTGAAGCAAAACCCGTTGCCTTTGATAGCCATGGAAAGAACAATGATTAATGGGGATAACCTACCCTAATAAACAAGAATTAACAAGGTAAAGACTCAAAAAATGGTATAGGGTTCGATCTAGGCATTCACACTACATGAAAGAGGAGGAAAACCACCAAAATAGATAGAGGAGAAAGTGATAAGGGACTTACTAGAGGGGAAAAAAACACTAAATTGGGATGGGAATGGTCACCAGAGGTAAGGGAGGTGGCACACCAAAGCTATATTGGTCATCTGGGTCATGTGAGGGAGGTAGGAGGGGGGGGGGGGGTGGGTTCCACATGGGGGAGTTAAGGGGGAGACCCCTATTTTAGGATTTATTAAAACATAACCCTAATAATAATAATAATAATAAGATTATTATTATTACTAAAACATTTATTTATTTTTTTCCATTTATTATCATATATTTTTTTTTATTTTAAAATTAATTTAGTTAATTTTATTTCTTTAAAAAAGAAATTCGCACGGTTTGGGTTGCATGGTTAGCCGAACTATGCACCAACCATGTGATGAATAGTGCATAAGTACTACCTAAGTGGCACTACCCATGTGGTATTGTCACACTATTTGGGTAAAATGTGCATAGCCCATGTGAAACCTACTGCTCCACTCATTTAAGCTTCACGATTTGCTGCTGGGGGCTGCACAGTTTTAGACAAACTCTGCTCCCTATTCAGACCTTCCAAACATGTGATTTCTAGGGTACTGTTATCCTAAAACTCAATGAAGTACCCAATAAATCTCTTATACATTTAGCCAAGTCTAAAAACAACACTCTAAGTGTTTCAAATTTCAGAATTTCATTTTGAATCTCATTTAAAAGAACGGTTCATCCACTAAATGCCAAAAGGTCAAAATCCCCTCAAAATTTCATCAAGCCCAAAAAATAGGACAATACAGCTAGCGTGACAATTTAAGAATAATAATATCCGATTCATAATTTCCAGAACAACAGGAGAGAGAGATAGAGAGAAAAAACTTGCCTTGACTATTTGTGAGGAACACAAAAAGAATAATGAAGATCCATGTAACAAAACCCAAGTCCTTAATAGATTTATAATAAACCCAATTATGTTAAGTCACAAACCTTAGATCTAGCATCAGTAGCCTTTATCTAAGGTTCTGTTCAAGAAGAGAAGGGTGGATCTTGAATAACAATGAAGAATAATAAGAAACATGAACATACCTTTGAAAAACTATATCCAACACCTAAAGATCAATAAAAAATGATTAAAGAGAGGCAAAGAATCTGTAAAATCTACATGGGTAGTATTATTGGATGATATGTGATTCCACTAGAATATAAATGAGGAAAAATGCAATTTTTTAGTTATTTAAAAAAACCAGATTAATTAATTCATGTCATACAGTTTGGATTCAAGGTTTTCAAACCATCCACTAACTACGAGACCTTCTCTGGGATACTGGAAGAGCCATGCGACTTGGCCACTTGGTTTGAAAAATATGTGCAAACCATGAAAAACATCATTTCCCTGGGTCACACAGTTTTAGGGGAATGGCTACATGGTTTGTCTGACAGTGTTCTCACCTTTGTAACTCCAAATCACAATGCAAAATTTTATGGGTATACCCACATAGTTCTTACTGACAATTCTCCAACATTATACATTCCCAAAAACCACTAAAAAATTCCACAATCCACCCAAAATTACCTAATAAAAGATATAAAAAATGATATAAGTACCTGAAAGTAAGAGAGAAGGTGTTATAAATTGGGATATTTATGATCAGTTAGAGTTACAACCCCATTACAGTTCTTTACATGATGCGATTCACATCTCATATTTGGGGAAATATATACGGGGAAATTTCCACATTATTTGTTGGGATAAATTAGAGCTAGATCTGGATAATAGATTTGGGTTGAACCCTATTAATATCATTGGATATTGGGAGTAAATTTTTCATGGTCATTCTATTCCAATGGTACATGACCTTTGGTGACATGGTATATTAAATTTTGAGATATGATAGTTGGAATATTTTGATGTGTCAATAGTGTACTATGAATTTTAATAACTCTAAGTCACTATAACATCATTAGGATTGGATGTGTCATGGATGAGGGGCCCCAAAATCACACTCTCAGGTCTGGAGGTAAAAAAATTTTCTGTAAACTTCATATTTGATATACAGTGAGATGATCCAAGATACATTTTTTTATATAATTTTCTTAATTAAATCATTACATCTCAAAGAAACATTCAATACCAAGTATGGAAGACTTTTTACATTTGAGAATCACTTATATAAGAAATATTTTTATGATACTTGTGAAAATATTTCTATAATTGAGCTATAATAGAATCCCTTCTAGAATTCTCAAAAATTATTATTTTCTTCATAACCTTGGGAATGTAAACATAATAAATGGGTGAGCCTAAATTCTCAATAGGTGTAAAAATAATTGATAAAAATCATAGATCAAGGGCGGTCATAATATTAATATATGTTAAGCGTCAAGATACAAAATAAATTCATAACCATTAAAACTTAAAACATAAAATATGAGTCAAGAAATAATTCTTAGTGTAATATAAGACATATATAAAAATATTTTGGAAACATATTCCAACACTAATGATCCATAAGAAGAAGAATTTTTGTGTGGAATAACAAGTAAATTTAGTATATCTTGGAATTAAAGTCATTATAGAAATATGAAACAACCATAAGCATAGGTCAACCTTATGATAAAACTCTTTATGACTATGCCATCGTAAATTAACTCATTATGTCCAAGAATTAAAATGTGATAAATCTCGTTATACCCATTCCATTATAAACAAAGTCACCATGTTCATTCCTTTCTATATCATGAGATATAAATCCTTAACCAATGAATTGAAGGGAGATATAAGACCCCACCCATCATCATCCATACATATGAGTGCCACTTAAGAATAAATCATCCTATCATAAACAATACATATAATGAAAATGAGGTTTATAACCTTTTAAAAATGGATTCACACAAGAGAACATTAATAAATCCATTAATAATCATAACATGATATTCCCATGGAATATAAATTTCTACCCAAATACATCAAATAATTTTCTTGGTAAATAAAATACAGTCAATAAAATAAAGTATATTGTATTTATACTATATAGGCAAATGGAAATTGTTTAGTCAGTCATTTTACCATTCAAGTGATGTATATGAATCTTTGTGAACATTTATAATCAATAAATAAAAAATAGTGTGTTAATGGAGGAAGGGAATTGGATGAAAAATCATTATTATATATAGTGGATGATTAGTAAGGAAAAAAGTAGTGATAGATCATTTCCTTAAAAGAAAAGATCAATACATAATACATCCATTTAATTATGATGTATTTTATCATTTGAAGAATATCCTTGACAAAGCATAAGATATTTTAAAGGATGAATACTTATATGATAAGATTTTTTAGGATTATTAAAAAAATGACTGGAAATAAAAAATATCCTTGATCTTTTGAAATAATTTAAAAATAAATATTTTATAAAACTAAGAGAAAAATAATTGCCTTTAGAAATAATAAAAACATATAGAGAATGTTTCATATAATATAATAACGTTGGAAGAAAGATACATTCACATGAAAATGTTAAGACGGATTCTTTAAGTAAAAAAGACCCATCAAATGTAGAAATTGAGGCTATATCCATAGAATTATAGCCACATTTTATATAAACCACGAATATAGCCAACATATATCCATAGACCATAAAATATCAATGGTAGTATGCCACCAAACTCCCCAATTTCATAGTTGAATCAACCCTACCCTTGCGATATTCCCCATCCCTATGACCTTCCTCCACTAACTTGTCCACCCAACCTCCCAGTGATTCTCCTCCACTGACTTGCATCAAACACTGTCTGTCATCCTCCCTATCAACATAACTCTGACATGAACTCCCTACACCCTACCGATACAACCTCCCCTCCTCCCTATAATTTTCCTCCTCCAACATGGCTTGATTCATCTCTGATGTGGCTACTCCACCTCCCATGATTCTCCTCCTTTGACATAGACACCCCACCTCCCTGAGATCTTTATCCTCCAAATATGGTTGCCCCACCTCCTTGATTTTAAACTCAAAACTAGCCCTACCCTCATAACACACTTCCTCCCCATATTTCTCCCTTATACCATTAATTTGACCATTGTGAAATCCTAACTTTTGATATTTCTAATGATAAATCCCTATCTCCTACCATTATATTTAATTCAACATGAATAACTTATTGGGTTTCCATCACAATCTAATTTCATCAGATTATAGGCAATTTTCTGCTTATTTTTGTTTTGTTCCCCCAATATTCCACTCTAAATGGATTTCAATTTATGAATTTATATTTCCCCAATACCCCATATAAAATAATTTTTTTCTTTCATAATATGTTCTCAATTATAAATTCAACCACATTTCCATCATAAATATGAAATTTTATGCTTTAATCCTTACATTAATGACTTATTTAGATCACAATGTATCATTTTCACAAAATTTAATTTTTCAACTATTTGTAATTGCTTAGACTATGTTAGAGGTATGAATTGGTTATATTTAATTTTATTTATTATTTTTTATACATTTATAATTCTTTCAATATTGAATATACTTGTTTTAACAATTTAATTATTTTTTAGCATGTGTTAATAGTGGCTACTTTCAAAGGATAAATTATAATAGGTTACTATTTCTTTCATTAATTATCCATTCTCCATAGATCATTTATATGAAATATTATTCTATTATATAATAATTTAATGATATTATATATATAAAGGCATTTTATGAATGCGTGTATGCATAATTCATGTTATTTTTTTGGTTAAATTCATTTTAAATTCACCCTTGAGATGAAGGTTAATATATTTAATTATTTTTTGTATATATTTTTTTGTTAATTAAAAAAATGGCCTTATTATTATTATTATGGGAATTTATTCTCTAATAATTGGTTATAATTCGTATTATTCCTTTCTTTTATTTATGTTACTCTATATTGGTGGCTACTAATTATTTTTTGTATTCTATTTTCACATTTTGATCAAACCCACATTGAGATAGTACTAATATTACCTAGAGATTAGAATTATGCTAAAAATTATGGGAACTACTATAATATTTCTTTCTAACTAAGGACTGTTTGATATAAATTATTGAAAAATCCATGTATAATGATTTTTTCATTTTGGTAACTAAATATGAAAATGAAAGGTAATTCATATTTTAAGTTGATAAATCCATGAAATAAATATTTTTTTTCATTTGTTTTTAAAGTCAACAAGTTATATTATTTTACATTTTCATTATTTCTATTTGAGTTAGTGCACTCTTTTAAATTTCAAGGTCAGAATTCCTGATTATTCATTAAGGAGATGATTGGATTATACTACAGAGACTAAAAGTATGAGGGGGGTACTTGTATGACTGATTCTATGGTTCATCCTACCACCATACTACTTCATTCACTAAGAGGTCATCTAGTTAAACCTAACTTCAAGATACTTTATTCACCAGGAGGTCATCCTCTAATTATTCTGTCTCTTTATTTTCTACAACCACCTTTTCCATGTCCCTTTCCCCATGCGCCCACATGGGATGATAGTTCTCAGGAACCCATCCCTCCCTATTAACCATTCCCAACATCAACTATACAGAAAACTACATCATATATCTAACCACCATGTCAATATCCACCTCTATCTATATAGAGATATCCATAAGGGTTTTTTCCCTCCGTCAACACATTTATCCCGATAAACTATAAAGAGTACTCCTGAATTAGATATACCACCTCTCACAGAGGTTACTCCCACTCTACATAAATTAATAGTCCCAGATAAAGAATATCCCGCATCTAGAGGTATGTGTTTCAAAAATAATGATAGCGATTAATGAAAAATTCAGACATATTATTTTATTTTACTAAATATTTTTAATGATTACCTGCCTCCTCTACCAGATGAAGAGATCACACAAAAAACGAGATAGGTCTATATTTGACACACACATATTATAGTTCAATATAATGAGGATGACATCATTATTTGAAAAAATAGTAAGGAATTTAAACATTTTATGGGTACATTTCATAAACACAACAATATTTTTATGGTTCAAGAAATAACTTGGAGGGAATTTGGATACCAAATAAAGGAGAATTTCTGGGAAGAGATTTGGGTATGTAATGTTGATAAAATTTTATATATATTAATTTATAACATTATATTAACAAATAATTTTCCAATGCATCTCTGATATAATTTTATTGTTAGACAAAACACCAGGTTCGTATGGTTAATAGAGTTGGTTGACATGTGGGAAGCAAACAAGTATGAATTTTATGTTGGTTTGAAATAGAGAGTTGATACTAAGATTTAGGAAATACCAGCCATTCCTAATTTTCCAATAACATAGTATAAATAGATGATTAGGTATTACAAGAGTCCATATTTTATCGTATAAGTTAAATTTATATATATGAGTATTTTTTTATTTTGAAATTATTTTTAAGTATAAATTTCTTATTTTATTAATATTAATGTAATTATATATATTTTTTGTTTAAAGAAGAAATATGATAAAAATAAAAGAAATATAAGTAAAATTATATACATTCGCACTCTTGGAAACACTTCTCTACCAAATCATAAGAAATAATAGGCAATTTTACCTTTAAAATATTTAAATTCTTTTTCTCAATATATAGATTTATTTTCTTTTATGTTTTTTTTGGTCTGTAAAATTAGTTTTTTTTTTAATTTTTATGACATTAGACACTTTAGATATATTCATCATATTCTCATCAAACACCAACTACATCAATAAAGACCTTTAATATCATGTATTATTCTTCTTTCCTTTGTTTGATCAATCATCAAATAGTAACCATCGATCTAAAATTTTATTGAATGGATGACCATGATTTTATGATTCTATGTATTTGGAGGAGAATCATTGAAATTTGGAAAAAAAACTAAAATAAAAAATCCAAAACCATTTAAAAATATTTGATGAAACTGATGAGTGATAGAGAATGGAGTTTATGGAAGTCACAATTTAACATCTCTAGTTTTTGGTGTACTAATGAAAGGGGTATTCATCTTGGTTTTATGAAACCATCTTGAAAAAAATTGTAGAATGAATCCCAATTTTGATAAACTCACAAACTTAACTAATTAACTCGAGTATTAGAAAATTGGAAAGGCTATTTAGAATATTGATGATCAAATAACCCTACATGAATCTACTCAAGGAAAATCAATGTATAATTAAGGGACTGCACATTATTCCTATATTTAATCTGATAAAATAAATTATTTAATGATATCTAGGTCCTGTTTAATTAATTCACCTATAAATCCTATAATACTCTATTTAATAATAAAATTTATAAACAATAAAGATAATTAAAATTATTTACCCAATTTATATTGTCAATTAATGCATAAATTATTAAATAACGTTCAAATTAATCCATAAAAATAGTTTCAATAACATAAAATAGATAAAATTTATAACTATAAATGGAATTTATTTTCATTAAAAATATTACCAAATTTTATTTATGAGGTAATTAAAATTATCATCATAAAATATACTATTTTTAATAGAATATATATAAGTTAAAATCACCAAACATAAGGCAGATAAAGTTTATAAAATTTTAAATAATTATTTCATACCATAATACAAAAAAATCATATTTGTATATAGAATCAATGAATATTTATGGGCGCATGTAGGATTTTCAATGTTTATCCATTTAAACTTATGTTCATTTGTTTGATATAATATGTGAAATTTACAACCATTTCATTGGTGTTCTCTTTGTAATTACTGTATATGTAATTTCCTAAGGATAAAAAATTAACCATATGTGGGTGAGTGTTATATGTTTTTTTTATATTCTATTTATATATTGAGTTTCACATTGAATATGTATAATGCATTAAAATTTCAATAATTTATAGTCTACCCCACACTTCCACTAAACTCATTACGGAGTTAAATTTAATTTGGGTTTCTTGGAACTATATAGTTTGGTAGAATGACACCAAGTATCATTTCTATAATATTAGTGGGGAATGTGTCCCATTTTGGAATCATATTAATAACTAATGGAGAGAAATGATCCTAGTCTAGGATTCCATAAATCAACACAGTTAGACAAATGGTGCCACTTAGGTGGTGGTGCAATGGTGAAAGAGAGTTTCACATCCTTGCCATTAATTGGGAGGTTTAGGGCTTAAATCATGGGAGTCCGCTTTTAGGTCGATCCTCTCCATCGGGATCCACCTGCCTCACCGGGTTGCCCGGTATCATCTGGGCGGGCAAAATGAGGCGTGTCCCAATTGCTGACAGATCGCTTAACGGACCATCCTTGCCCTGCCGTCACCCACCGGGACACTCTTCCCCCTCTGCTGGCAATGAATCTTTCCCCGGATGGGGCACTACCTTAGGGGAGTTACCTCTTCATGGGGGAGGGGTTTTCCATGTGTGGATGGTTCGAAAAGGCCACACAGGTGAATTACCTTTAAAAAGAGAAAATAGTTAGATAAATGGTGATTTTTTTTCAAAAACTACATAAATATTAAAAAAATGAATGTCTAATCACTAAATAAAACATATTATAAACAAGTTGTGAACAAATAATGAAAATGTTATAAATAATAACAAGGTTTGATGAGTACTCACTAATTTTATTTGGAACATCACAATATAATCATAAAAATTATAAAGGGTTTATCACACTAGGTATAGGTTTACCTAAAACCAACCCACTCTCAAATCTTCCCAAATCATTTATAGTGTATACTTGGGACTCATATATCAAGCTCGGACTCCCTCAGTACAACATTGTATTCTATATAATAACCCATCTCTCAAGAGTCATGCCATAATGACTTCTAGTTACACTAATGTCACTTTATTATACCAATATATTTTTATGAAAATATATAAATAATCTAATTATCATATAGTAATTATCAAGGATTACTTATAATGCTCACTAATAAAGTTTTGGACACGGAACCCCCCACGGTTCCTTTCCCTAAGTAACTTTCTACTTTCTTAGGGTGGCATGGTCATCAATGGTCATGGGTGTGACACATAAGGCTTAATAGACCTATCTCGGTATAGAGAGTCCAAAATAATCACTCAAGAAATAATTACACCATAATTGGTTCCATTATTTTTCATTATTACATATCATTGTAAAATTTCATATCCTATAACTAATCCCATAATATTGAACAATATGTTCACCCCAAAACATCACTATAGAAAATAATTACGTACAAAAACAAGATCTCTCAAGTTTCTTAAATCTATCGCTCAAATATGGACACCCTTATTGGGTTTTAATTCAACTTTAATCATTCCTCACAAATAGGTTTCAATTACATTAGTGACTATAAGATAAATTCATAACACTATAGAAATCTTTGTGAGTCTAATAAGACTACATAGCCTCACCTCAAAAAATAGAACGGACCAATAGTTCCATATCAGAAATATCACACGCACTTGATGATTTTTATATTACAAAAATGTATTGAAAACGTATATAATTGTAATATTTTAGACTAGATACCTCAAAAATAAAGATATTCTATCTAACAACTCTCGACCACTATCACTACATCTCATCAAAATACAAAATATCCACCATACATAATCATTCCCCTATATATCCATGAAAAAATAACTTTAATTAATCATAATTAAATCATAATTAATTTATAAAATTAATTCATAATTAATCCAACCTAAAACAATTATAATAAATTCACTAGGAAGTGTCCCATGGATAAAATATCCCACAAAGGGTTCCATATCACTTCTAACATGAATTCATATTTAAAATGGGGAAACCCCCCAAATCAATAAAACTTTAGAGGAAAAGGTAGTGATATATATCCACTACCCATCCAACCAATAATCTAGTGGGTAAACCGCAAGGTATCAATGGATCCATTCTACTACCTACCTAAGTCACCCCATTTATCTAAAAATTGTAATTTGTCTTTGGTCCTATTCCACCAAAATATTGACTCTAAAAATATCATTTAAACTATTTTAAAATCTTTTAAGAACACCAATTATCAATATAAATCAATGAAATCAAAATCAACTAAATTAAACTACCTTTTGAAGCAACCTTTTTTCTCTAACTCCATCGATAAAAAGAATTATAGTTTGTTGAAAAAAATTCCATTTGGATGAAAAAATAAAACGGTTGAATATGTTGAGTCCAATATTTTTTTGATAACATAAACCCGTATAATAAAGATTATCCAGTGAATAACAATATTGTATCTTTTACATATTACATTATCTAGATCAATAGTGAAGGATGAATCATGATTTAAGTCATACAACCTGGTGTATTGACGATCCATGAGAGCATCAACCAATGATCCTATTTTCTTAAAAATATTTAAATTATTATAAAATATGGATGTAGAGATTCTAATATTGGTTTATTTATTTGTTTTCCCAAAAAAAGAAATTGAATATCTAGGGTTACATTCCTCTCTCTACCTTTTTTATACAAGAAGGAAAAAGAGGGATGATACTATTGTAAATAAGGACACCCTAGAAATGATTGTAAGTATATTTAATTTTTTTTATTTTGAATGAATTTAATTCATTAAATTATTTTATAATTTTAATTTATGTTATATATCACTCAAAATGTTTCTTTTTAGGCATTTATAGAAAAATAAATAGATAATTTAGGCCCAAAGTATCATTTGGATTTGGTAATAGGAGATTAATGTCATGAAAGTTTATTGACCCATAATTTACGTACATGGTTATTACTTCATAATTGAAGCTTACTTATTACAACATATAACAAAACCATGGTTGGACCGTATAGGTATAGTGTCTTTAGATACTCCGAAACATAAAAAACTGGTTCATAAATCATCTACATTGTCTCCAGCTTATTTCATAATATTTAGAGTCCCTTTTTGGAATATCCTACTTAATACCCTTCTTCCAGACCTGGGGAAAAGAAAACATACAAAAGGGTGAGCTCAAATGCTCAGTAAGGGTAAACAAAATAAATATCAATCATATCATAAAAATAAGAAGATACCATTTTGAATATCTTAACCTACAAAAGAGATCATAATATCATAACAAGGGATAAATCATAGTAATGAAATGTAATCCCAATAATCATAACTTAAAACATGAAACTTTGTGGAATACCCACATAATCATAGAAAATCACTTCATATTAGTCAAGACTCATTTCCAAGACTATCGTAGCGGATAAAGTCCATTACTGAACCGAGTTCACTCCTCGTTCCAGTCCCGTGTCACTGAACCAAATTAACATGCCATTCCAGCCATGTATATCTCATGAGATATAAATCTTTACCCAATTCATTAGAGTGAGATATAGGTCCCACAAATTTCATAATTAAACCATTCTTATGTGTGACACAAAATCATAAATCATACATCATAGCCTAACCCATGTAAAGAAATGGGATTCATAAACATCATGACTTCTTAACATAATCCATAAAAGAACTTCATAAAAATAATTCCATCATAACATAATAAAATCAGTGTAATAATAGGGATATAAACAGAACCCTATATTATCTTAGATGGAAAATAATTTTGATAAAACACTTGAACTGCATTCTTGAGAAAAATATCCTTTCTACTTCAATTTTTTTTCCTTTCTTAACATGTCATACAATTTTTAACTAAAATAAGTTGATTAAAAATAAACATGAAAACTTGTAAATGAATATTCATGGAAGTAGTGTTCTATGAAATCATAAAAATCCAGTCATGACGTATAAGTTAAAAAAACATTCTTCTCATACTTTGGCCGAAAAAGTCAAAAAGTACCTCGTACAAAAAACGAAAAAAGATTCCTTTCATATATTTTACTAAAAACTAATCAATGGGTAAAATTGGATTTAAAAAATTGTAGGAGGATAGAAATAATATTACATATTGAGAAAACATGGATGTGGATGGTAAATATGCCCCAGTAAATACCGAAGTATAAGCAATCTCGGATAAAAATTGAGATTGTGAGATTTTCCCTTACCTTATGTCCGATTTGCTTCGTACGTATCCGAAACTCCTGTATAATGATTTAAATAATGTCACTGACTTATTATAGAATCATATTCATTTTTATGATATCATATATGGTCATATTCTTATCTTCTTATTAGTAATATTTCATTCCTACTTGTTATTCGGGTGTTCATTTTTTTATCTTCTTATGTATGTTTTGTCGAATAAATTCTTATTATTCTTTTTAGGTTATAGATACCTCATTTCCAGAATGGTATTAGTGTAATATATTTCTTTAAATTCATTTATATAATCATTATTCAATTAAGATCATGTAGAACGAGTGCATCACATTGTGGAGACGGTAGGCCGTACGTACGCACGAGCGATAGTATCATTCCCATGATCGTGGAATTATATTGAAGTGTATGTATATTATTTAAGAATCAATATCACTTTACAATAATCATAAATAGTTATTCTTTACACCATTATACCCATCCAAGTAAGGTGGTGGTGGAAAACAGATTACACCACGGCGTGGAGATGGTATTCCGTACGTACGCACGCGCAGTGATTTGATTTTCCGTAGGATGGATAGAAGGTGAAATAGGGTTGTTTAATATTTATAATAACATATATGTATGTGAGTGATACTGATGTTATTACTTCATAATGAAACAACTAAATAAGAGGTAGTATAAGAATAAATAAATTTGAAAGAATCGGTAACAGATATTACCTCTTTTTCGACACGTCTCTTTGAAACCTCCTCTTAGGTCACTAAAATTGGACTTTGAATAAGACAAGGAACTCCATTATGTTTCTATAGAAGTTTAGAAGGGAAATGGGTAGGGTTTGGCTGAGATTTAAGGCTCAAAATTTTGTGAGGAGGAGACGGAGGAGGTGCCCTTTTATAAGGGAGGAGAGGGGCACCTTTGAAAAAACATAAAATATTATTTTATAATAAAGTCATATTCGGTTTTTAATAGATCCAAATTGATTTATTTCTAAGATAAGGTGGGTATGGGTCGAAATACTCTCAAAAAATAGGTTTTAGACAAGGTTAGGTTCATATTTAAACTTATCATTTAGATTTAACTCTAAGTTAAATAATTTAACTTTTACTGTGTCTTGTTGTTTTCTTACACTATATGGTTAATAAACTTACTATAACAAGACAAACAAACCCCAAGTGGTTCATTATTACTATATATAACCTTATCTAAGTCAGTTGGCCAAACCTTAGATTTTTAGGAATAAAATAAAATAATATTTGTTTTAAAAACTATTTTATGTCAATTATGACACTATTTGGTAATTGATTTTTTTGAAAATCATAACAGCATGATTAGTTCAGAAGAAGTTAATTAAGTAAATAATTACATGTCATATTAACCTAAAAAATTAGTGGAATTTATTAAAATTCTCAAATTACATTTATTTGGGTATTTATAACATCAATTATATTAATATTTCATTAATAAGGTAATTACTACATCATCCTTGTGTCATAAATAAATTAAATTATTTAATGTGTAAAAATTATAAATAAAATACAATTATGTAGGAAATCTTTTTATATTTCTAATGAATATTTATAGTTGAATTTATCTAATGTATAACCCTATATTAAAAATGGTTTAGTTATTAAACTTTGATTTTAACTCTTTTAATTCTTCTTTAAATAAAATAATAATAAGTGTCCTAATCTAATCCAAGTGGACCTAAATGGTCATCTTTTATTCCTAAGGTTGTTTTCGGTTGAATTACACTTATCCAATAGAATTATGGCATGTGTTAGGTTAATAATAATATCATTTTTATCCTTAATTACCCTATTTACTTTTAACCATGGTAAAAAAAGTAAAAAGTTACTATTCAACAAATATTATTTTTATCTTATTGAACCACATTTTACTTCTTGAAATTAACAGTGTCTCTTGTATTTTTGAAATTCCACTCACAAAAGCGGTAAAATTATGTTTTATGTAAATTTTCAAATTCTCCTAGGAGGGGGGTAAAAGACGGTGAAAAGTTCAATAAAATTTGTATATATCTAAAATTATTATAAAATGACTCCAATGAATTACATTGAACTTATATAGGTATTATGTATCAATTTTGACCTAAAATAAATTTAAATAAAGAAAATAATTATTTAAATAAAAAGTCGGTTTTTAAATAGTAACCCAGTGTTTTCACTATTCATCAAAAATTGAAAGTTTTCAGAAAAATACCAAAAATTCACCCTAGGCTAATTTCGATATTCTGAATCCAAAAAATGAAATCCATTTTGAAAGATAAAATTTCAAAAAGTTGGTATTACTATTAATAATAACTAGTTTATATAATATTTTAATAACATATCATTGTTTAGCAAAACTTGGTATTATGTAGAACGCAAGTTATCGAGGAAGGTTGCTCTTGTGGGTTACACAATCCAAGACAGCGTTGTGTGTAGTGAACGATTCCTTTTGTGATGTATATAACATAAAAACAAAATATTTCTCATAAATTCTCGGGTGTTACATTCTCACCCCCTTAAAATGAAATTTTCCCTCGAAATTCATCACTTTGTAACAAACAGATGAGGATACCTCTCCCTCATCATATCCTCAATCTCCCATGTATCTTCTTCTAATTGGTGGTTCCTCCATAAAACTTTCACCAAGTGAGTGGTCTTGTTTAATAGGAATTTTTTAGTACGATCCAGAATCTCTATCGGCTGTTCTTCATAAGAAATATCTTGCTCCAGCGGTACAACTTCTGAGCTGAGTACATTTGAAGGATCAGGTATGTACTTTCTCAGGAGAGATACATGGAACACATCGTGAACTTGAGAGAGATTCGGTGGAAGTGCCAATCGGTAATCTAACTTCCCAACACGATCCAATATTTCGAAAGGACCAATATTCCTAAGGCTCATCTTTCCCTTCTTTTCCAAATCTCATTACTCTCTTCCAAGGAGATATTTGTAAGAACCCTTTATCACCCACTTCAAACTCTTGGTCTTATTTTCGGTTGTAGACCTAACTTTATTGTCAACTCTGAGGTGCTCTTATATGTTGTTGAATAGATCAGAACTTTTCTTCCATCTCATCAACAAGATCACGTCCTAATAGCTTTCTTTCCCCAACTTTATCCCTGCAAGTTGGACTCTTGCATTTCTTTCCATAGAGAGAATCATAAGGAGCCATCTGAATACTGGAGTGAAAGCGATTATTATAAGAAAATTCCACCAAAGGTAGGTGTTTAACCCAACCACCTTTAAAATCCATAGAGCAAGCTCTCAACATGTCTTCTAGAGTTTGAATTATCCTCTCAGACTGATCGTCTGTCTGAGGATGATAAGCAGTTCTAAAACTCAACTCTGTATCTAGTGTATGCTGAAGACTTCTCCAAAACATCGAGGTAAACCTCGAATCCTGATCAGATATAATGGAAATTGGTAATCCAAAAAATCTTACCACTTCCTTTACATATATCCTGGAAAGCTGATCAAGAGAAAAATCTTCTCTAATAGCAATGAAGTGTGCCAACTTCATAAGACAATCAACTATAACCCAGATAACATTATTGTATTTGGATGTTTTAGGATGTCCAGTGAAAAAGTCCATAGTGATGTTTTCCTATTTCCATTTGGGTATGGGTAATGGTTGTAACATCCCCTTAGACTTCTGCCTCTCAGCTTTAACTTGCTGACAAACTAAGCATCGAGAGACATATTCAACAACATCTCTTTTCATGCCATCCCACTGGAAGTACTCTTTCAGGTCCCTATACATCTTCGTGCTTCTAGGATGAATAGAGAATGAAGAACTATGAGCCTCATGCAGCAGCTCCTTCTTTAATTCTGGGATGGGAGGAACACAAATCCGATTCCTGAACCATATCATCCCATCATAATCAAGGTTGAATTCAGGAATATTTCTCACCTTCCTTTTAACTCTACATCTTCTTTTTGTGCCTCTTTAATATTCACATGCATAGATGGTTGAACATTCATTTGATAAAGATAAGATTTTTCCCCTTCCATTATAATTCCAAGATCCATCCTTTGTAAATCCATAAATATTGGATCTTTTGTGATCCTCATCATGGATAAGCTAGCATGGTCTTGTCGACTTAATGCATCCACCACCTTGTTTTCTTTCCCAGGGTGATAATGAATTGAGCAGTCATAGTCCTTAATCAACTCCAACCACCTTCTTTGGTGCATATTCATCTCCTTTTGTGTGAAAATATAATTTCACCTTTTATGATCAGTATAAATATCACACCTTTCACCATAAAGTTAATGCCTCCAAATATGTAATTCAAAGATTACCACGGCTAACTCCAAATCATGAGTTGGGTAATTTTGCTCATGGATTTTCAACTGTCGTGAGGCATAAGCTATCACCATAGCATTTTGCATGAGAACACACCCCAATCCATTCTTGGATGCATCATTATAGATCACAAACATTTCTCTACTACAAGGCAGTGTGAGCACAAGTGAAATGGATAACCTTCTTTTTAACTCCTTGAAATTATCTTCACACTCCTCTGTCCAAACAAACTTAACTCCTTTTCGAGTCAACCTGGTGAGTGGATTCGATAATCGTGGAAAATATTTCACAAAACATCGATAATATCCAGCCAAACCAAGAAAAATTCGGATCTCAGTTATAGTTTTTGGTCTCGACCATCTTTTGATAACCTCTGTTTTTTTGGATCTACAGATATCCCCTCTTTTGAGATTATGTGACCCAAAAATGGAACTTTTTGAAGCCAAAATTCACACTTGGTAAATTTGGCATAAAGCTTCTCTTTTATTATGGTCTTTAATACAATTCTCAAGTGATCTTCATATTCCTCCTTGCTCTTTGAATAGTTAGGAAAATCGTCTATAAAGACCACCACAAACTGATCAAGATAGTCTCTAAAGACTCTATTCATTAGATCCATGAAGATAGCAGAGGCATTAGTAAGACCAAATAGTATCACTATAAATTCATATTGTCCATACCTTGTACGGAAAGCCATATTTGGTATATCCTCCTTTTTGGATTTTAATTGATGATACCAAGAACGAAGATCAATCTTGGAAAAGTATTAAGCTCCACGTAGTTGGTCAAATAGGTCATCAATGCGTGGGAGAGGATATTTTTTCTTGATAGTGATCTTGTTAAGTTCCTGATAATTAATGCAGAGTCTCATGGATTCATATTGCTTCTTAACAAACAAAACAGGTGCTCCCCAAGGTGATTCACTATGGCGTATGAATCCCTTATCAAGATTCTCTTGGAGTTTCTTCTTCAATTCCTGCAACTCAATTGGGGCCATTCTATTAGGTGTCTTTGAAATGGGCATAACACTCTGTATGAGTTCTATTGAAAACTCAACTTCACGATTTGGTGGAAGAAATAGCAATTCCTCCGGAAAGACATCACAAAACTCCCATACAATGCATGTATTATTAATTGTGAGTTTCTCTCCAACCATTTGAGATAAATAATCTTCATTTAGTGGAATAAAGAACCATAATATGGAAGAAATTTCCACTGGAAGGTTACATTCATCCTTGCATTGATAGAAGATCATAGATTGATCTGGAATATGAACTGTGACTTACCTTATTTGGAAATAGATATGATATCCATATAAAGAAATCCAATCCATGCCAAGAATCACATCAAATTACACTATAGGAAGGATCACAAGATTTGCAGGAAGCACTTTCCCACAAACTTCAATCAGAGAAGAATTGTAAACTTTTGATGCGACTGTTGTGCCATTAGGGGTTGTCACAACTAACTCAATATCTAACTACTTAGGTAATATGGATATACCCTTAGAAAAATCTTCAGAAATAAAAGATTGGGTGGATACAGAATCAAATAAAACATTTGATACATTAGAGTGGATGGTAAGTGTATCTTTCACCACTTCGTTATCATACTCCACATCGCCGATAGAAATTTCATGTGACTTTACTTTTTCTTTGGCCTTAAGAGTTTGTTGACGTCGATAATCATCAAAAACCCTTGGATTAGGGCACTGATTAGCATAATTCCCCATTTCTTTTCACTTGAAACATTGAAGTGTTGGAGGTGCATTCTGTGTATCCCTTTCTTTGTTCGCATCATTAGACATATTCTTCCCATTATTTTGACATTCAATTGCACGATGACCTTCTTTTCCACACTTAAAACATTTACTTGTCCCTTTAAGACAATTCCCTCCATGTTTCTTTCCACACTTTGAGCATAAGGGAAAACTCGTCTTCTTTTCAGTGTGGTCTTTAAATTTTCCCTTTAATTCCATTTTCCTCTTCTTATCAAACCCATATGACAGATGGCTTACTCCAATATCCATCTCAACCTTGAGAGCACATTAAACAATTTCATCATAGCTATTAAAGTACCTTATGGCTAATTCCCTTAGAAGACTTGGTTTTAAGCCAATAAAGAATCGATCGATTTTACTCTCAGGTTGGATAATAATTCCAGAAGCGTACCTTTCAAGTCTTGTAAAATTTTCTTCATAGGTAAAAACCGATTCATCATCCTTTTTCTTTAGTTCAAGAAACTCCTTCTCTATATTTGTTCAAAGAATACGAGGGAAGTACCTATTTAAAAATAAGTTCTTGAACTAGTCCCATTCCATGGACTCAATTTCGTCTCTTTGACTCATATTCTTGATAAGATTCCACCATTGATCAACATCACCTTCCAAATGATACACTTCTAAGATGAATTTTTCATGTTCAGAACATTGTAGAACTTACAATATCTTTTCAGTGGAACTGATCCATTGTTCAGCTACTAATGGATCAGAAAACCCACTAAATGAAGGTGGACGCTACCTCATGAAGGATTCAACAGAATGTTTCTCCTTCTTTTGCTCATTTATAAGTCCTCCATGATTCATAGCTTGTGAAAGTTGTGTTAGCATGGCTACAAGATTTTTCATTCCAGCTCCCAAAACGTTTGGTTGCTCATGGGGGAAATCATTGCATTTCCCGTCGCATTCAGCATTAACACGGTTCCTTTGGGTTCCAGCCATTGACTAAAACCAAGAATCATAGTGTGAGAAACACTAATCATAACAAGAAAACCACATAATCAAGAACAAAATTTCACACTTTAGGTATTATCATAGGTTGTTCATGGCCATTTCTAAAATACTAAGATTATGTTCTATGCTTATACATATCCTTAGGGTTCTTACTAAGGCTTTCACATCCTAGTTTCCAAAGGTTGACTGTACCTTTCCTCTGATACCAACTTTAATGACCCATACTTTACATACATTTTTATTAATTAATAATTGAACCATACTTATTAAAACACATAACAAAACCATGGTAGGAATGTATAGGTATAGTGTCTTTAGAAACCGGGAACATAAAAAACTGGTTCATAAATCATCTACATTGTCTCCCACTTATTTCACCATATTTAGAGTCCCTTTTTGGAATATCCTACTTAATACCCTTCTTCCTGACCTGGGGAAAAGAAAACATACAAAAGGGTGAGCTCAAATTCTCAGTAAGGGTAAACAAAATAAATATCAATCATATCATATTCATAAGAACATAACATTTTGAATATCTTAACCTGCAAAAGAGATCATAACATCATAACATGGGATAAATCATAGTAACGAAATGTAATCCCAATAATCATAACATAAAACATGAATCTTTGTGTCATACACACATAATCATAGAAAATCACTTCATATTAGTCAAGACTCATTGCGAAGACTATCATAGCAGACAAAGTCCATTACTGAACTGAGTTCACTACTCGTTCTAGTCCTGTGTCACTGAACCAGATTAACTTACCGTTCCAGCCATGTTTTTCTCATAAGATATAAATATTTACCCAATGCATTGGAGGGATATATTGGTCCCACCCATCACATAATGAAACAATTATTACGTGTGCCACAAAATCAAAAATCACACATCATAACGTAACCCATGTAATAAAAATGGGATTCATAAACATCATGCCATCATAACATAATCCATAAAAGAACTTCATAAAAATAATTCCATCATAACATAATGAAATAAATGTAATAATAGGGAAATAAAAATAAACCTATATTATCTTAGATGGAAAATCATTTTGATAAAACACTTGAACTCCATTCTTAAGGAAAATATCCTTTCTACTTCCAAAACATTTTTCCTTTCTTAACATGTTATAAAATTTTTATCTAAAAGAAGTTGATTAAAAATAAACTTGAAAATTTGTAAAGGAATATTCATGGAAATAATTTTCTATGAAATAATAAAAATCCATTCATTCCATATAAGTTAAAAAACATTCTTCTCGTACTTTGGCAGAAAAAGTAAAAAAGTACCTTGTACTAAAAATGACAAAAGATTTCTTTCATATATTTTACTAAAAACTAACCAATGGGTAAAATTGGATTTAAAAAATTGTAGGAGGATAGAAATAATATTACATATTGAGAAAACATGGATGTGGATGGTAAATATTCCCCAATAAATACTGAAGTATAAGAAATATCGGATAAAAATTGAGATTGCGAGACTTTCCCTTACCTTAGGTCCGATTTGCTTCGTTCATATCCGGACCTCCTGTATAGTGATTTAAATAATGTCATTTAATTATTAAAGAATCATATTCATTTTTATGATATCATATATGGTCATATTCTTATCTTCTTATTAGTAATATTTCATTGCTACTTGTTATTCGGGTGTTCATTGCTTTATGTTCTTATGCATGTTTTGTCGAATAAATTCTAATTATTCTTTTTAGTTATAGATAAATCATTTATAGAATTTTATTAGTGTAATATATATCATATTTATTCTTTAAATTCATTTATATAATCATTATTCAATGAAGATCATGTTGAACGAGTCGCATCGCATCGTGGAGACGGTAGGCCGTACGTACGCACGAGCGATGATATCGTTCCCATGATCGTGGAATTGTATTGAAGTGTATGTATATTATTTCAGAATCAATATGACTTTACAATAATCATAAATATTTATTCTTTACACCATTATCCCCATACAAGTAAGGTGGTGGTGGAAAATAGATTACACCACGGCGTGGAGACGGTATTCCCTACGTACGCTCTTACGGTAATTTCGTCTTCTATAGGATGGATAGAAGGTGAAATAGGGTTGTTTAATATTTATAATAACATATAAATATGTGAGTGATACTGATGTTATTACTTCATAAGTAAACAACTAAATAAGAGGAAGTATAAGAAGAAATAAATTTGAAAGAATCAGGAACAGATATTACCTATTCTTCGACACGCCTCTTTGAAACCTCCTCTTAGGGTACTAAAAATGGACTTTGAAAAGGACAAGAACCTCTAGTATGTATCTAGGGAAGTTGATAAGGGAAATTGGAAGGGTTTGGACGAGCTTTAAGGCTCAAAATTGTGTGAGGAGGAGAGGGAGGAGGTTCCCTTTTATAAGGGAGGAGAGGGACACCTTTGGAAAAATTTAAAATATTATTTTATAATTAAGTCATATTCGGTTTTTAATAGATCCGAAATGATTTATTTAGAAGATAAGGTGGGTATGGGTCTAAATCCTCTCAAACAATAGGTTTTAGACAAGGTTAGGTTAGTATTTTAACCTTATCATTTAGATTTAACTCTAAGTTAAATAATTAACTTTTAGTGTGTCTTTTTGTTTTCTTACACTATATGGTTAATAAACTTACCATAACAAGCCAAAAGAACCCCAAGTGGTTCATTATTAATATATATAACCTTATATAATTAATTTGGACGAATATTATATTTTTAGGAATAAAATAAAATAATATTTGTTTTAAAAACTATTTTATGTCAATTATGACACTATTTGGTAATTAATTTTTGTGAAAATCATAAAAGCATGATTAGGTAGAAAAAAGTTAAGTAAATGAATAATTACATGTCATATTCACCTATAAAATTAGTGGAATTTATAAAAAGTATTAAATTACATTTATTTGGGTATTTATAACATCAATTATGTTAATATTTCATTAATATGGTAATTACTGCATCATCCTTGGGTCATAAATAAATTAAATTATTTAATGACTAAAAATTATAAATAAAATACCATTATGTAGGAAATATTTTTTATCTTTCTAATGAATATTTATAGCTGAATTTAGATAATGTATAACCGTATATTAAAAATGTTTTAGTTATTAAACTATGATTTTAACTCTTTTAATTCTTCTTTGAATAAAATAATAATAAGTGTCCAAATCGAATCCAAGTGGACCTATATGGTTATATTTTATTCCTAATGTTGTTTTTGGTCGAATTAAATTTATATAATAGAATTAGGACATGTGTTAGGGTAATAATAATATCATTTTTACCCTTAATTACCCTATTTACTTCTAACTGTGGTAAAAAAAAGTAAAAAGTTACTATTCACCACAAATTATTTTTATCTTATTGAACCAAATTTTACTCCTTGACATTAATTTTGTCTCTCGGATTTTCTAAATTACACTCACAGAAGAGGTAAAATTAAGTTTTATGTAAATTTTCAAATTCTTCTATGAGGTGGGTAAAAGACGGTGAAAAGTTCAATAAAATTTTTATATATCTAAAATTATTATAAAACGACTCCAATGAATTACATTGAACTTATATAGGTATTATGTATCAATTTTTACCTAAAATAAATTTAAATAAAATAAATAATTATTTAAATAAAAAGTCGGTTTTTAAATAGTCACCCAGTGTTTTCACTATTCATCAAAAATTGAAAGTTTTCAGAAAAATACCAAAAATTCACCCTAGGATTATTTCGATATTCCGAATCCAAAAAATGAAATCCATTTTGAAAGATAAAATTTCAAAAATTGGGTATTACTATTCATAACGGCTAGTTTATATAATATTTTAATAACATATCGTTGTTTAGCGAAACTCAGTATTGCGTACAATGCAAGCTATCATGGAAGGTTGGTATTGCATGTAACATAAGCCAAGACATTGTTGTGTGTAGTGAAATATTCCTTTGGTGATGTATATAACATAAAAACAAAATATTTCTCATAAATTCTTGGGTGTTACATTCTACCCCCCTTAAAATGAATTTCGCCCTCTAAATTCGTCACTTTGAAACAAACAGATGAGGATACCTTTCCCTCATCATATCCTCAAGCTCCCATGTAACTTCTTCTAATTGGTGGTTCCTCCATAAAACTTTCACAAAGTGGGTGGTCTTGTTTTTTAGGACTTTTTCGCTACGATCCAGAATCTCTATCAGCTCTTCTTTATAATAAAGATCTTGCTCCAGTGGTACAACTTATGAGCTGAGTACATGTGAAGGATCAGGTATGTACTTTCTTAGAAGAGATACATGGAACACATCGTGAACTTGAGAGATATTTAGTGGAAGCGCCAATCGGTAAGCTAGCTTCCCAACACGATCCAATATTTCGAAAGGACTGATATACCTAGGGCTCAACTTTCCCTTCTTTCCAAATATCATTACTCTTTTACAAGGAGATATTCATAAGAACACTTTATCACCCACTTCAAACTCTAGCTATTTTTTTTGGTTGTTGACATAACTTATTTGTCGACTCTGAGCTGCTCTTATGTGTTGTTGAATATATCAGACCTTTTCTTCCATCTCATCAGTCGGATTAGGTCCTAATAGCTTTCTTTCCCCAACTTCATCCCAACAATTTGGAGCCCTGAATTTCTTTCTATAAGGAGCTTCATAAGGATCCATCTGAATACTGGAGTGAAAGATATTATTATAAGAAAATTCCACCAAATGTAGGTGTTGATCCCAACCACCTTTGAAATCCATAGAGCAAGCTCTCAACAGTCTTCTAGAGTTTGAATTGTCCTCTCAGACTGACCGTCTGTGTGATGATGATAAGCAGTTCTGAAACTCAACTCTGTATCTAGAGTATGCAGAAGAATTTTCCAAAACAACGAGGTAAACCGCGGATCCCGATCAGATATAATGGAAAGTGGTACTCCATGCAATCTTACTACTTCCTTTACATATATCCTGGCAAGCTGATCAAGAGAAAAATCTTCTCTAATAGCAATGAAGTGTGACGAATTCGCAAGACGATCAACTATAACCAAGATAACATTATTTCCTTTGGATGTTTTAGGAAGTCCAGTGACAAAGTCCATAGTGATGATTTCCCATTTCCATTCGGGTATGGGTAATGGTTGTAACATCCCCTTAGACTTCTGCCTCTCAGCTTTAACTTGCTGACAAACCAAGCATCGAGAGACTTATTCAGCAACATCTCTTTTCATGCCATCCCACCAGAAGTACTCTTTTAGGTCCCTATATATCTTCGTGATTCCAGGATGAATAGAGAATGAAGAACTATGAGCCTCATCCAGCAGCTCCTTCTTTAATTCTAGTATGGGAGGAACACAAACCCGATTCCTGAACCTTATTATCCCATCACAATCAAGGTTGAATTCAAGAACATTTCTCACCTTCTTTTGTAACTCTACATCTTCTTTTTGTGCCTCTATAATCATCACATGTATAGATGGTTGAACATTCATTTGAGAAAGATAATATTTTCCCCTTCCATTATAATTCCAAGATCCATCCTTTGTAAATCCATAAATAACGGATCTTTTGTGATGCTCATCATGGATAAGCTAGCATGTTCTTATTGACTTAATGCATCTACCACCTTGTTTGCTTTCCCAGGGTGATAATGAAATGATCCATCATAGTCCTTAATCAACTCCAACCATCTTTTTTGGCACATATTCAGCTCATTTTGTGTGAAAATATTATTTAAACTTTTATGACCAGTATAAATATCACACCTTTCACCATAAAGGTAATGCCTCCAAATCTTTAATGTAAAGATTACCGCGACTAACTCCAAATCATGAGTTGGGTAATTTTTATCATGGATTTTCAACTGTCGTGAGGCATAAGCTATCACCATATCATTTTGCATGATAACACACCGCAATCCCTTCTTGGATGCATCACTATAGATCACAAACCTTTCTCCACTACAAGGCAGTGTGAGAACAGGTGCACTAGATAACCTTCTTTTTAACTCCTTGAAATTATCTTCACACTCCTCCATACAAACGAACTTAACTCATTTTCGAGTCAACTTGGTGAGTTGTTTTGATAATAATGAAAAATCTTTCACAAAACGTCGATAATATCTATCCAAACCATGAAAACTTCAGATCTCAGTTACTGTTGTTGGTATTGACCATCTTTTGATAACCTCTATTTTTTCTGGATCCATAGATATCCCCTCTTTTGAGATTATGTGACCAAAAAATGAAACTTTTTGAAGCCAAAATTCACACTTGGTAAATTTGGAATAAAGCTTATCCTTTCTTAGGGTCTTTAATACAATTCTCAAGTGATCTTTATGTTCCTCCTTTCTCTTTGAATAGAAAAGAATATCGTCTATAAAGACTACAACAAACTGATCAAGATAGTCTCTAAAGACTCTATTCAATAGATCCATGAAGATAACATGGGTATTAGTAAGACCAAATGGCATCACTATAAATTCATAGTGTCTATACGTTGTACGGAAATCCGTCTTTGGTATACCCTCCTTTTTTACCCTTAATTGATGATACCCTAAATGAAGATCAATCTCGGAAAAGTATTGAGCTCCGCGTAGTTGGTCAAATAAGTCATCAATGCGCGGGAGAGTATATTTGTTCTTGATAGTGATCTTGTTAAGTTCTCTATAATCAATGTAGAGTCTCATTGATCCATCTTTCTTCTTAACAAAAAAAATAGGTGCTCCCCAAGGTGATGCACTATGATGTATGAATACCTTATCAAGATTCTCTTGGAGTTGCTTCTTCAATTCCTGCAACTCAATTGGGGCCATTCTATAAGGTGTCTTTGAAATGGGCATAACACCCGATATTAGTTCTATTGAAAACTCAACTTCACGATTTGGTGGAAGACATAAAAATTCCTCTAGAAAGACATCATCAAACTCACGTACAATGGGTGTATTCTTAATCATGAGTTTCTCTCCAACAATTTGAGATAAATAACCTTTATTTAGTGGAATCAAGACCCATAAGATGGAAGAAAGGTTATGTTCATCCTTGCATCAATAGACGATCATAGATTGATCTGGAATATGAAATGTGAATTCCCTTATTTAGTAATTGATATGAGCTCCATATAAATAAAGCCAATCCATGCCAATAATCACATCGAATTCCACTATAGGAAGGATCACAAGATTTTTAGGAAGCATTTTCCCACAAACTTCAATCGGAGAAGAATTGTAAACTTTTGATGCGATTTTTGTGCCATTAGGGGTTGTCACAACTAAATCAATATCTAACTATTGAGGTAATATGGAGATACCCTTAGAAAATTCTTCAGAAATAAAAGAGTGGGTGGATCTAGAATCAAATAAAATATATGCTACTTTAGAGTGGATGGTAAGTGTACCTTTCACCACTTTGTTATCATACTCCACATCGCCGATAGAAATTGCATGTGACTTTCCTTTGTCTTTGGCCTTAAGAGTTTGTTGATGTCGATCATCATCTACAACCCTTGGATTAGGGCACTGACTGGCATAATGCCCCATTTCCTTGAACTTAAAACATTGAAGTGTAGGAGGTGAATTATGTGTATCCCTTTCTTTGTTCACATCATTAGAAATCTTCTTTGCATTATTTCAACATTCAACTGCCCGATGAACTTCTTTTCCACAATTAAAACATTTAATTGTCCCTTTAAGACAATTCCCTCCTTGTTTCTTTCCACACTTTGAGCATAAGGGAAAAATCATCTTCTTTTCAGTGTGGTCTTTAGATTTTCCCTTGAATTCCATTTTCCTCTTCTTATCAAACCCATATGACTGATGGCTAACTCCAATATACTTCTCAACCTTGAGAATACATCGAACAATTTCCTCGTAGCTATTGAAGTCCCTTATGGCTAACACCATTTGAAGACTTGGTTTTAAGACACTAAATAATCGATCGATTTTAATCTCAGGTTAAATATTAATTCCAGAAGCGTACCTTGCAAGTCTTGAAAAATTTGCATCGTAGGTACCAACCTATTCATAATCCTTTTGCTTTAGTTCAAGAAACTCCTTCTCCATCATTGTTCAAATAATACGAGGGAAGTACGTATTAAAAAATAAGTTCTTGAACTCGTCCCATTCTGTAACATCCCAAGTAAGTAATGAATAATAGATATTTTTATCTATGTCTTTTAATAATTAAGATAGTGTTATAGAGGCTTAAAATGAAAATAAATACAATCTTATGCATGGAATACACTAATATTCTTAAAAGATTGTTTTACTTCCTTTTGATGGCAAACCATTTTTGAATCTATATTTTGACAATTTTATAAACTATGTTTGTCAAAATAAACTTATCCTTTATGATTGGGACATCAAAATTTACCTTGTGTGAATTTTTGGTATTTTTCTGACAATGTTCATTTTTTAATGAATAGTGAAAAATACTGCATTTTACATCAAAACTGCTTTTTAATCTAATTTATTTATATGATTAGATTATGTTTTGTAGTGGTTTTGAAGTAAAATTAGAATATATTTTTACCATTTTATCCAATGGTGGCCATTGAGATCAATTTCACTTTGAAATTAGACTTAAACTGGTGTCAATCTTTTGATACTTATTGTTTTGTAAAAACATGTTTTTTACTCTGGCAGCGGGAATTAATTATTAAATTAATTAATGTGACTTATATGATTTGAATTTTCTAAAATAGAATTCATTTTTGAATTCGGAATATCAAATATAGCTTAGGGTGAATTTTTGGTAATTTTCTGAAAAACTTCAATTTTTGATGAATAGTGAAACCACTAAGTGGTAATCAAGCAAACTGATTTTTCAGTTAAATGAAAGTTTACGACTAATGTGTATTGAATTTTGAAAATCCGACATACATGGTTGTCATTAGTATGTAAAATGTGGTTCAATGAGATTATAATAATTTTTTGGTGAATAGTAACTTATTATGTTCTTAATCACGATTAGTGGTAATTAGGGTAGTTTAAGGTATAAATAATACTTTAATAAAATGAAATGACCTAGACACATGTCCCAACCTCATTGGTTGTGTCATGGCCGACCATGAAATTCCATGGGTAAACTTGGGGACCCCATGGATCCACGTTTGTTGGGAAATGACATAAATTACTTTTTATTTAATGTTAAAGTGAAAATGACACAAACATAATATGTTTTACGAAAACAATTTTTAAGTGGGGTTATACAAGTCCAAATTTTTATTATAAATAGTCATTGGAAAGCTAAAACGATTTCCTATATCATAGTATTTTGTTTATGATTTTTAGACATTAAATAAATTAAATTAGTTATGACATAATAATGATGCAGCGATGACATCATTATTTGACGATTTAAATAAAATGGAAAGATAATGTAAAATCTATGAACTACACATGGCCAAAACCAATTGGATGAGTGGATTTCAAACCCTTATCACCTTATCCACTAATTATAGCAATGTGGGACCTTTTAAAACCGAAACACATTTTCAAATAAAGTAATGTTTCTTTACTTTCCAAAAGTGCCCCTCCTCTCCTCTTATAAAAGGCCCCCACCTCTACCTCATTTCACACACTACTCAAGCCTTTGGCTCGGCCAACCCCTGCCCATTTGCTCTCTCCACATCCCTATCCTAATCTTAGAGGATTCCCTTTGGGCAGAATCATTTAAAATGAAGCCTTTAGGCTCAAATCAAAAGGAGTTACACTTTTTAAGGTAATTCATTCTATCATGTTCATTTGTTTTATTTTTCTTCTCCACCCCCCTAAACTCTTTTTATTTACTTCTTTTGTAACAACACCAGTATCTTAAATATACAAGGATGTTGTTATAATATTTATTTGAGCTACACTCTCACACAACTACATCAAATGGTTAAAGAACATACGGTTTCCGTGGATGGAGAAATTCTGCCTCCCGAAACGATGATTGTTCAACACTCATTTAACACCTTCAAAGGTGGCCATTATGATGTCACTATTTTTATATATGATATATGATATATAATATGTTTATGTTTTACCTAATATTATGTTTTTTTTTCATTTTGGGCATACCTTTATGGTTTCCATTATGGGTAAACACGATATCTTCATTTTAGGAAGTGCGGACTACCGCCCCCTGAAAGTGATTTGATTCATTAATACCATATGTGGGATGTGTAAAGGATAAAGTTAATGATATTATATATGTTATTATACTGGAATTATAATATAATCTTATATCATTAGGATTCCATTCTAGAAAATATGAAATAGAAATGGAAGTAGCGTTCATGCGTACGTACGGCTTACCGTCTCCATGAACGGTGCATTTCATTTCTTACCTCTAAATGTGATGTAATATTATAAATGCATGTATTTACTGGATATATATGACATACATGATATCTACATCATGAATAACATTCTGTATATAATGAACCTTTGACCAAATTAACAACATGTAAGTGTAAGAAGTCTATTTTTGACTTAAGAACCAAATACCGACAAAATGAACATTATTAACTTAAATGATTACATGATGTTCATAACATGGTATAAAAAGGAATAATGAACATGAAAAAGATTCATAAGAAATTAGATATTAACTCAAGTTTATTATTCAGGAGATTAAAGAACGGTCGGGTCAAGTCGGATACGAGGTATGGGACTTCGTCTCAATCTCCTTTCATTGAGGCATATTTTATTTTATACACAAATTGCTTTTATACGGGGTATAAACCCCTTTGACTTTTACGTTTATTCAAAAGGAATATTTTTTATACGAAGCGTTTACTAAACGACAAAAGGGAATGTTTTTGTGGTACGTATGCGGCGACAACGACTTCTCCGCCGTCGTGACCGTTATTTGAGTTTCGGCTTCCTCTACAAGCCATACCTTATTTTTAAAAGAAAGATAAATACCATATTTTACTTTTCTTTTACTTTGGTATTGAAAATGGTTTTCATAATGTTTTTTATTATATCAATGTGTTGTATTGATATCTCGTGATTGAAATGTGGGAATGTTATGTTTCCTTTATGCATGTTTTATGTGATATGATTATGTTATGGTTCTTGGGAATTATTATGAAGACGGGTGGTTCCGTGATAAACTAAGGGCGGGTGAGCCCGTTATAGCTCTCCAATGCATTGGGTAACGTGAAGGAGTGAAAAGTTAAGGTTTATCCGAAGAGATTTTAGGGAATATAATGTGATGGGTATTCCAAACGTAACCAAGAGGGTTACTCCATACGTAAGAATGTTATGAATGCCTCAAGTTACCTTTATGTCTTATGATTTCTATGATTTATTCATGATTTTATGAGGAATGTTAAAGTGCCTATGTTTTATGGGTAAAGTATGATTTCATTCTTATGTATATATGAACTCATGTTTCCTTTCCATGTTTTTTTATAACCCATACTGAGTTTTTATGCTCATCCCAAGTTTTTGAAATGTTTTTCACAGGTCAATTGAAAGGTACATGATAAGATGATAGAGTCAAGGATCTGTCAAGAAATAATCCATGTTTTATTTTAAATGTGTTTCCATTGATGGGAATGAAGAATACTATCTTTATGTAACCACTTTGTTTATATGTGGAATGTAATGAAAGTTTTATGATCTAATTCTCTAAAACTCTAAACCCGAAAAGATCCTCAACGTGTAATCTTGTAATAACTCAAGATTAAGTAAGGTTTAAGGCTGGGGCCTTATAGTTGGTATCAAAGGTCGGTTTAGATAACTTTAGGAGTTATAATTCTATTAAATGATTATCCAAAAATATTTTTTTTTTCGAAATGATATAGCATTTAAAGATTACCATGTTGCTTCATCTAAGACATGTTTGTTCAGAATGGTTTTCCGCAGAGGAAACAGGGAAGCAGTGCTAGGAAGGCATACAGAAGGAAATAACCTTCCGAATCAGCATCCTGAGATGGTCGGAATTGGAACTGAACAGTTTGTTGCGGTAATGGCGCAGTTGACTCAAGCGATAAATGGTGGTGGTATCCATGCACGAGATCAGCCAGAACAACCACAGAGGAACATGTCAGTGGTGGAACATTTCATGAGGCAACATCCACCATCATTCAGAGGATCATCTGACCCTGTGCTAGCTGAAGGGTGGATTAAAGCACTGGAGAAGATTTTTGATGTCATGGGGTGTTCAGACAATCAAAAGGTTAGTCTTGCTATTTACCGTTTGGAGGGTGAAGCAGATCACTGGTGGTCTATGGTTAAAAATATCAGGGACGCCGAGGAGATTGATGCTCTTGACTGGGATGAATTCGAAGGTATGTTTCTTGAGAAGTATTTTCCTAAGGCTGTTCGACTTAGGATGGAAAAGCAATTCTTGGAATTGAGGCAAAAGGAAGACTCAATGGCTGCCTATGAAGAAAGGTTCACACGATTGGCAAGGTACGCTCCAAATTTTATCCGGGACCTTGATAGTAAAATCAATCGTTTCTACTCAGGATTAAAGCCAAAGTATCGAATGGCATTAGCTTCTCGTGAGTTTAAAAGTTATGAAAAGCTTGTTCGATGTGCTGAGAAGGTGGAAATGGAGTTTGCCGATGACCAAGTTTTCTATAACAACCAGCAGAAGAAGAGACCGAGGTGGCAGGAGAAAGGTAAGAATTCTTCAAAAAAGTCTGATGGTAAGAAAACTAAGTTTCCAGTTTGTGATAAATGTGGCAAAAGGCATGCTGGGGAATGTCTTCTGAATTCTGGGAAGTGCTACCGATGTGGTAAGATGGGACATAAGGCTCGTGATTGCACTGAAAAGGATCAAGGTGAAGGTAAGAACAAATTTGATTTACAGTTAGTGAAATGTTTTAAGTGCAATGAGATGGGTCACTATGCAAATGAGTGTCCGACAAAGAGCTTGAGTGATGGGAAGCAGTTAGACTACAAGCAGAAAGGGGTGGTGAAATCCTTTGCAACTACTTCAGCAGATGTCGGGCCATCAAATAAAGTTGTATCAGGTACTTTGTTTGTTTTTTCAGATTATGCCAGTGTGTTGTTTGATTCAGGGTCTACACATTCTTTCATCTCTGAAACCTTTTCTAGTAAAATGGGAATACCATCTCAAGAAATGACTCCTGAACTTTTGGTAAAAACACCTGGGGGAAGTGTCGAGGAAAAAAGAATTTATAAGAATCTTCCTATCCTTATCTGTGGAAAGAACCTACTTGCAAACCTTATTGTTCTACCTCTAGTAGAGTTTGATGTTATCCTGGGCATGGATTGGCTCTCTATTTACCATGCTAATATTGACTGTAGAGCTAAAGAAGTTTCTTTTCAGAAAGACTTTCAGTTTGTTTACAAGAATGAACCCTTAATTTTGATAACATATCAAGAGGCCGAGAAACTTGTAAAAGATGGAAATGAATGTTATCTTGCACACGTCGTTGAAAATAAAGGAACTGTTCAGATTAATGATGTGCCAGTGGTAAATGAGTGTCCTGATGTTTTTCCTGATGAGTTGCCTGGAATAATACCAGATCAGGAAGTTGAGTTTACTGTTGACTTAGTTCCTGATGCTAAGCCAATTTCAAAACCCCCTTATCGAATGGCACAAATTGAACTTTTAGAGTTGAAGGAGCAATTGCAAGATTTATTAGAGAAAGGTTTCATTAGACCTAGCACATCATCATGGGGTGCTCCTGTTTTATTTGTTAAAAAGAAAGATGGTTCTATGAGACTTTGAATTGATTATAGAGCCTTGAATAATATCACTGTTAAGAACAAATATCCTTTGCCTCATATCGATGATTTGTTTGATCAGCTCCAGGGGGCTCAGTTTTTTTCAAAGATTAACTTGAGATCGGGGTACCATCAGCTGAAGGTTAAGGAGGAAGATATTCCGAAGACCGCGTTCCGTATGAGATATGTCCATTATGAATTTGTAGTAATGCCTTTTGGGCTAACCAATGAACCTGCTGTATTCATGGACTTAATGAATAGAATTTTCCATGAGTTCTTGGATAAGTTTGTGGTGGTTTTCATTGATGATATTTTGGTGTTTTCTAAAAGTAAAGAGGAGCATGAAAAACATTTAAGGGTTATCTTGCAAACCTTAAAAGAAAAGAAACTGTATGGGAAATTCAGAAAGTGTGAGTTTTGGTTGCAACAAATTTCTTTCCTTGGTCACATTGTTTCTAAAGATGGAATAACTGTTGATCCTACAAAAACAAAAGTTGTGGAAGAATGGCCAAGACCCACAAATGTAACCGAGATTCGTAGCTTCCTTGGTTTGGCGGGCTATTACCGAAGGTTTGTTAGAAATTTTTCATGGTTATCTAGTCCAATGACTAAGCTAACTCGGAAGGGTGTTAAGTTTATCTGGACAAAAGAATGTGATGATTGTTTTCAGGAATTGAAAAGAAGATTGGTGAATGCTCCAGTTTTGGCACTACCTTCCAGGAATGGGGAGTTTGTTATATACGGTGATGCTTCATTGAAAGGACTTGGTTGCGTCCTAATACAGAATGATCAGGTAATTGCTTATGCTTCACGACAGTTGAAAACTCATGAGGTAAATTACCCTACACATGATTTGGAATTAGCTGCTGTTGTTTTTGCTTTAAAAATTTGGAGGCATCATTTGTATGGAGTAAAGTGTAAAATATATACCGATCACAAAAGTTTAAAGTATATATTCACTCAGAAAGAGTTAAACATGAGACAAAGGAGATGGCTGGAATTAATCAAGGATTATGATTGTACAATTCATTACCATCCGGGAAAATCAAATAAAGTGGCTGATGCTTTGAGTCGAAAAAGTAATGCTTCATTAACAATGTTGCGGTTGGAACGTGATCCTTTGGTTAACGATTTGATGAACTTTGGCATAGAAGTTGTTGGTGCAGGAAGTCCTTCTGTTTTGTTTCAGGTATCAGTGAGATCATCTCTATCAGATAGAATCAAGCAAGCACAGAAGCAAGACAGTGAGTTGCAGAAAAAGGTAGAGCTGGTTCAGAAAGGTAAGTTTCCTGAATTCAACATTGATTGTGATTGTGTTTTGAGATTTGGGAAGAGATTGTGTGTGCCTTGTGATTCACAGTTGAAGAGAGAGTTGTTATGTGAAGCTCACAGTTCTCCGTTTTCAGTTCATCCGGGCAGTACTAAGATGTAGAGAGATCTGCGGGAGTATTACTAGTGGGATGGAATGAAAAGAGATATTGCTGATTTTACTGTGAAGTGTTTGACTTGTCAGCAGGATAAAGCAGAGCGGCAGTTACCGAAAGGGATGCTTCAGCCTTTACCAGTTCCAGAGTGGAAATGGGAGAATATATCCATGGACTTTGTTGTTGGATTACCGAAGACATCTCGAGGTAATAATGAAATCTGGGTTATTGTTGATCGCTTGACCAAATCTGCTCATTTCCTTGCTATACGAGATACTTTCTCTCTTGATCAACTTTCCCGTTTGTATCTTAAAGAGATAGTCAGGTTACATGGAGTTCCTCTCTCCATTGTATCGGATCGTGATCCCAGGTTTACTTCTAACTTTTGGAAAGGCCTTCAGAAGTCGTTGGGTACTGAATTAAATTTTAGTACAGCTTTTCATCCTCAATCAGATGGGCAGTCAGAACGAACAATTCAGACATTGGAGGATATGCTACGAGCTTGTTCGATGGATTATCAGGGAAGTTGGGACCAACATCTTTCTTTGGTTGAGTTTTCATATAATAACAGTTTTCATTCCAGTATACAGATGACACCATTTCAGGCATTATACGGGAAGCGGTGTTGAACTCCAGCTTTCTGGGATGAAGTGGGTGAAAGAAAGTTGGTGGGACCAGAATTGGTAGAAGAGATGGCAGAAAAAGTTCAGCTAATTCAGAAGCACATGAGAACAGCTCAGAGTAGGCAGAAGAGTTATGCGGATAACCGAAGGAAGGATCTATCTTTCGAGGTAGGTGATCATGTTTTTCTCAAGGTTTCTCCTTGGAAAAGTGTGATGAGATTTGGTAAGAAAGGAAAGTTGAGTCCAAGGTTCATTGGACCATACGAAATTCTGGAAAGAGTTGGATCAGTTGCATACCGAGTGGCTTTACCTCCGAGTTTATCTCAGGTACACAATGTTTTTCACGTTTTGATGTTGAGAAAGTATATGCCAGATCCTTCTCATGTTTTGAGTCCAGAGGTAGTTCAGCTGGAAGAGAACCTATCTTATGAAGAACAACCGGTCCAGATTCTTGACCACAGGGAACAAGTGTTACCGAATAAGGTGATTCACTAGGTAAAGGTTTTTTTGGAAAAACCACATGATTGAAGAGGCAACATGGGAATCTGAAAATGCAATGAGGGATAAGTACCCCCATTTATTCGATAAGTAAATAAATTACGGGGACACAATTTTCTAAAGGGGGGAAGGATGTAACATCCCAAGTAAGTAATGAATAATAGATATTTTTATCTATGTCTTTTAATAATTAAGATAGTGTTATAGAGGCTTAAAATGAAAATAAATACAATCTTATGTATGGAGTACACTAATATTCTTAAAAGATTGCTTTACTGCCTTTTGATGGCAAACCATTTTTGAATCTATATTTTGACAATTTGATAAACTATGTTTGTCAAAATAAACTTATCCTTTATGATTGGGACATCAAAATTTACCTTGTGTGAATTTTTTGTATTTCTCTGACAATGTTCATTTTTTAATGAATAGTGAAAAATACTGCATTTTACATCAAAACTGCTTTTTAATCTAATTTATTTATATGATTAGATTATGTTTTGTATTGGTTTTGAAGTAAAATTAGAATATATTTTTGCCATTTTATCCAATGGTGGTCATTGGGATCAATTTCACTTTGAAATTAGACTTAAACTGGTGTCAATCTTTTGATACTTATTGTTTTGTAAAAACACGCTTTTTACTCTGGCAGCGAGAATTAATTATTAAATTAATTAATGTGACTTATATGATTTGAATTTTGTAAAATAGACTTCATTTTTGAATTCGGAATATCAAATATAGCTTAGGGTGAATTTTTGGTAATTTTCTGAAAAACTTCAATTTTTGATGAATAGTGAAACCACTAAGTGGTAATCAAGCAAACTGATTTTTCAGTTAAATGAAAGTTTACCACTAATGTGTATTGAATTTTGAAAATCCGACATACATGGTTGTCATTAGTATGTAAAATGTGGTTCAATGAGATTATAATAATTTTTTTGGTGAATAGTAACTTATTAAGTTCTTAATCACGATTAGTGGTAATTAGGGTAGTTTAAGGTATAAATAATACTTTAATAAAATGAAATGACCTAGACACATGTACCAACCTCATTGGTTGTGTCATGGAAGACCATGACATGCCATGGGTCAACTTGGGGACCCCATGGATCCACTTTTGTTGGGAAATGACATAAATTACTTTTTATTTAATGTTAAAGTGAAAATGACACAAACATAATATGTTTTACGAAAACAATTTTTAAGTGAGGTTATACAAGTCCAAATTTTGATTATAAATAGTAATTGGAAAGATAAAAATATTTCCTATATCATAGTATTTTTTTATTATTTTTAGACATTAAATAAATTAAATTATTTATGACATAATAATGATGCAGCGATGACATCATTATTTGACGATTTAAATAAAATGGAAAGATAATGTAAAATCTATGAACTACACATGTCCAAAACCAATTGGATGAGTGGATTTAGAACCCTTATCACCTTATCCACTAATTATATCAATGTGGGACCTTTTAAAACCGAAACACATTTTCAAATAAAGTAATGTTTCTTTACTTTCCAAAAGTGCCCCTCATCTCCTCTTATAAAAGGCCCCCACCTCTACCTCATTTCACACACTACTCAAGCCTTTGGCTCGGCCAACCCCTGCCCATTTGCTCTCTCCACATCCCTCTCCTCATCCTAGAGGATTTCCTTTGGGCAGAATCCTTTCAAAGGAAGCCTTTAGGCTCAAATCAAAAGGAGTTACACTTTTTAAGGTAATTCATTCTATCATGTTCATTTGTTTTATTTTGCTTCTCCACCCCCCTAAACTCTTTTTATTTACTTATTTTGTAACAACACCAGTATCTTAAATATACAAGGATGTTGTTATAAAATTTATTTGAGCTACACTCTCACACAACTACATCAAATGGTTAAAGAACATACGGTTTCCGTGGATGGCAAAATTCTGCCTCCCGAAACGATGATTGTTCAACACTCATTTAACACCTTCAAAGGTGGCCATTATGATGTCACTATTTTTATATATGATATATAATATGTTTATGTTTTCCCTAAGATTCTGTTTTTTTCATTTTGGGCATACCTTTATGGTTTCCATTATGGGTAAACACGATATCTTCATTTTAGGAAGTGCGGACTACCGCCCCCTGAAAGTGATTTGATTCGTTAATACCATATGTGGGATGTGTGAAGGATAACGTTAATGATATTATATATGTTATTATACTGGAATTATAATATAATCTTATATCATTATGATTCCATTCCAGAAAATGTGAAATAGAAATGGAAGTAGCGTTCATGCGTACGTACGGCTTACCGTCTCCATGAACGGTGCATTTCATTTCTTACCTCTAAATGTGATGTAATATTATAAATGCATGTATTTACTGGATATATATGACATACATGATATCTACATCATGAATACCATTCTGGATATAATGAACCTTTGACCAAATTAACAACATGTAAGTGTAAGAAGTCTATTTTTGACTTAAGAACCAAATACCGACAAAATGAACATTATTAACTTAAATGATTACATGATGTTCATAACATGGTATAAAAAGGAATAATGAACTTGAAAAAGATTCATAAGAAATTAGATATTAACTCAAGTTTATTATTCAGGAGATTAAAGAACGGTCGGGTCAAGTCGGATATGAGGTATGGGACTTCGTCTCAATCTCCTTTCATTGAGGCGTATTTTATTTTATACACAACTTGCTTTTATACGGGGTATAAACCCCTTTGACTTTTACGTTTATTCAAAAGGAATCTTTTTTATACGAAGCGTTTACTAAACGACAAAAGGGAATGTTTTTGTCATACGTATGCGGCGACAACGACTTCTCCGCCGTCGTGACCGTTATTTGAGTTTCGGCTTCCTCTACAAGCCATACCTTCTTTTTAAAAGAAAGATAAATACCATATTTTACTTTTCTTTTACTTTGGTATTGAAAATGGTTTTCATAATGTTTTTTATTATATCAATGTGTTGTATTGATATCTCGTGATTGAAATGTGGGAATGTTATGTTTCCTTTATGCATGTTTTATGTGATATGATTATGTTATGGTTCTTGGGCATTATTATGAAGACGGGTGGTTCCGTGATAAACTAAGGGCGGGTGAGCCCGTTATAGCTCTCCAATGCATTGGGTAATGCGAAGGAGTGAAACGTTAAGGTTTCTCTGAAGAGATTTTAGGGAATATACTATGATGGATATTCCAAACGTAACCAAGAGGGTTACTACCTACGTAAGAATGTTATGAATGCCTCAGGTTACCTTTATGTCTTATGATTTCTATGATTTATTCATGATTTTATGAGGTATGTTAAAGTGCCTATGTTTTATGGGTAAAGTATGATTTCATTCTTATGTATATATGAACTCATGTTTCCTTTCCATGTTTTTTTATAACCCATACTGAGTTTTTATGCTCATCCCAAGTTTTTGAAATGTTTTTCACAGGTCAAGGGAAAGGTACATGATAAGATGATAGAGTCAAGGATGTGTCAAGAAATAATCCATGTTTTATTTTAAATGTGTTTCCATTGATGGGAATGAAGAATACTATCTTTATGTAACCACTTTGTTTATATGTGGAATGTAATGCAAGTTTTATGATCTAATTCTCTAAAACTCTAAACCCGAAAAGATCCTCAACGTGTAATCTTGTAATAACTCAAGATTAAGTAAGGTTTAAGGCTGGGGCCTTATACATTCCATGTACTCAATTTTGTCTCTTTGCCTCGTATTCTTGATAAGATTCCACCATTGATCAGCATCACCTTCCAAATGACACACTACTAAGATGACTTTGTCATGTTCAGAACATTGTAGAACTGAAAATATCTTTTTAGTGGTACTGATCCATTGTTCAGCCACTAATAGATCAGAAGACCCACTGACTGAATGTGAACGCTGCCTCATGAAGGATTCAACAGAATGTTGCTCCTTCCTTTGCTCGTTTGGAAGTCCTGCATGATTCATAGCTTGAGAAAGTTGTGTGAGCATGGCTACAAGATTTTTCATTCCAGCTCCCATAACGTTTGGTTTCTTAGGGGGACAATAATTGCATTTCCCATCTTATTCAGCATTAATACGCTTCATTCAGGTTCCATCCATTGACTAAAACCAAGAAGCATAGTGCGAGAAACACTAATCACAATAGGAAAACTACATAATCAAGAATAAAATTTCACACTTTAGGTCTTATAATAGGTTGTTCATGACCATTTATAAAATAATAAGATTATGTTCTATGCTTAGACATATCCTTAGGGTTCTTACTAAGGCTTTCACATCCTAGTTTCCAAAGGTTGACTATACCTTTCCTCTGATACCAACTTTAACGACCCATACTTTACATACATGGTTATTACTTCATAATTAATGCAAAATTATTACAACATATAACAAAACCATGGTAGGACTGTATCAGTATAGTGTCTTTAGAAACTGGGAAACATAAACAACTGGTTCATAAATCATCTACATTGTCTCCCACTTATTTCATAATATTTAGAGTCCCTTTTTTTCATATCTTACTTAATACCCTTCTTCCTGACCTTTGGAAAAGAAAAAATACAAAAGGGTGAGCTCAAATGATTAGTAAGGGTAAACAAAAGAAATATCAATCATATCATATTCATAAGAAC
The DNA here is from genome assembly GCA_963277665.1 of Viscum album. NCBI lineage: Eukaryota > Viridiplantae > Streptophyta > Magnoliopsida > Santalales > Viscaceae > Viscum > Viscum album. The sequence goes on from OY728158.1 coordinate 69,287,100, forward strand.
ATAACATTTTGAATATCTTAACCTGCAAAAGAGATCATAATATCATAAAATGGGATAAATCATAGTAATGAAATGTAATCCCAATAATCACAACTTAAAACATGAAACTTTGTGGCATACACACATAATCATAAAAAATCACTTCATATTAGTCAATAGTCATTTCCAAGACTATCATAGCAGACAAAGTCCATTACTGAACCGAGTTCACTCCTCGTTCCAGTCCTGTGTCACTAAACAAGATTAACTTGTCATTCCAGCCATGTATATCTCATGAGATATAAATCTTTACCTAATGCATTGGAGGGAGATATATGTCCCACCCATCTCAAAATGAAACCATTATTATGTGTGCCACAAAATCATAAATTATACATCATAGCATAACCCATGTAATAAAAATTGGATTCATAAACATCATGCCATCATAACATAATCCATAAAAGAACATCATAAAAATAATTCCATCATAACATAATGAAATCAATGTAATAATAGTTATATAAACAGAACCCTATATTATCTTATATGGAAAATAATTTTGATATAACACTTGAACTCCATTCTTGATGAAAATATCCTTTATACATCAAAAACATTTTCCTTTCTTAACATGTCATACAATTTTTATCTAAAAGAAGTTGATTAAAAATAAACATGAAATCTTGTATATTAAGATTCATGTAAATAATGTTCTATGAAATCATAAAAATCCATTCATGCCGTATAAGTTAAAAAAAACACTCTTCTCGTACTTTGGCCAAAAAAGTCAAAAAGTACCTCGTACTAAAAACGACAAAAGATTCCTTTCATATATTTTACTGAAAACTAACCAATGGGTAAAATTGGATTTAAAAAATTGTAGGAGGTTAGAAATAATATTAAAAATTGAGAAAACATGTATTTGAATGGTAAATATGCCCCAGTAAATACCGAAGTATAAGCAATCTCGAATATAAATTGAGATTGTGAGATTTTACATTACCTTAGGTCCGATTTCCTTCGTACGTATACAAAACTCCTGTTTAAAGATTTAAATAATGTAATTGACTTATTATAGAATCATATTAATTGTTATGATATCATATACGGTCATATTCTAATCTTCTTGTTAGTAATATTTCATTGCTACTTGTTATTCGGGTGTTCATTACTTTATGTTATTATGCATTTTTTGTCGAATAAATTCTTATTCTTATTTTTAGGTTATAGATACCTCATTTATAGAATGTTATTAGTGTAATATATATCATATTTATTCTTTAAATTCAATTATATAATCATTATTCAATTAAGATCATGTAGAACGAGTTGCATCACATCGTGGAGACGGTAGGCTGTACGTACGCACAAGCGATGATATCATTACCATGATCATGGAATTGTATTGAATTGGATGTATATTATTTAAGACTCAAAATCAATTTACAATAATCATAAATAGTTATTCTTTACACCATTATACCCTTCCAAGTAAGGTGGTGGTGGAAGACAGATTACACTAGGGCGTGGAGACGGTATTTCGTACGTACGCACGCGCAGTGATTTCATTTTCTGTAGGATTTATAGAAGGTAAAATATGGTTGTTTAATATTTATAATAACATATAAGTATGTGAGTGATACTGATGTTATTACATCATAATGAAACAACTAAATAAGAGGAAGTAGAAGAAGAAATAAATTTGAAAGAATCGGTAACAGATATTACCTCTTCTTCGACACGCCTCTTTGAAATATCATCTTAGGGCACTAAAATTGGACTTTGAAGAAGACCAATACCTCTAGTATGTTTATAGGGAAGTTTATAAGGGAAATTATCAGGGTTTGGCTGAGATTTAAGGCTAAAAATTATGTGAGGAGGAGAGGGAGAAGGTGCCCATTTAGAAGTGAGGAGAGGGGCACCTTTGGAAAATCTAAAAATATATTTTTTATAATAAAGTCATATCCGGTTTTTAATAGATCCAAATTGATTTATTTCGAAGCTAAGGTGGGGATGAGTATAAATCCTCTCAAACAATAGGTTTTAAACAAGGTTAGGTTAGTATTTTATCGTTATCATTTAGATTTAACTCTAAGTTAAATAATTTAACTTTTACTGTGTCTTTTTTTTCTTACACTATATGGTTAATAAACATACTATAACAAGAAAAACGAACCCCAAGTGGTTCATTATTAATATATATAACCTTATCTAAGTCATTTTTCCAAACCTTATATTTTTAGGAATAAAATAAAATAATATTTTTTAAAGAACTATTTTATGTCAATTATGACACTATTTGGTAATTGATTTTTCTGAAAATCATAACAGCATGATTAGTTCTAAAAAGTTAATTAAATCAATAATTACATGTCATATTAACCTATAAAATTAGTGGAATTTATAAAAAGTCTCAAATTACATTTATTTTGGGTATTTATAACATCAATTATGTTAATATTTCATTAATAAGGAAATTACTGCATCATCTTTGTGTCATAAATAAATTAAATTATTTAATGTCTAAAAATTATAAATAAAATACCATTATGTAGGAATATAATTTTAGCTTTATAATGAATATTTATAGTTGAATATAGCTAATGGATAACCCTATATTAAAAATGTTTTAGTTATTAAATGTTGATTTTAACTCTTTTAATTCTTCTTTAAATAAAATAATAATAAGTGTCCAAATCTAATCCAAGTGGACCTAAATGGTAATATTTTATTACTAAGGTTGTTTTTGGTCAAATAAAACTTATCCAATAGAATTAGGACATGTGTTAGGGTAATAATAATATCATTATTACCCTTAATTACCCTATTTACTTTTAACCGTTGTAAAAAAACAAATAAAAAAGTAAAAATTTACTATTCACTGAAAATTATTTTTATCTTATTGAACCACATTTTACTCCTTGACATTAACCATGTCTCTCAGATTTTCTAAATTCCACTCACAAAAGCGGTAAAATTATGTTTTATGTAAAATTTCAAATTCTCATAGGAGGTGGTAAAAGATGGTGAAAAGTTCAATAAAATTTTTATATATCTAAAATTATTATAAAATGACTCCAATGAATTAAATTGAACTTATATTGGTATTATGTATCAATTTTGACCTAAAATAAAGTTAAATAAAATAAATAATTATTTAAACAAAAAGTCGGTTTTTAAATAGTAACCTAGTGTTTTCACTATTCATCAAAAATTGAATGTTTTCAGAAAAATACCAAAAATTCACCCTAGGCTAATTTAGATATTCTGAATCCAAAAAATGAAATCCATTTTGAAAGATAAAATTTCAAAAAGTGGGTATTACTATTCATAACAGCTAGTTTATATAATATTTTAATAACATATCGTTGTTTAGAAAAACTCGGTATTGCGTACAACGCAAGCTATCGAGGAAGGTTGCTCTTGCGTATAACACCAGACCAGACAGTGTTGTGTGTAGTGAAAGATTCCTTTGATGATTTATATAACATAAAAATAAAATATTTCTCATAAATTATCGGGTGTTACAAAAAGGGTGCAATGTTGACCTATGAAGAAGATTATACCATCTAGATAGCAGTATTATAATAGTGTGTCTTCAAGTACCAGTTTTGGTATAGTCATGGAGATAAAAAATAATGCTGCAATAAAACAAGAAACTCAAGAAGAATAAGAATATACTCAACATCAGAAGATGGTAAATGAACAAATGGTGAAAGATATATCTTCTCTTTCTTCTGCACTTCCACCAGATGCTGATGCAACAGTTGATGATTATTCAATGACACTGAAGTCTATTTATGAAAATTTATCTTCTCTTTCCACTAAATTATGTACATATACTGATAATGATGTTGATGACCATGATGATGATGATGATGATGTTGGTGTTGTGAGAGAAGGTGGTGATACTGGTGTTTTTGTAGGAGATGTTGATGAGGGTTGGGATGGTTTTAGTGAGACAAATATTGAGGCTCAGTTTTGATCTAAACAATATTCTTGGTTTATATATTTAATTTTATTATGTAGTTTCATTTTATTATGGTGATACCAATTTGTATTTTTGTATTTTTGAATTTTATTCTGGTGTGTGTTTGGTGATTCATTAAACTGTCTGGTGTGTATTCTGGTGTCTATTTTGTTTCTGCAAGAGCGACTAAGAAACTATTTTTCTATTCTGATTAAAAAAAAGAAATTAATATGGTTATAAACTATGAAAAAAACCAATTTCCATGGGTTGAACCATGGAAATAGACTTGTAACCATATTTATAAACCATATCCTTACATCTAGAAGAATAAGTAACCATGGTTTATAATAACAGATTTAGATCTAAAATAGGAGGACATGGTGTATAACATAAACATGTCTTAAGGAATTTAAATTTGAGACAAATAACCCCTTATAGTGGTGGTAACATAAGAATTAAAATAACTTAAGAGAGTTACTAAGAAATAAACATTTAAATATCATGAATTTAATGATATACATTAACTTTAAGTTAGATAAAGAATTTAATACACAATATAGAATAAAATATGGTGTAAAAAATCAAATGTATCTCATGAAATTAAAAATAGAGACAAATATCCCTTAGATTATAAAAAACACATTCATAGAAACCACATAAAATAGTGATATTTAAATTGAACATAAATCACCCCAAATAAATGATTTTTCATGATATTATACATCCAATATTATGTATGCACGCCACTTAAATGAAATTAAGTCTATAAATCAAAACATATATGAATAGAATAGAAATTTAGATCAAACACACTTACCTTAAATCCTACTTAGCTAAACATGATCTAATCTATTGTATAGAGAACATAACTATATTAATACATAATTTTATACACTTATTAAAATATATTAAACTTTATACATATCTTTATAACCATTTTTCAGAAATATGTTACTTTATTATAGTTAATTATCATTATCATATGTTAGGATTTTTTGAATGTTTCTTTCGTATTAGTTTTGCGGTGATGGGGTCGATTCTCGCTTATTCGTTAAAATTTAATAATTTATATATTATTCAAGTTAAAATAATTATTTTTTCTATGATCACTTCATTCCCATTTCTTTAGGTTAACCACATGTATATGGTTTGTGAAAAAGAAAATTACAATCAACTAGTTTTGGCCTATTTTATGATCGAAAGGTTGTATATTAATAAATATATTAAATATTAATTAAAAATTTATTAAATCATTAAAAAACATTAAATATATTATTATTACATGATATTAAAATTATATATAATTCCTTAATCATTATTTATATAAACATTTTAACATCCTTCATGTATGTGGTAAAACTGACCCTAACGATGGCGTGCTGTTATGATTTAGTGAGTAAGGACATGTTTTTTATATAATTCTAATATAAATTTTATAGAAGATTTAAAATGTCATAAATATAAGTTAATTTTATTAAATTAATTATAAGAAAAATAATTTTAAGATGGTGATGAAAAATTAAATTTATTGTTCATGGTGGAGGTTGTCCGCACGCACACACGATTAATTATTTCATTTCTCATCAATTGAGACAAAATTAAGTTATAAGATAAATTATAATTTCATAATTATAATTTTGAAATATTTAACATATTAATTCATAAAATACAACATTATTACAAACCATTAATGTATTTGGTGAAAATAGAACCACATTGCTTCATGGAGGTGGTAGTCAGTATGTACGCACGATCAATGTTGTTTTGTTTTCCTTAGTGGGTGGGAGGGATTGAATAATGGTATCTCCATTAATATAATAAAATTAAATTATAGTAACAATACCAGTTTCATTATATAATGGTTTCTTTCAAATTTTTGTAAGATTAATATTTAGAAGAAAAGGATAAGGAGTAAGATATACCCATGTTGAGAACATGATATTTATCTTGGAAATATCCTTGGAAGTAGAGGTCTTAGGATAACTAATTGAGATTAGAGACTTGTGAACTTGTGAAAGGATTTTTTGAGGAGAAAAATTGTTAGAGTTTTAGGATCAAATTAAATGGGATAGGTGTAACATGAAATGGTAGAAGTGATCCCCTTTCATAAGTGAAGAGAGGGGTAGTGTTGGGAGTACCCATTACGTTTCAACAATGGGATGATACAATTCATGGGTTAATGGTTCCAAAAGTGGGAAATAATGAATTCTGTAATAAAAAAAGATCTATAATCCTATAAAAGATAAATGTTACTTCCAAATTTGAGTGATTTAGGGATTTCAAACTTTTTATCTTTTACTATACTTATCCTTTTACCATGGTAATTAATTCCAAAAATTTGTAATTAATTATAATTAAAAAACTTAAAATTGATTTTTTTTATCATATAAAATTTCCAAGGGTTATAAATATTAATTTTAGTAATAGAACACATAATGTGTAATACCCATTTTTAAGAAAAAGTGTATTTTAAGATCAAATTTTACGTGTATGAAAAATTAAAAATGTTCTTCATTTTAATGGAATAAATTTGTTTATTATAAATAAAAAAATGTTTATGAGTCTTACAAAGAAACCAAAAACTATAAATCAATATTAAAATTTTTAATTAAAATAAAATATCCAAATATATTATTTAAAATTAAATGTTATTTTATATTCTAAAATGTTGAACATTGTTTTTCTAGGATTGAAATATAATTTAAAAATTAAAAATTTTACTATTAAATTCATATTTTTTTAATTATTTTTTTTAAAAAATTCTTGGTATTACTTTTATGATAATATATTCATAAAACTTATAGTTTTGGCACATAATGAATTTTTTACTATTCACCTAAAATTAAATTATTTTAGAAAAGTGAAAAAAATTCTTCCTAAGATAGTTTTTGAAAATTGATTTAAATTTTTTATTTTAATAATAAAATTCTATAATTTATTCACTTATTTATTTTAATATTTATATTTTTATAATGTAAAATAATATTTATTGAAAAATTCTCTTTGACAACTTTAATTGTTCTTAATCCTATTTTTTATGCATTTATAATTGATTACAATATTTTTATTTACTAGAGGATTTATTATTCATAAATTATATTAATAATATGAATCTATATGGTGTTCCTCACTTCAGTTTTGTGTTTTGTGTGAAAGGAGTTGTCGAATATAGTATCGGTTTAGAGAAAAATATATTCCCAAATCTCTGTTCGTTACATTATACCTCACTTAAAAAAAATCATTGAATCACAATTTTAATTATTAATCACTAATTATAGTAGGTGAGGGAGATCTTAATATATTTATAATTTGGGATATAACATTTAATATGAAATCTAGCTTACTCATTGATGTTATATTAAGTTACTTATCTTTCATCAAACAACATTACTCTTTAATACAATCATATACTCAAGTATATTTATATACCATAATAATAAAATTTCAAAAAGATAAATTTATTAAAACCATCTGAATATATAATAAATTCAACCACATTGAATCCATATATTTTCCTAAAATTAACTATAATAGCCGAGACTCAATTGTAGTAAGCTTTTCCTCCTATAGAAACATTATTAAAATTTACATATCTTTATTCAAGAATGTGATTAAAACCTAAAAACTAAATTTTGATAAATATAATTTAAAGTAATTAATTTCATTGTTTAATAAATCATGTTAAAAATTTTTTAGGATGAATTTTTAAGATTTTTCATAAATATTTGATTTTGGGGTGAATAGTAAAAAGTACCGATTTTTCAAAAAATATTATTTTTATGAAATTATAATTATATAAGAATAACATGGAATATTATGAAACATTTTTATTGAAAAAATATTTATAAAATAAATTAGATAATTAATATAAAATTATAATGTTGAACTAATAAATAAAACTATAACATTTTGGAAATCTAAATAAAGTTGTTAAAATAAAAAATGTTTTTAATACTTCTCTTTTAATCAAGTATTTATAAGGATAATTTAGGTATTGGTAAATTTTTAAAGTAAAAAAAGTATCTATTTATTTAATAAAATATAATTAATCCATTTTTAATAAATATTATATCTTATTTTTATGTAAAATCATTTATATGGTTAAAATAATCATTAAAATGCGATTTTCATTGTATGTTGTGATGTTATATTAAAATTAATTTCATAAAATTTTAGGATTTTAAAAATGTAAAATGGATTAAAAATTTGTAATCATAATAATTAATATTAGGTAATATTATAAACTTATTTTTTGGCTATAGGAATAGTAATCATGGTAGATATTTATCACCTTAGTTAAGGGTAAAATGGGATAAAAGAGTTAAAAATAAAGGGATAAGGCTTCAAGATAACACATATAACTTAATTCAGACTCATTTTTGTTGTTGTATTAAGACCATACTATTATAATCTTCTAATATATGAAAATTGTGAGCCATATTTATGATAAAATGAATTTATATTAATATAATATTTTATACAATTCCATGTTTGTCCCTCCCCTCACCTACAAAAGGGTACCTATTCTCCTCCATTATTCACAAACATTAAGATTGCTATATCAACCAATACATACCAAAATAATATCCCAAAATCCATTTTTCACATCATATAGGTTCTTTTTTTATCCTAATACAATCTTAATAAGGCTGAAGGTGTAAGCCAAATGAGGTCTTTCAAAGAATAAGTAATCATATTTACTGAAAATTTCCATGTTTATATCTTAATATACTTAATCTAAATCTATTGTAACCAACCTAAAATAACTAATATAGTATCATAAATATATTTATTTGTTATTATTATTAAGTTATTACCATTTACACCACCTTTTTATCCAATGAAGAATGAAAACATCGCTCATGCATATGTACAATCAACCATCTTTATGTAGCGGTATAATTCATTTTTTCATTACCAGTTTACATGGATGGTTTTAAGGATATAAATAAATAATATATATTATATCTATGACATAATTATAATTCTTTAAATATATTATATCATTTACCTTCTTACCCTTTGACCCGTTAATAAATGATAACATCGCTTGTGTGTACATGAAAACTACCATCTCCACAGGGTGATGTGATTCATTTTTCATGTCCATATTTCATGGATGATAAAAAATATATATATATATATACAAATATATATTTTATTTTTGTCATGATTAATTTTTTTATATGATATAACTATTATAAGGATACAAGTATCCAAATTACTAAACCAAAAATTACATGAAAAATGAAACAGTTAACACTCAGAAACGATGCTTTTAATATTGAGTTATTCATAAACTGGTTTAAAAATGTTATAAGTGGAAAATATATGAAATTATTAGTATGTATATGGATTTTTAACATAATAATAAAAAATTTAAATTTATCATACAATTGTTTCAAATCACTTATGAAGCATGCCAAACTAGAGGTAAGGGTTTATTTACCAATCTCAACCTTGTTCATGCTTTTTTATGTTCAAGTTTCTGATTGGGGAATTATATGATATTTATTTCATACACCTCATATAATTCCTTCAAATCTAGTAATTTGTGTAAATTATATTTTTTCATTTTATTTTCCTATCTCTAATTACCCAAAATTCTATAATATTTGTTTAAGGAAAACCAAATTTGTTTTTCTATATAAATGAGACTATGTTTATTCCATTTATATATTTTTATTAAAATATTTTCAAACATGTTTTTAATATTATAAAATGGTTTATTTATTTCATTTTTACCCATGTTTTAATTTTTACAAAAAGTTTTTAAAATAATATTCTTTCCATTTTCCGAGCAAGACACTTTTTATCGAATGAGTGAACAAAATATTTATTTTAATGCTTATTGTAGAACATTTTTTCCAACCATCATGACTATTCTATGATTTGAATATCCTCTTACAAGTTTCCATGATTCTTTTTGAATTAAATGATATTCCAAAAATTCTAGAAATTTGTATATTTTAAAGCAAGTTATTTAAAAATGAAAAGGGTATTTTCCTCAAGTAATCTTCCCGTGATATTTTTAATCTATTTTCATCAATATCAACATACTTTGATGAATATTATACTTTAATTGGGATATAATATATTTATACTATCCAACATATTACTTTGTATATATTGTAATCATGTTGTTCTATTTATTGTATTGGAAAAATATTAAAAAAATTTATACAAGTTTTACAAAAGGAATGTTTATATTAATTATGTATTGAATTGTTATTTATTTATTGATTATTGTAAATGAATTAGTCACAATATATGATGGGTGGAACTAATTATAGCCCCTCAATTCCTTGGTTGGTCTAATGAATTAATTTTTTTGTTATTTGTTGTACAACTCACCTATTTATATATGATGTCTTGGTAAAAGGCCTTAACGGTAAGATTATGATGCCCAATATTATACATTTTATCATTACAAAACTTGTTTTTTAAACCATGTGATTATTTATATTACTATTTCATCCACAGATTTAGTCCCCATTTATTATATCACTTATATAACATAATTGATTAAAATTTATATATTCTACATTATTCATGCATTATTTATCTTATGATATCTTTTATTGTTTTATTTACCTCACAAAGCATCAAATTTTAGACATTATTTTGTTTTCTAATCCCTAATAAACAAATAAGGGATCTATGAATGATTTCAAGGATTTACTAGAAGAGATAATAAAGTTCTCACTTTAATATTATGTTTTATTTCATGTTTTAATATGTAATGTGAGGATAATGTATGTATCTAGTGTTCCTAGACTACTAAAAGATTCAATATTTATGGATCTGATCCCTTGTATTTTATTTCAATGTTTGAAAATAACCCCCAGCTGTAGTTTACAAGGGTTAGGGTGTTATAGTTTGTATCAAAGGAATTTTTGTATAATCCTTGGGAACTAGATATAGGGAAAATTATATTAAGAAACATAAATTTATGATAGAATTAGAGGATACCTCTATGTATAAGATAATATCATAATGTATTGTTAAAATAGAGATTGTGTGATTTTTTATAAGAAACGAATCCTTATATGGATACAAGAAAGTGGAAGCATGTATGGTACAAATGAACCTAGGGGTAACAACTTTGAAATGGGTGGATTGGGTCTTAACTATATCATTACTAGTGCATGTTGAGCAGGTATAAGACTCTATACCTAGAAAAAAAACACTCTTGGGGGATATGATTTGGTCAATTTACAAACCCTTTACAAACCATTATAAAATATTTAAAAATATTTTTATGATTTGAAGATATTACTGAAGATACTAAGATTATTATTATCATATTATCTTGGCATAAATTTTGAATTTATGTTAAGTGTTACACCAAATTTAGAATCATATACTATAATTTAAAATTCAAAATTTTATGGGACAATTCATTATATTCCATTTTATATAAAGTGAACATAGCGTAAATAATGGAAACTATATCAATTCACATAATATATATAGAGATTTTCCTCCTTGGAATTATAATGGTTATGGACCTAGATCTAGAGTTTAAAAAATTATAACTATATTTGGGAAGCTGACATAGGTTATGACTAATAACATTTCCAATATAGAGCGGTATGGTAAACCAAAGCATGGTGTAATAATTTTGGACTACTTCACATGAAAACAACCTATATCATTCAACGGGAATACTAATTCATCAGTAGATGAGAAATGAATCAAGTACCTAAAGAAGATATTTGTCTATTTGGGAAGTATAATAAGAGACAAAGTTATCCTGGAAGTTTATCATCTTAAAAGAGATACTAATCAATGGTATTACTTTATCCAAAACAATAAGGAGTCAGATGAGATAAATGATATCATGTATAATAATTTAAAGTAGTTTTTTTTTGAAAAATAGATTCCACATGATAAATGGGATGATATTTAAAGGAAGTTTTGTAATCTATGGAAAAGGAGGGAGAAATTGTTGTTTAATATGAAGCTAAATTACAAGGTTAGCAACTCATGCTACAGATTATGTATATTTTCAATAGAGTAAGATAGATTATTTCTTTAATGGGATAAATCCTATCCTTCAAAGGGGATAAGTATATTAAAAATTTTCTATATATAAGGACATAATATCTAGTTTCATCATGATATAGAAATAATTATCCATGTCTTATTTTCTCAAGGGAAAAATAGAAAATAAGCGGGTGGATAAGCACTCTAGAAAAGGAAATAAATAATGGAGAGCATAATTTACCACTTATAATAATTTTGGAAATAAATTCTATGGAACGTGTTTGATTGGAATGTGAGTTTTCTACAAGTTTGGAGAGAAATAAAATCATGCACATTCTTTTATGGGGAAAAAGTAAACAGCTAATATTTAATGATTCATATGTAAGAAGATAGGGCAATGTGCGAATGAATTCCCCAGGTGTCAAGGAAATTTTCCTAAAAAAGACCAAGGGAGTAAAACTAAGCTTATGTTATTATTACATTAATCATAAAAATTAATTTAGTTATTTCTTTACTTGATTTTTTATCTTTAAACTCTATTATATATTCTATGTTTTCTAATAAAATTAGATATTTCCCTAGAACATTAAGAAGGTAACTTTCGATAAAGTCTTGTAATAGAGATCTTAATACAAAAAGGATATGTTAGTTAATTACCATTATGAGATGTTGAATTACCCTATTTAAATTTTTTTTATTATAACTATGGTTTAATTTGATATAATCCTTGGAATTGATTGGATTTTAAATTATAATGAATTTTTTTAAATAGTAGGAGATTACAATTTGTGATAAAGATTTGGAGTCCCTTTATTCTATGAGATTATTGCATCATCTAAATCACCCCTAAATCTACTTGTAGTATCTCTTGTTAATTAAAATTTAGTATTAGTAGGGAATTCATAGCCTATTAATAGAAAAGGTATCATTAGAATATAGGATTCACCCATTGTATAGGAATACATTGATGTGTTTCCCAAAAGAATGACATGGACACCCACCTAAACATGAAGTTGGGTTTTCCATTGATCATATACCTAGAAAAAAACTTATATAAAAAACTCCCTATATTATGACCACATTAGAACAAGTTTAACTAAAGAAACAACTACAATAGTAGTGTGATGAGGGATTTGTATTCACTAGTGTTGCAACATGGGGAGCCCCTATTCTTTCTGTTATTTGGAATGCTGGTTCTATGAGGTTGTGCATCTATTATAGGGAAATAAATGGAATTAATTTAAAGATAAAATACCCCATACCTCACATTGATGAACTATTTTATTAAATTCAAGGAGAAAAATATTTTTCAAAGATTTATCTTTATTATGGGTATCATCAAATACAAGTAAAGAAGAAATATATTCAAATGATGACATTTCTTATGAGGAATGAAAACTAAAAATTTACTATTATTACATTTGGATTGAATAACATACCATATGTTTTTATGGTTTTTATGAATAAATAATTCAAGGATTATCTCAATACATTAATATAGAATTTATTAATGATATATTGATATATTATAAAATATATGATGAGAATAATATTAATTTATGAATCATTCTTAAGGCTCTCAAAGAAGAGGAGTTATATAGAAAATTTAACAAAAGAAAATTCAAGATTCAGAAGTTTCTTTTCTAGGACATATTTTCTATATGGATGGAAAACTAGTTTATCCTACAAATATAAAGGTAGTTATGGAATATAAAACACCAATGAATATATATATGGTATATTGTTTCCTTGGATTAGAAGGTTCCTATCGATAATTTGTTCAAATTTTTTCTCAAATAGCTAACTCATTAAGCAAGTTAGCATGTAAATGGGTTATATTCACACATATATAATAATTTAAGAATTTTTTTGAATAATTAAAGATGATATTGGAAAATGCATTGATATTGAATTTTCCATTAGGAAGGGATGGATTTGCGATATTTAGTAGTGAATCAAAGAAAAGACTACGATATTTACATATCCAGAATGATAGAGATGATTCAAATGCATCAATGATATTAAAGATTCATGAATAAAATTATCTAACCCATCATCTTGAGTTAACAATAGCAATCATTTACTTTAAGATAAGGAGGTATTAAATTTTTGGAGAATTATGTGTATTATATATGGATAAAAAAATATTGAAATACATATTCTCATAGAAAGTGATTAACATAAGGAATAAGAGATTGTTATAACTACTTAAGTATTTTAACTACTCAATACACTACCACCCGAGGAAGGAAAATAAGGTCTTTGTAGCATTGATTAGAAAATATCATAGAATTTTAACTAATATAAGGATTTACAGTGATCCTATATTCATGGATTTAGTAAAGATAGATATGGGAATCATTATGGAAGGGGAAACATCTCATATATTAGAATTTATTTCAAAACCATCTTTATTAGAGGAAAATAAAATTTCACATCTTGAAGATAACAATATTCAAAAGGAAATAATTTTTTTGAATGATGGGTAGTTGGAAGACATCGTATTTAAAGATGGTATTTTGATATTTGGAAAGTGGCTATGTGTTCCATCCATGTGTGGGTGGAAAAGGGAATTGTTATATGATGTTCATATCTTAAATTTCTTTATAAAACATTGTATCACAAAAATGTATTTGGATTTGAAGGAACAATTTTGGTGGGATATATGAAACTGAAAATTTCAAACTATGTATCTAGATTCTTAGTTTTTCAATATTTAAAGGTTAAAAGATAATGTATTAATGGATTTATGAAACCTGTACCTATTCCTGTGTGGTAATGGGATGTTATTACTATGTACTTTGTTACTGTATTTACAAATACTACTATAAACAATGATTCCATATAGGTTATTATTGACTGTTTTACCAATTATACAAATTTCATCCTTATAAGTTAATATTTACCTATTGAGTTACTCACACATCAATATATAAATGAATTTGTGAGAATTTATAGTACACCAATTTCAATTGTATCTAATCATAATATATGTATGGAATAAAAGTTCTATAAGAATATTCAAAAGGATCTCAATATAGAGCTAAATTTAACCACAAAATATCATACTCCAACTGATGGTCACTCTAAAAGGACTATTTATACCTTAACATAAATGTTGTGGTCATTACCACTTGACATTGAAGCTATATGCGATTATTATTTATCTTTGATGGGATTGTCATACAATAATTTCTTCAATTCAAGTATTCAAATGGAACCATATAAAGTATTGTATGGTAAGAGGTATATTAATACAACATGTTAGGACATAGTTGGAGAAAGTAATCTTGTAGGTTTAGATCTCATAGAGGAGACAATATAGAAAATGAAGGCTATTTAGAATCATATTGTAGTATCTCAAAGTAGAAAAAATGTTATGAAGATAACTGAAGAAAGGATTTAGAATTTAAACAAGGAGAACATGTTTTTTTAAAGGTAACTCTATGGAATGGGGTAATATGTTTTATTAACAAATTGAATCTAAATCCTAGGTACATTAGATATTTTGAAATTCAAAAAACAGTTGGGGCTATGGATTACCATTCAACAATACCACCATGCCTCTCTAATGCTCATGAAGAGTTCCATATCTCTTTATTAAGAAAGTACAAGCTATATCCAATTCATGTTATAACCCTTAAGGAAATATAATTGGGTGCATATTTTATTTATGTGAAGATCCTATCTAGATTATTGACACAAGAGAAGAAGTTTTTCATAATTGGATGACTTGACAGGTAAAGATATGTTGGAAAAATCATAAGATAGAAGAGCCAAAGAGGGAATATAAAAAGGTTATAATGATTAAATAACCACATATATTCATGAGTTTTTTTTCTATAAATTTTAAGGGCCTAATGTTGTATGGAGGGATGAATGTAAAAATTGAGATTCAATTATAGTGTGTAAGCATTTCTTCATGAAGAAACAATAATATAATGGAAATAACTACATTCAATAATAAAATTAAAAATAAAATAAATTTTTTTTATAAATTTAATTTGAATAAATTAATTAAATTTTTTAATTATTCATGTCAAAATTATCTTAGGATTATTTTTTGTGGTTTTTTAGAAATCGAAGACTTTTTGGTGAATAGTGAAAAATACCAATTTTATGAAAACTGTCACTATTAATACATTATAATGATATATGAGTAATTTGAAAGTTTATGAAACCTTTTCAATAGAACAAATATATATTAAATAAGTAATATATTGGATATTGGAATATAATTTTTAATGTAGAAATATAAGTTTAACATTTTAGAAATCAAAATAATGTTTTTATACAACTAATAACTATTTTTAGTTCTTCTATTTTAGTCAATTATTTATAAGGTTAATTTCGGTTTTGGTTTGGTTTTAAATAAAAATTAATATAATTTTATTTAAATTAATCTTAAAAATTCCATGAAAACCAACATTAAACTTTATTCTTCTGTCAAATAATGTTTATACCTAAAGCAAACATTAAGAAATGATTTCCATTGCCTTTTACGAAATTATATTAAAAGAAATTTTTGAGATTTATAGGATTTTAATCATGTAAAATGGATTACATATTTTAAATCAGCACAAATTAATTTTTGATCATAATTAATTGTAACCATGGTAAATATTTATCATCTTAGTTATGAGTAAAATGGGGTAAAAGGGTTAAAAATAATGGGATAAGGATTTTGAATAAGAAAAATTATTGTTTAAACTGCATTAGTTGGTTTTATTTAAAACTTATCTTTATCATATTCTAATTTATGATAATTTAGATCTAGTTTCCAAATAAAATTCCTTTATATTATTTAAATATTTTAAGTAATTTTATGTGTGTCCCTCCCCTCACTTATAAAAGGTTAAATATTTTACTCCATTATTCACAATAACAGGGAACTCTACATTAGATACACACTACCCAAATACATTTATAACATCACTATTCATGTAATTTAGTTCATGGATTTATCATAATACTTATATATATAGGATTAAAGTGTAATACAATGGAGGTATCTCAAAGAAGAGTTAACCGTCTTTACTACATCTCTCAAAGTTTCTTTCTTTTTCTTTTTCCTAAAATTAAATTGTACCCAACCAAACATAATTAAAACATTATTTGTAAAATACTAAGTTATTATTATGATTATTTTATAACCATTCATCCCATGTTTTTTAATGTATGGTAATTCAAAACATCGCTCGTGTGTATGAATGACCTACTATCTCTACAAAACGGTGTAAATCATTTTTGATCACAACTATACTTAGATGTTATAATTGTAGAGACCCAAAGCTTGACGTACATAGACATTACATTACTTTTGTGGAATACTTAGTACATAAAAAAAATAGACACACAAGGACCGTAATAGTTTAGTGTCTTTGGAAACTCGGAATATAATCTTCTAATCGTGGTGAAAGATCTTCAACATCTCCAATAAAGATCTTCCATTTTTTTACCTAAAACCTTTCTTTATATCCTGTGGAAAAGAAAACATAAAAGGGTGAGCTCAAATGCCCAGTAATGGTAAACAAAAGAAATATCAATCACATCATATTCATAAGAACATAACATTTTGGAAATCTTATCCTGCAAAAGAGATCATAATATCATAACATGGGATAAATCATAGTAGTGAAATGTAATCCCAATAATCATAAATTAAATCAGGAAACTTTTTGTCATAGACACATAATCATAGAGAATCATTTCTTATTAGTCAAGACTCATTGCAAAGACTATCTTAGTGGACAGAGTCCCTTTCTGAACTGAGTTCACTCCTCGTTTCAGTGCTGTTTCACTGAACCAGTATAACCTACCATTCCAGCCATGTCTATCTCATGAGATATAAAATCTTTACCCAATGCATTGGAGGGAGATATAGGTCCCACCCATATCATAATGATACCATTCTTATGTGTGCCACAAAAACATAAATCATACATCATTGCATAACCCATGTAATAAAAATGGGAATCTTAAACATCGGGACATCATAAAACAATTCATATAAGATAAAGGAATTCATAAAAATAATTCCATCACAAAATAATCAAATCAATGTAATAATAGGGATAAAATAGAACCCTATATTATCTTAGATGAAAAATAATTTTGATAAAACACTTGAACTCCATTCTTGAGGAAAATATCCTTTCTACTTCAAAAAAACATTTCCCTTTTTTAACATGTCATACAATTTTAAACTAAAAGAAGTTGTTTAAAAATAAAATTGAAAACTTTTAAGGGATGCTTCTTGTAAATAATGTTTTAAAAATCCATTCATGCCTTATAAGTTAAAAGAAAACATTCTTCTCATACTTTTTTCGGAAAAGTCAAAAAAGTACCTCGTATGGTAAATAAAAAAAGATTCCTTACATACCCTATAGTAAAATTGAAAAAAATGGGTAAAAAGGACTTTAAACATACATCAAAACATTTTTAGAAAACATGGTCTTGGATGATAAAGATAACCCCAGTAAATACCAAAGTATAAACAATCTCGGATAAAATGAGATTGTGATATTTTCCCTTACCTTAGGTCTGATATACTTCGTAAGTGTCCGAACCTCCTGTATAATGATTTAAATAATGTTATTGACTTATTACAGAATCATAATTATTGTTATGATATCATATATGGTCATATTCTTAGCTTCTTATTAGTAATATTTCATTACTACTTGTTATTCGGGTGTTTATTACCTTTTGTTCTTATGCGTGTTTTGTCGAATAAATTATTATTCTTCTATTTAGGTTATAGATACCTCATTTCTAGAATGGTATTAGTGTAATATATATCATATTCATTCATTCAATTCATTTATATGATCATTATGAAATGAAGATCATGTAGAATGAGTCGCATCACATCATGGAGACGGTTTTCCGTACGTACGCACGAGTGATGATATCATTCCTATGATCGTTGAATTGTACTGGAGTGTATTTATAATATTTCAGAATCAATATCACTTTACAATAGTCATATATAGTAATTATTTACACCATTATACCCATCCAAGTAAGGTAGTGGTGGAAAATAGATTACACCACGGCGTGGAGACGGTATTCCGTACGTACGCACGCGCGGTGATATCATTTTCCGTAGGATGGATAGATGGTGAAATAGGGTTGTTTCATAATTATAATAACATATCAGTATATGAGTGATACTGATTTTATTACTTCATAATTAAAAAACCTAAGAAGAAGAAGTGGAAGAAGAAATAAAGTTGAAAGAATCGGTAACGGACATTTACCTCTTCTTTGAAGAGCCTCGTTGAGATCTCCTTTTAGGGCACTAAAATTGGTCTTTGAGGAAGACCTGAACCTCTAAGATGTTTCTAGGGAAGTGGAGAATAGAATTTTTCAGGGTTTGTACGAGCTTTAAGGCTCAATGTGGTGTGAGGAAGAGAGGGAGGAGGTGCCCTTTTATAAGGGAGGAGAGGGGCACCTTTGGAATAACTAAAAATATTATTTTATTATAAAGTCAAGTTCGGTTTTAAATATCTCCAAATTGATTTATTTCGAAGCTAAGGTGGGAATGGGTCGCAATACTCTCATCCAATAGTAATTAGGCAAGTTTAGGTTCCTATTTTAACCTTATCATTTAGATTTAACATTTAGTTAAATAATTTTACATTTACCGTGTCTTCTTGTGTTCTTATACTATAAGGTTAATAAACATAGCATAACAAGCCAAACGAACCCCAAGTTGTTTATTATTAATATATATAACTGTATCTAAGTCATTTGGCCGAAATTTATATTTTTACGAATAAACTAACAATTGATAATATAATATTTTTTTAAAAACTATTTTATGTCAATTTTGACACAATTTAGTAATTGATTTTTGTGAAAATCATAACAGAATGATTAGTTCAAAAAAGTTACTTAAATCAATACTAACATGTCATATTAACCTACAAAATTAGTGTAATTCATAAAAAGTCTCAAATTACATTTATTTGGGTATTTATAACATCAATTATGTCAATATTTCATTAATAAGATAATTACTGCATCATCTTTGTGTCATAATAAATGATAATTATTTAATCCCTAAAAATTTTAAATAAATTCCTATGATGTAGATAATTGTATTAAATTTCTGGATACTATTCATGTTAGAAGTTTCATGAGGTTTATCACTAAAGTAAAATTTTTATACTTATAAGATTTAAGAAAGTGACATGTTGTCACATTCTTTGGTTTTAATAATAATTAAATTATTTTCATGGACAAAAGTCCATTAAATGAATCGAATCTGACCCTTAGGTGATATGGGTCTATTTTTAGTCATCCAATTGGATTTTGGCAGGTGTTAGGTTAATTTTATAATCTTATATTTACCCTTAATTACCCGATTTACCTTTAACTACGGTAAATAAAATTTACCGTAGTTACTATTCATAATTTCCAAAAATAAAAAGTAGCTTATTAACATAATTTGGACCTACTGATTCCAAATATGGAATCAATTTTTCCAAATTCAATACAAAAAAGTTTCATAAATTAAATTAAAATTAATCCCATTGTCGAAAGAAAACGAATTTTCCTTTAAAACATTGCAAAAGATTGAATTGATTTAACCTACGAAAACGCTAATGAAATACATTATATTAAATGGTAAAAATATATTCTATTTATACTTTAAAACCACTCAATATTGTAATTTAACCATATAAATTATTACGATGAAAAAAGTTGTTTTTAATTAAAATATAGCGTGTTTTTACTATTCATCAAAATATGAAAGTTACCAGAATAATATGAAAAATTTATCCAAAGTAAATTTTCATTTCTTGATTCCAAAGAAGAATTTTATTTTGTCAAATTGAACTTATAAACATGTCAAAAACTAGATTTAAAGTAGGTGCACCATCAAATGGCGGCAAAACTGCATTTTTTGAAAAATACTTATTTTACCCAAAAAATTTATTTTGTTCTTATACCATGTTCTAGAAAATGTGTAAGATGAATAATAATGTTATAAAATTAAAAATTTAGTTAATACTATTCATAATGGCTAGTTCATAATAATATTATAACAATATATCGTTGTTTAGTAAAACCCGGTATTGCGTACACCACACGCTATTGAGGAAGGTTGTGATTGCGTGTAATGCAAGCCAAGTCAGGGTTGCATGTTGTGAAAGAATCCTTCATTGTTTCATATAACATAATACAACCATATTTCATTTATACATTGAATATATATATATATATATACTCAATGATGCGTAGAATAACTTTTATCAAAATTGTGTGTAACACGATCCAAGAATAGCGTTGCGTATACTGCAAGCTAATAAAATGTTGCGTATAGCGCAAGGTAATCTTGGTGTAGTATAAAACACAAGACATTAATGAAATTAAAAGAATATTTTTCATAAAATCTCGGGGTGTTACATTCTACCCCCCTTAAAATGAATTTCGCCTTCGAAATTCGTCAGGGTTATAAATGGTTTACTACTCGAAAGTTTTTTTAATAGAAACCCACATCGTAAAAAGGAATACCAAAACATGGATTTAAAAACTAAAGTATGAAATGTAACGGTTACCCAAATTAACTCATCACTGGGTTTTCACGTAGGAGAATATAGGTGAAAATATGGATATGGGAGAAAAATCTAACCATCATGTTCTGATGGAGAGTGGTAGAGAACATAGCTATGAAAAAGCCAACAATCACAAAGCTATTGATTTGTGATGATCTAAGGTTCCATCTGATTCATCGGATATAAGGGAACTAGGACAACATTTTTGGTTTTCAAGATCATTTCCCTAAAGTTGATGAATTACATGAAATACTTGCATGATTTTGGTACAATCTCACTGTTGTTCATGAATTGAACAATTTCCACTTCATCCCTTAAAGAAATGAAGTTGAATTTGTTATTCGTGATGTGTTAGAAGATCATGTGATAGAATGATGAGTCATTTCATCTCTTTCAAACAAAAGGTAAGAAAAAGTTATTAAATATACATAAGTCGATCTATAGTGAGATTAATCATATATGGTTCCTAAAATTGACTTATACTTCATATATCATACTACTTAATTTAATAAAACTAGTTTCTACTAACCAGGGACTTCCTGTAGGCCAGTGGTATGCGATAAAGGCCAGTTGCGCTTCGGTTGTGGGTTCGATTCCCACAGCCTTGTCCGATGCAATGGGCTGTCGGCCGTACTGCAGGTTGTCCTTTTTCTAAAACTACATTACTATATCATCTCATCAATAATATCAAAAAAAGGTTCTATCCTTAAACAATTCTAACTTATGTCCAACATAATCCATTCCAATCTTTAGGCTTATCTAAAATACTTCGGTCCAAGCTCATAGTATAAAGAAAACGATTACTTGAAATGTCGTCAACCAAGCATGTGAATACCATCATTTATCCCCCATATATCTTGTTGGTCACATTCCAATCATGTGAATACCTTAATCATGTATTCTTTTGAAAAATGAATACCCAATACACCTTAGTGAAAACATAAATGCTGTACAAAGTTAACTCTTTCCACATACCAAAATCCAAAAATTCTATATACTCAAACAATGATATAACCTTCTCCTTATATCAATCAAGAGCTCATGAATACTATCAAACATTTAATTTTCTTCTTATCCCTTCATTATGCGCATATCATCTACTTTCCAAAAATACTGGTACTATTCATCACACACTTTCAAAACTTAAGGAAAGAAAACAGTGTAACAATCCTTAGATGTCTCTTTATTCCATAGTACCATGAGATTACTTATACAACATTACACTTGATAAACATGTAATCATTCCACTACCTTCTTAAACCATTGACTGAGCTTCAACAATTCTTTCAACTCACATATCATTTGTAGTCTCTTCATCATCATCAACATAAATACTACCCATATGACCATGCTTATTCTCTTCATGAGATTTTCCATTAGGGCATTGGTTTGCATAATGCCCGTACATTCCACATTTAAAACATCTAATCATTGTTGTTGTAATAGCAATACCATTATCCTCATCCATGGTGTTAACTGAACCTTTTCCTTTGCACTTACTGGCTTTATGTCATTCTTTTCCACACCCAAAGAATCTTCCAGTTCCTTTGAAACATTCTCCTTGATGCCTCTTCCCACATGATTTACATAGGGGAAATTGATCTTTCTTTCCTCTATGATCATCATGTAACTCCATCTTTATCTTATTAGCTGAGTCAGGAAACTTACCAAATTTTACTTTATTGATCATATTATGAGATTGCTGATTCGGCATAATAATGATGTTTGGACTTCCAAATCCCATTTCATTTGGTTGTTGATGAAGAATATCATTCCATTGTCTATCATATCCTCTATTATCATGAATCATCTTGTTTCCAGCCATTTTCTAAAACCAAAAAAGAATAGTGTGAGAGGCAAAAATCATGCTAGGGAAAATAAAATAGTAAAGGGGAAGCACCCTAAATATCTAACATATTAGGTTAAATTCTAAGATCGTTACCTTAGTTATAGGACTATATCCTATACGTATACTTATCCTTAGGGACATCCCTAGACATACCTTAGAAATATCTCTAGGGATCTCACTAACGTTTTCACATCCTAATTTCCTAAGGTTGACTAAACCTTTCCTCTAATACCAACTTAGAGACCCGAAGCTTGACGTACATAGACATTACATTACTTTTGTGGAATACTTAGTACATAACAAAAAAAAGACACACAAGGACCGTAATAATTTAGTGTCTTTGGAAACTCAGAATATAATCTTCTAATCGTGGTGAAAGATCTTCAACATCTCCCATAAAGATCATCCCTTTTTTTACCTAAAACATTTCTTTATATCCTGGGGCAAAGAAAACATAAAATGGTGAGCTCAAATGCTCAGTAAGGGTAAACAAAAGAAATATCAATCACATCATATTCATAAGAACATAACATTTTGGAAATCTTATCTTGCAAAAGAGATCATAATATCATAATATGGGATAAATAATAGTAGTGAAATGTAATACCAATAATCATAACTTAAAACATGAAACTTTGTGTCATACACACATAATCATAGAGAATCATTTCTTATTAGTCAAGACTCATTTCCAAGACTATCTTAGTGGATAGAGTCCCTTTCTGAAATGAGTTCACTCCTCGTTTCAGTCCTGTTTCACTGAACCAGTATAACCTACCATTCCATCCATGTCGATCTCATGAGATATAAAATCTTTACCCAATGCATTGGAGGGAGATATAGGTCCCACCCATCTCATAATGATACCATTCTTATGTGTTCCAAAAAAACATAAATCATACATCATTGCATAACCCATGTAATAAAAATGGGAATCTTAAACATCGGGACATCATAAAACAATTCATATAATATAAAGGAATTCATAAAAATAATTCCATCACAATATAGTCAAATCAATGTAATAATAGGGATAAAAACAGAACCGTATATTATCTTAGATGGAAAATAGTTTTGATAAAACACTTGAACTCCATTCTTGAGGAAAATATCCTTTCTACTTCAATTTTTTTTTCCTTTTCTAACATGTCATACAATTTTAAACTAAAAGAAGTTTTTTAAAAATAAACTTTAAAACTTATAAGGGAAGCTTCTTGGAAATAATGTTTTAAAAATCCATTCACGCCTTATAAGTTAAAAGAAAACATTCTTCTTATACTTTTGTCGAAAAAGTCAAAAAAGTACCTCGTATGGTAAACAAAAAAAGATTCCTTACATAGCATGTAGTAAAATTGAAAAAATGGGTAAAAGGACTTTAAACATACATGAAACCAGTTTTAGAAAACATGGGCTTGGATGATAAAGATAACCCCAGTAAATACCAAAGTATAAACAATCTCGGATAAAATGAGATTGTGATATTTTCCATTACCTTAGGTCCGATATGCTTCGTAAGTGTCTGGAACTCCTGTATAATGATTTAAATAATGTTATTGACTTATTCAATAATCATACTTATTGTTATGATATCATATATGGTCATATTCTTAGCTTCTTATTAGTAATATTTCATTACTACTTGTTATTCGGGTGTTTATTACTTTTTGTTCTTATGCGTGTTTTGTCGAATAAATTATTCTTCTTCTCTTTGGGTTATAGATACATCATTTCCAGAATGGTATTAGTGTAATATATATCATATTAATTCATTCAATTCATTTATATAATCATTATGAAATGAAGATCATGTAGAACGAGTCACATCAAATCGTGGAGACGGTATTCCGTACGTATGCACGAGTGATGATATCGTTCCTATGATCGTTTAATTGTATTGGACTGTATGTATACTATTTAAGAATCAATATCACTTTAAAATAGTCATATATAGTAATTATTTACACCATTATACCATCCAAGTAAGTTAGTGGTGGAAAATAGATTACAACACGGCGTGGAGACGGTATTCCGTACGTACGCACGCGCGGTGATTTCGTTTTCCGTAGGATGGATAGATGGTGAAATAGGGGTGTTTAATACTTATAATAACATATCAGTATATGAGTGATACTGATGTTCTTATTTCATAATGAAACAACCTAAGAAGAAGAAGTGGAAGAAGAAATAAAGTTGAAAGAATCGGTAACGGACATTTACCTCTTCTTTGAAGAGCCTCGTTGAGATCTCCTTTTAGGGCACTAAAATTGGTCTTTGAGGAAGACCAGAACCTCTAGGATGTTTCTAGGGAAGTGGAGAAGATAATTTGGCAGGGGTTGGCCTAGCTTGAAGGCTCAATGTGGTGTGAGTAAGAGAGGGAGGAGGTGCCCTTTTATAAGGGAGGAGAGGGGCACCTTTGGAATAACTAAAAATATTATTTTATTATAAAGTCATGTTTGGTTTTAAATAGCTCCAAATTGATTTATTTCGAAGCTAAGGTGGTAATGGGTCTAAATCCTCTCATCTAATAGAATTTAGACAAGTTTAGGTTCCTATTTTAACCTTATCATTTATATTTAACATTAAGTTAAATAATTTTACTTTTACCGTGTCTTCTTGTGTTCTTATACTATAAGGTTAATAAACTTACTATAAAAAGCCAAAAAAATCCCAAGTTGTTTATTATTAATATATATATAACTGTATCTAAGTCATTTGGCTGACCCTTAGATTTTTAGGAATAAAATAACAATTAATAATATAATATTTGTTTTAAAAACTATTTTATGTCAATTTTGACACTATTTAGTAATTGATTTTTGTGAAAATCACAACAGAATGATTAATTCGAAAACAGTTAATTAAATCAATACTAACATGTCATATTAACCTATAAAATTAGTTAAATTCAGAAAAAGTATCAAATTACATTTATTTGGGTATTTATAACATCAATTATGTCAATATTTCATTAATAAGATAATTACTGCATCATCTTTGTGTCATAATAAATGATAATTATTTAATCCCTAAAAATTCTAAATAAATTCCTATAATGTAGATAATTGTATTATCTTTCCGTAGACTATTCATTTTCGAAGTTTCATGAGGTTTATCACTAAAGTAAAATTATTATACTTATAAGATTTAAGAAAGTGACATGTTGTCACATTCTTTGGTTTTAATAATAATTAAATTATTTTCATGGACAAAAGTCCATTAAATGAATCTAATCCGACCCTTAGGTGATATGGGTCTATTTTTAGTCATCCAATAGGATTTTGGCAGGTGTTAGGTTAATTTTATAATCTTATATTTACCCTTAATTACCCGATTTACCTTTAACTATGGTAAATAAAATTTACTGTAGTTACTATTCATAATTCCCAAAAATAAAAAGTAGCTTATTAACATAATTTGGACCCACTGATTCCAAATATGGAATCCATTTTTCCAAATTCAATACACAAAAGTTTCAGAAATTAAATTAAAATTAATCCCATTGTCGAAAGAAAATGAGTTTTCCTTTAAAACATTGCAAAAGATTGAATTGATTTAACCTACGAATTCAATGTATAATAAATGATAATGACATAAATTATATTAAATGGTAAAAATATATTCTATTTATACTTTTAAACCACTCAATATTATAATTTAACCACATAAATTATTACGATGAAAAAAATGTTTTTAATTAAAATATAGTGTGTTTTTACTATTCATCAAAATATGAAAGTTACCAGAATAATATGAAAAATTTATCCAAAGTAAATTTTCATTTCTTGATTACAAATAAGAATTTTATTTTGTCAAATTGAACTTATAAACATGTAAAAAACTATATTTAAAGTGGGTGCGCCATCAAAAGGCGGCAGAACTGCATTTTTTGAAAAATACTTATTTTACCCGAAAAATTTATTTTGTTCTTATACCATGTTCTAGAAAATGTGTAAGATGAATAATAATGTTATAAAATTAAAATTTTAGTTAATACTATTCATAACGGCTAGTTCATAATAATATTATAATAATATATCGTTGTTTAGTAAAACCCGGTATTGCGTACAACACACGCTATCGAGGAAGGTTGTGATTGCGTGTAATGCAAGCCAAGTCAGGGTTGCGTGTTACAATAATGATGTAATTAATTAATATATATTATATTTTTGAAATAATTGTGATTATATAAATATAATATATCATTTACCATTCTTCCCTTACACCCAAAAAACTGATAATGTCACTCGTGCGTACGTGTGGACTACCACCTCCACGAAGTAATGTAATTCATTTTTCGTGTCCTACATTCATATATGATTAAAAATATGTATATAATGAATATGTATCATATTTATATCATTATTATAAATATATAAATTATTTATCCTTGATAAATATTCAATGAATGAACTACCCAACTGAAAATTACATGAAAAAATGACACAGTTGACACTCGAAAACAATGATTTTAATAAATAATTATTAACAAAAAATTATAAAAATGTTATAAATAGAACATATATGATATTATAAGTATGTATATGGTTCTATAATATAATTATAATAAATTTAAATTTATTATACAGGTGGTGTAAATCACGTACAATGTAAGTTGGGCCTATGGTAGGGGTTTATTTCCCAATCTTTTCCTTATTTGGGGTATTTTATGTTCAAGTTTAATTTTAGGTAATTTTATGATATTTATCTCTTAAACCACAAATAGTTTCTTATCTTGTGGTAATTTCTCTAAATTACATGTTTTTATTTAATTTTCCTGTTACTAATTACTCAAGATTAAGTAATAATGCCTTCAAGGAAAACTGAATGCTTTTCTATTTGGTCAAGAAATTTTTTATGAACTTACATATTTTATTTAAAATGATTTAAATAAAGCTTTTAATATTATAAAATAATAGAATAAAGTCATTTTACCATTGTTTTACATTCAATAAAAATAATTGAAAATAATCTTCTTATCATTTTCTCAACGAGACATTTTTTATAGAAGGTGTGAATGAAATATTTGTTTTGAAACTTACTGCACGAATGAATTTTATTTCCATCGCCATTATTATTTTATTTGAATATTACATTATGTGTTTAAATTTTTATTTTTAAATTAAATACTTTATCTAATATTCTATAAATTTTTAGATTTTAATATAAGTTATTTCAAAATAAAAAGTGTGTTTTTCTTAAGAAATATTCCATTAATATGTTTAAAGTATTTTTATCTCTTTCCACATCATTTAAGGAATATTAATCTTTACTATGGATATAATATATCAATACCATCCTCTATATTACTTTGTACAACTTATGATCATATTACTTTGTTTATTATTTGGGTAAAATATTAACATTTCGTATGATAGTTTATATATATATATGTTTATATTGATTATATATTAAACTGAAATTCATTTCATTCATATGATAAATGAATTGGACATAGTATGTGATGGGTGGGGACCTTTATATCCCATCCATGAATTGGTAGGTCTCAAGAGACTAACCGGTTTGGATATTTTGTGTACACCTTACCTATTTACATATGATTTCTTGGCATAAGGCCTTGATTTTTTGATTATGATGTCCAATATTATGCATTCTATCTATACGAATCTATATTTTTTTTATCATTGTGATTTTTTATGTTTATATTTAATCTATGTATTTAGTCCACTATTATAATAATAGTTATATGTAATATTTCATTATTATTTATCTATTTTTTATTACCAAGGATTTATATATTTTATTATAGATTTAACTGTATTATTTCCCTTAATGAGAATCTAATCTAAACCCTTTTTATGTATTCCTTTCCATAAGATACCAAGATGGGGTGTATAAATGATTTTAAAGATTTACAAGAATAAATAAAAAATTTCTCCCTAGAATTTCTAAGTTTAATTTCATAGTTCTAGTTGAAATGTATAATCATATATTTATCTAATATCCCAAGACTACTAACCTATTAGATATCTCAGGATGTGATCTGTTGTATTTTGTGAAAATGTATAAAAATTACTATCATCTCCAAGTCACTTGAGTTGGGGGTTTAAGATCCCATATTTTTTTAAGTTACGTCTCTCTTTTATTTTTTAATTAATATTTTCTTTCAGATGTGTTTTATCATCAAAGTCTATCATTTGAATAAATGAAGTCTTGGGTTTCTTGGAAACATGAGAAATACTAAAGAGTATCTACGTAGAGTTTTTTTTGGAGAAAATGAATTAATGTTTGCGAATGTATGGTCATTTTAACTTATAGAGCTTGGGTATAAATGACCTACCTTTTTCATGGGTTCTTGGTGAGATGAGAAACTTTAAAATAGTTTCCAATTTTTTAAAAGGAAAATTGGGATTAAAAATCCACTGTAGAACATTTACACACCATGTAAAGAGATTACATGCTGTGTAATTATATGAGGGTTTTAATAAAATAAAAATGAGGTGACTGGTTTTTTGGAATATTCTATTAAAAACATTTACATGACATTTATTCTTATTACACAACATTTAAATTCCCAAAATGTTATTATAAACATGTTGTGTGGATGAATTATCATTTGTTTTGGAAGAAACTCTTCTCCTCTCAAAGCTAGGGAATTCTCCATGTGATTTTGGGGTGCCACCTTCCCTTTTGGATGTCCCATTTGTGTGAGCGATCATAGATAATTATTTTTAGTTAGGTTTCTACCCTGTCTTCCTTATTCTCAAACTATTTTACTGAAATAATTTGACCAATTATGTTATTGGTTTTTATCTTGATACATTTTGATCTCAGAACCTCATTGAAATCATCCACACCTTCTTCCTTGTGGGAATTGGCCATTGGAAGCATTATTGAATTTTCGGTTAAATGTAGGTGGTTTATTATTCAAATCCCAATGTATTTATTTTGATTACGTGTATGAAATTTTATAATTTCTTTTGGATGATTAGAAATTGAGTTCCCTAATTTGAATTAATTATTATTTTTAGATTAATTAATTAAATAATTATGAAATTTTGGATATTGGGATTGTGGGTATTGATTAATTAATTGTTTAATTAATTAAAAATATATTATAGTGATTGTGAAATTATTATTAAATTAAAAAATGGAATTGACGTAATCAATTAATTAGAGGATCAATTTAAGGTATTTCTAGGATTAGTTAATTTTTGAATTAATTAATGGAATTTATATGATTAATTAATTATTGAATTAATTAATGAATTTATGTGATTAAAAAATTATTTATTTTGATTAATTAATTGATGAATTAAATATTACACATTTAATTCATATTTGGAATTAGAGATTATGCCTCCATGAATATTCCTGTTGAGAGGTCGACATGAAGATATGTATATAGATGATCTACTAGAAGTGGAACCTAAGGCATTGATAGTCCCGGGTGAGGAAGTTAGAGAGTAGTTCTGAGAGAAATTTTCTCACTTAATTCAATTTATTGAAAGATACCCAAGTTGGGTTTTGAAAATCATGTCTGATCTGAAGATGGAGTTTCAGTTACAACACCCTCTAACTTTTACTATAAAGGGAAAAGATGAGACGAAAGAGTTCTTAATTAAGTCCATACAAACTATACTTGACCATTTAGATAATCATACTAATAAGAGGTCTATGTTGGATGCTGAAATGTTGTGAAGAATAGTAAAGTGCTAGTGGGATGTTTAGGCCCAGACTAGATAGGCAACCAATATGGATTGTAATGAATTTTTGGAGAAGTTCCTAGAATACTTTTATTCAGGGATTCCGAGACATGAGAGAGAAGTTGAGTTCATGTGGTTGAATTTGGGGAGGACGTTCGTGATAGAATATTCTGATCACCTTACAAACTTGCACTGCTTTTCCCTAACACTGTAATTGGATGAGAAAACTACATTAATGAATTTTAAGGATGAGATTAAACGTGATATTTAGTCCTGAGTTAACATATTTCAGTTAAAGAATTTTTATGAGGTCATGGATCAAGCTATCATATATGAGGGGAACCTAAAATAAGATTCTATTGTAAGTCATATGAATGCTGCTAGATGAAAAGGATATACGTCTTTCAAGGTTAGGAAGCGTCACTATGAAAATGTTAGCTACATGGATAGTAGGAAGAGTGACAGGGGAAGGATCACTTACATAGGATCTTAGCTGAGTGCTTTTCTACTAGTATGGTAGGTCAGACCACTTTCTTAAACATTATCCCTGACCACTAATGGAGTACTGAGCCTGTGGTAGGATGAGACATCTACAGAGGTTCTGTAGGAACCCTTGATGGATGGGTAGTGATAGAGGAGATAGATATAACCATAGTGTGGGAAGCAGATCTTCTAAACAATATCAGTTTAGCAGTTATAGTTATACTGGTCATGATGGTAGAGGCAGTGGATTAGGTGATTCAGGGTAAGAGTGCCTGTATCAGTAGAGTGGTTTAGTTCAGGGGAATCAGGAAGTATCACATGGAAAAGAAATAGAATAGTTTCATGCCATCCAGCCAACACTTTTTGATAGTGAGGCTGGACCATCGATAGTTATAGGTACTGTTATTTTATATTCTATACTAATTAATGTTTTATTTGATATCTTTTACTCTCATTCCTTTATTTATACACAAATTTTGAATTTTTTGAGCCTAGGAGTGGAGTTCATAAGTATGGTGTTAATGATAGATTTATTTTTGGGAGTTCGGTATAGAGACATCTATTTGTGAAAAGGATGTTCTCTCAAGGTTATAGAGTATCATTTTCTTTAGGATCACTACATTCTTTACATGTTAGGTTTTATCCTAATTTTGGGTATGGAATGGTTAATAGTATACTGAGCCCACATTGATTTTTACTGTTGGAGAGTGACTTTTATGTCTCCAAATGGTGAAAAATATGTTCACTATGGAGATTATGGCATCAAGGAAGGGAATACAAGGATAATTTATCAGTAATTGGGGGATATCACCACATTATTTCCAAGTATATTACTGGATGATGGAGGGGTGAAGCATGATGTCCTTCCACCTGTAGTGGATAGGTTTCATGATGTTTTTCCTAAATACTTCTCCAGGATTCCACCTAAGAGAGATGTAGAATATAAAATTTAACTCATGATGGGGGCTAAGCCAGTTTCCATTCCTCCATATAGAATGACACTGATAGTGCTTCAAGGGCTCATGAATGAGCTAAAATAATTGGAGGATAATGGGTGTAGCCATCTCAGTACATCGCCCTAGGGTTCTACAAATTTTTTTCTAATAAGGATGATGGGACTCTGTGCTTATGTGTTGATTATCGGAAGTTAAAACAGATGATTTTAAAGAACCAGTATCATCTTCTACATATTGAATGTCTTTTTTACCAGTTCAGGTGAGCTTGCGTTTTCTCAAAGATTGACTTGAGATCTGGGTATCATCAGTTTAGAGTTCAACCTTCAGATATATAGAAGAATACTTTCAGAATTAGGCATGGAATTTATAAGTTCATCATAATTCTGTTTGGGTTGATGAACACACCAAAAGTATTTATTGGGTTGATTAATAGAATCATCAATATATACCTAGATCAGTTTATGGTAGTGTTTTTGGATGAAATCTTACTATACTCCAAGACTCACGATGATCATTACCAATATCTTGACATTGTAATGAGTACACTGAGAGAGCATTAGAAATATTCCAAGATATCTAAGTGGCAGCATTGGATTGATCAGGTACACTTTTTGGGTCACATTATCTCAGAGGAAGGTGTGTTAGTGGACCGAGATAAGGTTCATACAATTGTATATTTAGAGTGGCCCAAGAATGTTTTTTGATATCCATAGTTTTCTGCGGATTAGAAAGATCTTATTAGAGGTTCATTCAATACTTTTACCATTTATAAGATCCAATTTTGTGTTTGACCAAGAAGGGTATAATGTTTGAATGGATGGAATCATGTTAGAATGCCTTTCAAGAGTTAAAGAATCATTAGACATCAGCACCAATATTAATACTAACTGAGCTAGGTGAAGAGTATAAAATGTTTTGTGATGCTTTTGGGATCAAAATTGGAGTAAATTTAATATAGGGAGATCGATTTATAGTGTATAGGTGATTAATCGTTGCCGTATTTGATGAAGCATTGTCGTGCATGCTCTCAAAAATATTTATACTAAGTGCATCACATTAGCTGACCTAAGTCGATCTCTTGAGGAGTTGTTGTGGTAAATCACTCACTAATTCTAATTCAACATGTATATATATATATATGAAATAAAATGACCATAAATAGATATTTGAAAAATGAGAATAAAATACTAAAATTAAATATGCAGATGCAATGAAAACACAATGAATGTAAAAAGAATGATGTTAGAATAAAGGAGACATTCCCGAGAGCATCGCGCACAGTGAACCTTCATTGTAACGTCCCAGACCCGGGTGCCACGCAATAGGTGCCCCAAGACCGGTTCACCATGTGACCTCAAGCGCATTTCCCTAAATGCCAGAGGCTGCCGACTAGCAGCGAGGGCCCAGGTCTGATAGTGGGGAAACTATGCCCTCATTTGTCAAAGTGTAGCGTAGCAGAATACAAAATAAACATACAACGACAGCGGAAGCAGTAAACAAACACAACTAAAATAAACTACAACAGTGGATATAACCAACAGTATATAAGTGATGATGATACATATTTCAAGTTCTAAAAAAACAGCCAGAACATGTTATACATCAATACAGTACAACAAAATACAGAGTACAACAAAACAAGCAAAAGAGATGGCAGCGTCATCGGGAGCCTAGGCTCGGTCCCATTCCATCCTACTCCTCAACAACAGTCAAGTACCTGTATAGGGACTCTTTCCCCTATCTACACCTGCAACAACGTAATCTATTTGGGCCGAAAAGCGTGACCCAAACTGGGTGTGAGAAATATATCTCAGTAGGCACCCACCAAAGGCCCGTGCCCAACTGCGTGTAAGCATGCAACAATAGTATGCAGTAATAAAATGAAATAAAGTAAGCAATACTCAAAAGTAACAACTATTAGTTATATTGCCATTTTTAATATTCATTTAATCCATTTAATACAAGAAATCACCACAGTGCATTTCTAAGTAACCAACTAGTGTCCTCAGACACGTAAAATCCTACCCTCGGATAATGTGTATCCTGCACAGAATCTACCCTCAGGCATAACAGAGTTTTTCTCTCAGGCGTAGGTAGTGTCGCCCACAGGCACAGAGTCAGTTTCCCACAGGCACGGAAGAAGTTTCCCTCAGGCCGAAAATATCTACATCCCTCGGGCTAAATAGTGCAGTTCCCACAAGCTAATCACAACAACGCCCTCAGGCTAAACAGGTAACCGGGCCATGCCCAACATGTCAAAATGCAGTAAACAAGAAATTAATCTCAAGTAAATTCTATAATTACTACATTAAAGGCATACCCTCGGGTATCCTGGCCAAATGACTAAACAGTGGAACACACCCCAGGGTGGTTCCAGATCCAAGCAACGATCCCAACCATCATTTTATTATCACCATTTAATCACCTATGCAATTATAGGCATTAAATATAGAAACAGCCTCAGCCACACGACACCCCAACATGGGTTTGTGGCACAAAATGCACAAAAACGCACGACAGTTGGAAAATTACACTAAGCCACCTACCTTATATGCCAACGAACGTTATACCCGAACGCCGACTCCAGAAATGCCCAAGAACAGCATAGATCTGAGGAAGAACAAAACCCATTCAAATGTAAATAACTTCTCATTGGGAAAGAATTGGTAGGAACGGTACCAGGAGAGGAGAGGGATCACCCGTGCGGTTCCAATGGGATCGTCCGAAGCCGAATCAGATTCCAGACGAACACCCGACAGATCTTCAAAGGGTAGGCCATCCTCCTTGGCTACAAAACGGTTCAAAAGTCTCCTCTTCCAAATGAGGAGGATACTTCCTGTTTTAAGCCGAAATAAAAAGTTACACGGTGTGTACTTCTGAGTACATGGTGTGTACTTCTTTCATTTAACTGTTCATTTGGCGGCACTGCCACACTGTTCATTCATCGACCTAAGTACACGACATGTACTCCTGAGTACATGGCGTGTACTGTCACCCAGCTAGCGGGGACTCCACCACCTTAATATTTAAGCCTGCCAACTGACTACAAGACGTGTAAGGTACCACTGCACGGTGTGTAGTCAGTTCCTACACCCCTCGTCGCCGACAAGGCTACACACCCCATGTACTCACCCCAACACGGCCAAAGTACACGGCGTGTGCTAAAAGTACATGACGTGTAGTTCCAAAATTTAGGATGTTTCCCCATTTTCCATATTTTCTCAAAAACACTTAAGGAAAAGGAAAAAGAAGAAGCCCAGACCACAAAAATAAGAACCGGGTTCTTACAAACTTCCCCCCTTATAGCAATTTGTCCCCGAATTTCCCTTCCTAGGGTGGCGAAGATAAAGCTCAGAACAACTCTGGCCACTGAGCACGTACATCGGCCTCCCGCTCCCAGGTCTCGTCCTACACTCAGCCATGCTGCCATAGCACCCATACGAGAGGAACTGATCGACCTCGGAGAACGTTCGTGCTCCTGTCAACGATACGCATCAGATGCTCTTCAAAGGACGCATCTGCCTCCAGCTCAACCTCCTAAGACAGAAAGGTGTGAGGCGGGTCTGAATGGTAGCGACGCAACTGAGACACGTGGAAGACGTCGTTCATGGCTCGGTACCACTGTGATAACTACAACCGATAGGCAACCAGCCCGAATTTCTCCAGAATCTCAAATGTCCCCACATACCTCGGTGAAAACATACCCTGTCTCCTGATCTGCTTGTGTCCCAGCCTCTGCGAAACATGCAAGAACACCTGACCCCCGACCACGAACTCTAAAGGTCATCTACGACGATCAGCATAAGACTTCTGACGATACTGCGTGATATCCATCCACTTCTAAATAAACTAGACCTTCTCAGATGTCTCTTGTACGAGCTGTGGCCCGAGTAAAGCTGTCTCACCTGCCTCTAACCAGCACAAAGGTGATCGTAATAGCCTACCATATAAATCCTCGTATGTTTCCATCTCAATAGTTTCCTGAAAACTATTGTTATAGGCTAACTCGACTAATGGTATGTGCTTCTCCGAAGATTCCCCAAAGTCTAGGACGCATGCACGCAGCATGTCCTCTAGCACCTGTATCGTCCGCTCTGACTGGCCATCTGTCTGAGGGTGGTATGCTGTGCTCAAAAGCACCTGTGTACCCAGAACCCTTTGAAAACTCTTCTAGAAACGAGACGTAAAGTGGACATCCCTATCTGAAATGATAGAACGAGGGACCCCATGAAGACGTACAGTCTCTCGGATATACAGCCTTCCGAGCTCATCCACACCGAAGGTCTCCTTGATCGGCAATAAGTGAGATACCTTCGTGAGTCTGTATATAGCAACCCACATGGCGTCATTACCTCGAGGTGACCTCGACAATCCTGTCACGAAATACATCGTGACATCATCCCATATCCACTCTGGAATTGGAAACTGTTGTAATAGCCCAGCTGGCCTCTGGTGCTCTGCCTTCACCTACTGACAGGTGGAACACCTCGTAACAAAACCATCCATCTCTCTCTTCA
Organism: Viscum album; assembly: GCA_963277665.1. Classification (NCBI taxonomy): domain Eukaryota; kingdom Viridiplantae; phylum Streptophyta; class Magnoliopsida; order Santalales; family Viscaceae; genus Viscum; species Viscum album. Next base: position 69,324,076 of record OY728158.1, read on the forward strand.
TATCCGGCCACCAGTACTGATATCTCATGTCTCATTACATCTTGGTAACCTTGGGATGAACTGCCCAAGTTAAATCATGAAACTCCCGCATCATCTCCTCGTGTATATCCCCTGGAACCCATGCACGTCCATGGAAACGCAAAACCTCATCATCACCTATCGTCCAACCGGGAAGAGGGTCCTCACTTGCCACCGACTCCCATAGAACTAGGCCTTCTGAATCCAATAGATGTCTCATCCTCACTCTGTCCAGGAGGGTAGATGTCACAACTAAAGAGGAAAGATAATCCTGCCCCTCACTATTGTGTAGCTCCAGATGCATCTCAGAGAACAAAGCCATGAGCTACCACTCACCATTGGCCTCCTGCACTACCTGTATCTGAGTCTTCCTGCTCAGTGCATCGGCTACTACATTAACTTTTCCAGGTGTATAGGCAAGCTCAAAATCGAAGGACTGTAGGTACTCAAACCACCTTCTCTGCATCAGATTCAGGTCACGCTGAGTAATGATATACCTGAGTCTTTTTTGGTCGGTGAAAAACACAAAATGTTCTCCCAACAGATAATGTCTCCAACAGCGCAACACATGCACACATGTAACCAACTCGAGATCATGCGTCAGGTAATTCCTCTCATGTGGCCTCAGCTGCCGAGACCCATATGCAACAACTCGGTCACCCTGCATCAAAACGGCTCCCATCCCAATCCATGATGCATCACAGTAAACTGTATAGCTCTTCACCTACTCTGGGAGTATCAGGATTGGTGCTGATGTCAACCTTCCCTTTAGGTACTGAAAAGCTGTCTCGTAAGCTTCTGACCAAATGAACTTCACACCCTTCTTAGTCATACCCATCAACGGTGCTGCTAAGTGGGAGAAGTCCTGTATGAAGCATCTGTAGTAACCAGCCAGCCCTAAGAAACTCTGTATCTCAAACACATTCTTAGGCTACTCCAAAGAAACTACTACTCTCACCTTCTCGGGGTCTACTGCAACTCCTGCCTCTGAGATAATGTGACTGAGGATGTGAATCCAGTCCATCCAAAAGTGTCACTTTGAGAGCTTAGCATATAGCTAATGCTCTCTCAGTGTACTCAATACGATCTCAAGACGGGTGGCATGGTCGTGTCGAGTGTGAGAGTACACCAAGATGTCATCCACGAATACTACCACAAATAAATCAAGATACAGATGGAACACATGATTCATCAGAGCCATGAAAACTGCTGGAACATTTGTCAGTCCAAACGGCATAACCAAAAACTCATACATACCATATTTGCTCTGATAAGCTGTAAGTGGTATATCCGATGGTCTCACGCACAACTGATGATATCCGGATCTCAAGTCAATCATCAAGAACACTCGTGCTCCACGAAGCTGATCAAACAGATCATCTATCCTCGGCAAGGGATATCAGTTCTTAACCGTCAACTGGTTCAGCTTCCGATAATCCATGCAAAGTCTGAGGTTACCATCCGCCTTTTTCGCAAAAAGGACCAGAGAACCCCAAGGAGAAGTACTGGGTCGGATAAAACCCTTCGCCTGTAGCTCCTCTAACTTCCTCTTAAGATCCTGCAACTCAGGCGCGACCATCCTATAAAGAGGAATGGACACCGGTGCTGCTCCTGGCACTAGATCAATAGAGAAATCCACCTCACGCACCAGAAGTAGACTTGAAATATAGTTCGGGAAGACATCCCTGAAACGATCGACAACTGGAGGGAAATCTGTCTGACAAGTCCCCTAGTCATCCAGATATAAACTCAAAATCTGGGCTGTGACTCCACCTCACCCATGGTGCTCTTGTCCAGCTCGACTCGCCTGAACATCCCACTCTCCCTTGTATAGAAACTCCCCGCCCTCTGGTTACGTGGAACACACCTTGCGACGGTAGCAGTCTACGAAGGCTCAGAAGGGAACCAACCAGTCCATCCTAAGAATGACGTCATAACTCTTCATCTCCAAGACAAAGAGGTCCCAAAGGAAGTGACATTCACCAACCTCAAGGTGGAACTCCTTGAACTGAGACACACCAGCCGTCCTAGTCCCTAACAGAGTGTCTAGCATCATGATATCAAAAGAAGAAGAAACACAGAGTCCAAGGCTCTCCACATTGGGCACAGATATTAAACTATGTGTAGCACCCGTATCAAAAAGTATTGAAGACAAGACATAAGCTACTAGAATAGTACCTCTTACTGTAGAAGGTCCGTGATCCTGCTCCTACTGGGTCTGTTGCACTGCAAATGCCTGCCCAATGCCGCGGCCCTACGATACAGCCTAGCTACCCTGAGCTGTCCCGCCCTGCTGCCTCTGAGATCCTGGTGTCTGGATACCACCGCCATGACCACCATCTCCGCCTGCACGCCATGATGTATTCCAGTTCCCCAATTGGTAAGAAGCCACTGGTCCTACTCCCGCATGCGGAGTCTGCACAGAACCACTCTCACTAGGCACTGGTGGAAACACCCTGCAAAAGTGCTGCAGATGACCCATCTTGCCGCAAGTTCGGCACCCCACTGGGTCTCATGGACACTGCGACCTCTTGTGCCCCTCTCTACCACACTGGTAGCACATAACTTGGACACCTGAAGCATTCTTCTAACCGGTACTGCCGCCCTGAGACAAGTCCATCTGTCTCTTCCTCTTGCCAGTAGGAATAATACCAGTAGCTTGTGCTAAACCGCCCTGGCCCACACCACTCGATTCCCGCAGGTTCCTGTCTGTAATCAACGCCTGGTTCACAATTGCGTGTACAATAGGCAACCTGAAAACATTTACCAGCACTCAGATGTCATACCGAAGACTATCCTCAAAACGTCTGGCTCTCAGCATCTCATCACCCACCAGCACGGGTGAAAAACACTGAAGATTGGTGAAAAGAGCAGAATTTTCCATCACCGACATGTTTCCCTGCTGCAGATTCATGAACTCTCGAGCTCTATCTGCCCTCAGCATCTCGGGAAATAAGAAGTCATAGAAGGCTGCCTAAAAATTTTCCCACGTCATGTCTCTGTGATTCTCTGACTTGGTGGTAACATCCCACCACCTCTTGGCGGAATCATGCAACATATACGTTTCAAGCTTGACCCTCCGCCCTGGAGGTGTCTCAAGGTGCTCGAAAATAGTCTGCATTGATCCCAGCCAAGTCTCCGCAGCCTGCGGTCCGCCATCCCCTGAAAATGTAGGTGGATACTACTGCTGGAAGATACGAGTCATCACATCCATAGATGTAGTAGCCTGCGGTGCTCCCTGAAAGGTCTGCATGAACCGCATAAAGCCTTCACGGAACTACACCTCCGCGCCTCTGTCCTGTATAGAAGCTGGTGCCGCATCTGGCTCTGCTGGAGGATCAACTGGTATCCCATGGCCCACCATCTCCGTAGTATAATCTTCACCGCTCTCCTGGTGAAAAAATTGCTGTCATCTAGGCGGCATGACACTACAAGGTCAAAAGCACGCCTCAGATTCAAGATTATTATGACCGAAAAGCGAAGGAACCACAAAGGAAAAAAGTGGAAGAAGGCATTCAAAATTGGAAAAACAAGACTACACGACGTGTACAATGACTAAATGGTGTATAATTGACTAACCTTCCCCTGCTTAGGTCCTTTTACATGGATAAGTCGCATGGCTTCCTTCGAACAACACTACACGGTGTGTATAATATCTACACGGCGTGTACGGTGTTATTTTCCAACTGCCCGTGTTGTCTATGACATGGACGACTACTCGGCTTGACACTACACGGCGTGTTACACCCACACACAGTGTGTACACCACCCTTTTTCCTAGCCACCCGGCTAACACCACATGGTCTGTCCTCGGACAAGACTACACGGCGTGTCCCAACAGTACACGACTTGTTCAGGGAGAGGTGACACCAACCCGTGTTGTTCGTTACACGGCCGAGTCCCCAGGTCACACTACATGGCATGTTCATCATTGACACGGTGTGTTCTGTAAAGGAGTTCACCGAACCGTGTTGTTAGTTACACGACCAGACTCCGGGTTACACTACACGACGTGTCCACTTGGTATATGGTGAGTTTTACCGAAGCCTTGCCCTACCTCGTGTCGCCACCCACACGGTTTGTGACACGAGAAGAGACTACACGGCGTGTACTCAGGGTACACGGCGTGTACTCAAAAAGTTCATTTTTCTTCCCAAACAGAAGAGAATACACGACGTGCATAAAAATACTACACGGCCTGTGTAATGGGTTTCCAGACAGTATGCCTCAGAAACTTCCCTGGAACCCAGAAAATACTGAAACTAACACCTAAGTGTCAATTTCCGACCCGTGGGGGCCCATACTCCCCACGAATCAAAGTTTGACATCTTATTTATGTTATAACCAATAAACAGTCAATGATCCACCAAATTCCGGTCAATGGGGGCCCATACTCCCCAAAAACCAATGTTTGGCATCCTTTCTATAAACAAGCTCAAACAAACATACCATATCACAAGGCAGTTATTTATCAAGAAGCTATCACAACAACATGCTTTATTAGCACAACAACTATCACAACAACATGAAAATTCTAATGCACCAACATGGCATGGAAACTATGCATGGAATGTGATATCTAGCATGTGCCTATATGATGAATGAGATGGCATACCCTCATCTCATCAGGTTGTAAATAAATAGAACCCATTGATAAAATACAAACTGCACAATCTCAAAGTGCGTCACCCATCGGTGAAAACATATCAACCGTAAAATTTGCAAAATCAGTAAAATTGAATAAGAGGTAGGCTGGATTTTCCCTGTACACGGGTTAGCTACGCCCGGGCATAACTTATTACCAACTACCGTTCGTCCTATCCCTGACTACGGCTCCAAATAGTAAATCAAAGAAAAGAAATCCCTCTGATACCACATTGTAACGTCCCGGACCCAGGTGCCACGCAACGGGTGCCCCGAGCCCGGTTCGCCACGTGACCTCAAGCACATTTCCCCAAACGCCAGAGGCTGCTGACTAGCAGTGAGGGCCTAGGTCTAGTAGTGGGGAAGCTATACCCTCATTTGTCAAAGTGTAGCGCAATGGAATAAAAAATAAACATACAATGACAGCGGAATTAGTAAACATACACAACTGAAATAAACTACAACAGTGGATATAACCAACAGTATATAAGTGATGATGCTACATGTTTCAAGTTCTATGAAAACAGCCAGAAGATGTTATACATCCATACAGTATAATAAAATATAGAGTAAAAAAACAAGAAAAACAGATGGTAGCAGCATCGCGAGCCTAGGATCGGTCCCATGACTCCCTTCTCCTCAGAAACAGTCAAGTACCTGTATAGGGACCCTTTCCCCTATCTAAACCTGCAGCAACGTAATCTGTTTGGGCCGAAAAGCGTGACCCAAACAGGGTGTGAAAAATATATCTCAGTAGGCACCCACCAAAGGCTCGTGCCCAACTGTGTGTAAGCATGCAAAAATAGCGTGCAGTAATAAAATGCAATAAAGTAAGAAGTACTCAAAAGTAACAAATATTAGTTATATTGCCATTTTTAATATTCATTTAATCCATTTAATACAAGAAATCACCACAGTGCATTTCTAAGTAACCAACTAGTGTCCTCAGACACGTAAACTCTTACCCTCGGGTAATGAGTATCCAACACAGATTCTGCCCTCAGTAATAACAGAGTTTTTCACTCAGGTATAGGTAGTGTCGCCCACAGGCCCAGAGTCAGCTACCCACAGGCACAGAAGAAGTTTCCCTCAGGCTGAAAATATCTACAACCCTCTGGCTAAATAGTGCAGTGCCCACAGGCTAATCACAACAACGCCCTCAGGATAAACAGGTAATCGGGCCATGCCCAACATGTCAAAATGCAGTAAACAAGAAATTCCTCTCAAGGGAAATCTATAATTACTACATTAAAGGCATAACCTCAGGTATCCTGGCCAAATAGCTAAACAGTGGAACACACCCCCGGGGTGGTTCCAGATCCAAGAAACGATCCCAACCAGCATTTTATTATCACCATTTAATCACCTATGCAATTATAGGCATTAAATATAGTAACAGCCTCAGCCACACGACACCCCAACATGGGTTCATGGCATAAAAACGCACAAAACTGCACGATAGTTGGAAATTTACACTAAGCCACCTACCTTATACGCCAACGAACGTTATACCCAAACGCCAACTCTAGAAACGCCCAAGAATGGAGTATATATGACGAAGAACAAAACCCATTCAAACTTAAATAACTTCCCCTCAGGAAATAATTGGTAAGAATGGTACCAGGAGAGGAGAGGGCTTACCCGTACGGTTCCAACGGGATCATCCAAAGACGAATCAGATTCCAAATGAACACCCGACGGATCTTAAAAGGGTTGACCATCCTCCTTGGCTCCAAAACAGTTCAAACTTCTTCTCTGCCAAATGAGGAGGCTACTGCCTATTTTAAGCTGAAAAAACAAAGTACACGGTGTGTACTTCTTAGTACAAGGCATGTACTTGTTTCATTTAACTATTCATTTGGAAGCACCGCCAGATTGTTCATGCATCAACCTGAGTACACGGCATGTACTCCTGAGAACACGTCGTGTACTGTCGCCCAGTTGGCAAAGACTCCACCGCCTTACTATTTAAGCCTGCCGACTGACTAAACGACGTGTAAGGTACCACTACACGGCTTGTAGTCGGTTCCTACACCCCTCGTCGCCGACATGGATACACGCCCCGTGTACTCATACCAATACGGCCAAAAGTATACGGCGTGTGGAAAAAGTACATGGCGTGTAGTTCCAAAATTTCAGATGTTTCCCCATTTTCCATATAATCTCAAAAACACTTAAGGAAAAGGAAAAAGAAGAAGCTCGTACCTCAAAAATAAGAACCGGGTTCTTACATTCATCATCTAATTATTAGTTTATAATTTACTTAACAAACATGCTCCATAATATGCATGAACATCCTCCTATGTATATGGTTGTGAATATATGGAACTCTCAATGATCACCGAGAGACCACACATCCATCTCCTCGATCGAGGGAAAATATTTCAGAGGTGTAAGTTAAACCTCTTGTGGCAAGTGGAGACACAAAGGCGCCTTACACATTGAGACCCCCTTCAGTATAACTATAAGAAAATAAGAGAAATTAATATATGAATGTTCAAGGACTTTTATTCTCAATAGATTACTATCCTAGGAACTTCCTCGGGTTAGGTAATCATGATCATGAGTATAAGAGATCACAGTGAAGAGAAAATGAGGAGAGAAAATAAAAGAGAGAAAGAAAAGAGAGAAAGGATAAAAATTTAATTAAAAATATGAAATGCTATTACAGAATGAAATAAAACACAATACAATAATAAAATATATAAAATGGCCCACAAAGGCTATTCCAATGTTTCCAACCCTTTGAAATGAAAAGGAAACACTCTTTTATAGGGAGCAGGGATGAAATTTCAGCTCCAAGATCTGTCCAGCGGATGTATGCACGTGTATGGCCTCATTAATGAGGGAATTGGGGAATTGATCCTTCTTGAGAGTTGTTCCATTACTTATTCTCTATCAACCCACGATATTGCAGCTTGATTGGCCAAGTTTGGAGAGATATATGGTCGCTTCACGCATGACATTTAATCTGGTCAGGCTGATTGTTTGTATTCCAATACACCGAGTTACAACACATTAATGACTTTGAAAATGAAATATACAGATGCATATATCTTAATTAAAGTTCTCCCTCCAGATGTATTACAGGTCCTTGTAAAATTTCAGCTCCAATAGGTCATCCAGTTATGAGATATGGGCCCAGAAGGAAAAGTCTTCAGTTCTGTGGACAGTTTTTGAGGCCTGTTTTAAATGTTAGATTTGAGCTTCCAAATGATTGATTTTGATTTTGGTCCCGAAGTATTAAATGAATCCCATCGAACATAGAAACCTAAAAAAGAATAGTTTTTAAATTTGGATTATTTTAATAAAATTTATGGCCAAAGCATTAAAATAAATGAAAACTGAAAATAATCTATTTTTCCAATTAAGCTAAAAAATACTCCTAAAACTATAAAATGTGACAATTTACCTTAGAATAACACATTGGTGGGATGAAAAAAATTGAAATTCAGAATAAAATTATTGAAAATAATTTTTCTATCAGTAGGTCTCAACAGTTGAGGAAACATGAATGGAACTACCCTACATCTGACCTCGAGTTAGCTGTAGTGGTTTATGATTTGATGTTATGAAAGTATTATCTATTGGGAAAAAGTTTAATGTGTATACCGATAAAAAGATATTGAAGTACATATTTTTAAACCAATAATTGAGTCTCTAGAAGTAGTGGTGGGTAGAGTATATGGAGTAATTTGATTTTGATCTAGCCAACACACTTGGAAAGATAAACTGTGTTGTTGATTCTTTAAGTAGGAAAAATCAGACCCAGACTGTGCATGAGACTAGTGTTGAGTAGAAAATGATGAATTTACTGGATAAAATGCATGTTGCGGTCTCAGAGAGTCAGGAAAAGATGAATCTCATATTAGTTTAAATGGATTCTACACTTTTGATTTGGATTAGAGAAAGGTTGTATGAGGATATATAATTCTTATCCTTGAGGGGAATCCTTAAAGTTGGGGAGTCAACTTTCGAGTGGACCATAGATGAGGATGAGATCATCTATGGCAGAAATATGGTTATTATGCCTATGTGTATGTGGGAGGATATGATATGTGAATTTCATGACTTGAAGTGGGCGTTGAATCCAAGTGTGACCAAAATGTTTGATGACCTACATCAACAATTTCAGTGGTTGATCATGAAAAAGGAGATAAAAAGGTTTATAACATGATGCTACACCTGTCAATAGGTGAATTTTGAGAATCAATGACCTGGTAGTTTTCTACATCCATTTCCCATTCCAGAATAGAAGTTGGATGATAAAACCATAGACTTTATGGTGGGTTTCCTGAGGACACCTCATAAGATTAATGATATTTGGGTGATTATGGACTGTTTGAAAAACATAACTCATTTCATGACTATACGAGAGACTTTATTTGCGAAGAAGCTAAAATATCTGTATGTTAGATAGATTGTCCATTTGCAAGGGGTTCCATGGAATATTATTTCAGACCATGATTCACGCTTTACATTATTCTTCTGGAAGGTTTTACAGAAGTTTCTTTCTACACAAGTATTGTTTAGTATGGATTTCCACCCATAGAAAGATGGAATGTCAAATTATACTATATAGGTGCTCAAGATATGCTATGAGAATTTGTTCTAGACTTCAGTGGGTAATGATATAAGCACTTAGCTTTAGTGGAGTTTTCTTATAACAACAGTTATTAGGAAAATATTTAGAAAGAATTATACAAGGATCTTTTTGGTAGGTGGGGAAAATAACCTCTATCCTAGACAGAGGTAGGCGATTCAGAGTTATTGGGATTGAGTCTCTTGCTACAGACGTCAGAGAAGGTTAAGTTGATTCATAAGAGTATGGTTATGGCTTAGAGTAGACAAAAGTCATATGCTAATAGGTGTAGACGATCCATAGAGTTTATTGAGGGTTATCGTTCCTTGCTTCGGTTGTCTCCAAGATTGGGTCATTATAGGATACAGTGATAGGTAAAGCTGGAACCTATGTTTATTGGACCTTTTGAGATTTTGGTGAGAATTAGTCTAGCAGTGCACCAATTGGATCTTCCATAAAGATACCATGCTATGCATGAAGTTTTCCATGTTTAAAAAGTTCAACAGTATCATCATAGCCCTTCTAATGTGATTGATGTGGATGACGTTGAGCTTGAGATAGATTCTTTCTTTAAGGAGCATCTGATACATGTGTTGGATCATAGTGATAATGTGTTGTGGGGAAAGAATGTGCCAATAGTTCGTGTATTTTTGAAATGTGGATGGGTTCAGAAGGATAAATGGGAGAGATAAGTTGGTATGAGGGCTTAGTGGCATGTTTTTTACATGGGATATTATAGATACTTGGGAGTATAGCTCAAGGATGAGATGTTATAAGGTAGAGATATTGTAAGATCCTATATTTTTATATGTATGTCTCCATATGAGTTTTTTGTTAATATTTTCTGTCGGATGTGTTTCATCATGAAATTCTATCACATGAATAAATGTAATCTTGGGTTGGAAAGAAATTTGAGAAAGATAAGAGAGTATTTTCATGGAGAGATTTGTTGGAGAAAATGATTTAAAGTTTAGGGATATATGCTTGTTAGAATTAACCAAGCCCAATTATAAATTGTTTAAGTGTTTCATGGGTTCTTGGTGATATGAGAAACCTTAAAATAGGTTTAGATTTTTTAAAAGGAGAAATGGGCTGAAAAATAAACTGTAGAACATTTTCATGCCATGTAAAGGTATTACAAGTCATGCAATTGTTCGAGGGTTTTATTAAAATAAATCTGAGGTGCTGAGTTTTTAAGAATAATCCATTAAAAACATTTAAACTACATGAAATCACATTACATGCCTTGTAAATTCCTAATCTTCTATTTTAAACATATTTTGTAGGTGAATTTTCATTTGTTTTAGCTGCATATCCTCTCTTTTTGACCCTAGGGATTTCTCCATGAAATTTTGGGGTTCGAAGTTCCCTTATAGACTCCCTGTCCGAGTGATAGATCCCTGGTAGGCCATTTCGGTTAGGTTTATTCATTATCTTCCTTATTCTAAAATTTTTATAGTGAAATCCTTTAATTGGTTATGTTTTTGGTTTTAATCTTGAATAGTTTTGATCTAGGAACCACTTTACAATCATCCGCATCTTCTTCCTCCTGGGCATTGGCCGTTGGAATCATTGTTGGATCATCGTCTTAAGGTAGGTGGTATATAATACAAACCCCAAAGTCATTATTTTGATTATGTGTATGAAATTGTAGAATTTATTTTGGATTATTGGCAATTGAGTTCCCTAATTTGAATTAATTAATTATGTAGATTAATTAATTAAGGAATTGTGAAACTGTGGATATTGGGATTGTGGGTATTGATTAATTAATTGTTGAATTAATTTTGGGATATTGTTGTGATTTGTAAATTGATTGAATCAACTAATTAATTATTAAATAAATTAATGGAATTTATGTAATCAATTAATTGATGTATTAATTTAAGGGATTGCTAGGTTTAATTAATTTTTGAATTAATTAATGGAATTGATGTGATTAATTAATTAATTAATTAATTAATAGATTAATGAGATTATGCAATTCTTGAATTTGATTAATTAATTAATAAAGTAATTATTGTGATATTGTGACACATGTGAAATTGTGATATTCTGATATATGTGATATTAAGGCGTGGGACATGGGAAGAGGCTCCAAATACCCATGGGCTGTTAGACATGTTGTTTCATGGCCATGGGATGTCATTGGACTATGGTTCCAATTGGCCAGGATGTGAAATTAAATGATGAATGGTAACGATGTAATTCAGATATATTATATTCCTTGGGGATAGTTCAAACTCCGACATGGGCCGAAGTAGGTATTAAGGTTTGGGTGTCCTAGGGAATCTGAGGGTTTATGTTGTTAAATAGAGTAACTTAATAAATGATTTTTTAATTTATTACATTTATTTTATTATTTTTAAAATTGTATACACTGTTATAGACTGGATATTATTTTAGACGTCATTTATGGTGGCCTAATAAGTGGTAATCACACCCAACTTGGGCTACCTGATCGGTACCCGAATAGATTTCATGGTTGCAGGACATGTTAAGGGAAATAGTCATATGTTAGAGGGCAGATTTGGATGGAACATGGATGAGGGAACTGAACATGGTGTTAGAACCCTCTTAGAGGAGTTTTCAAAGTATGTTTTTATTTAGGGTTTTTCATATTGATACTTGAAATGTACTTGGAAATACATATTTATTATTTTAGTTTGGATGTTGTATTTCCAATTTTTATTATCATGTGATACTGGTTTGGTATGGTCATTGGACATACCCATATGATATTATTGTTTATTTACACTTTTGTGATACTTTAATAAATAGGGTATAATCTTCCCAAGATCAATAATAGACCCTCGCTACTAGTTGGTAGCCTCTGGAATATAGAGGGGCATGCTTTAGGTTATTTGACAGACCAACTTGTGGCGCCAGTGTGTGGAACCCGGGTCGGGATGATACATGGGGTGTTACATTTAAACTATCATTAACCATGAAATGGTATTACTCACTATTTTATAAAATCAAACACTATCTAATATATTGCCACAATATAAAAAATGTGATTAACTTCCCCAAAAATATCTTGAATAAATTATCAATCCCAAGGTGACCAATACTTTCTAACTTACTTTTGAAAAAACAATCAAAACTTTATGACCATAACATCAATATTCTATTAAACCTATGAGTTATCTATCCATTAAGCATGTATTCTTTAATAGTTACCCCCAAATAATATAACCTTTCCATAAAATCACTTTTCATGGGTATCTATTCCATTTAATATATTTTCAAAAACATTAAAGAAAAAATTCTGAAAAAAATCCATAGATGATCCACATAATTCTCTTAGATTTTAGAATATACCAAAATATCATCAATAAATATCACTACTAATGAAAAAATACAAGAGTATCCAAATTTTATTTTTATTAATATATTAACCTCACTATGTTAGGTAAGAATAAGAAGATATATTTTTTACGTCATAAGAGGAATATAATAATACTCTCAACCATTTATGTATTCTCACTTATTTGGTTATAATAAATAGTGGTTTATAGATACATATCATTCTCATGTTTATTTTCATGATCTAATTATAATGAAACAAAAAGATTTTGTCCTGGAAATATGAAAAAAATGAATGGGAATACATTAATTTAAAGATTACTTCCCCTATAACACATTTGTTTTTAATATATAATACCTTCTATTCATCCTCTGAATATATTTGTTAATTAATTGGTTATCAATGGTTATTTTCCTATTATGAATTCTAATTTTATTAGTTAACATCATAATCAAGCCTTCCACAATGGCTCATTAACGATAATTTTTATTAACCATAAAAGATGCATCGAGAGTATCAAACCCATTGTCCAGTTATGACTATTTTTTAGGTTCCAAGTGATTATCAAGTTAATACCCAAGCCATATTTTTTAGTATTATAACCAATAGGAACATCTATGTTTGATCCTACATCCACTTTTAGTATCCTTATTGGGATTTCATTTCTTAGAAAACCGCATAATCAAAAAATCAAAAAAAATTGAGGATCTTTCCCTATGATTAGACATATCCCTTAGAATTATTCCTATGGGTTTCAGTAATGTTATCATATCATAATCACCAAAATAACTATAATAATAAAAAAATAATGAAAATAATCCTAAAATACTACTTAACTAATCCATAAAAATAACTAAATCCTTCTTCGATATTAATTGAGGTGACCTCGAACCATGATCCTAGGTCTCATGATAAAAAATTTTCTTTATAAACTGGAATTGATACAAATTTAGATGATCCAAGATAAATATGACATTATTTTATGTAATTTCCCTAGATTGATCATCACATCTCACAAATAAACACACAACCTAAAGAATGGATATTTTAGTTTCATTGAGGATCAACTATATGTAAATATTATTTTACAACACTTCTGAGAATTTCTTTAAAATTGACCCAAAATAGACTCCTTTCAATAATTTTAATTAATTAAAATCATCTTTTTAACATAGGTAATGGAAACATAAGAAATGAGTGAGCTTAAATCCTCAAAAGTTACAAAGAAAAAAGATAATAATCCCCAATCATTGGTGATCATAAAATTAGAATATCGTTATAATAAATATATATTAGAAATTCAAACCCAACACAACATAGATCACTAAATATGATTCATCAAATAATGATTGAAATAATATAAAATATGGATGAAAAGAGTTTGAAAATGTATTCCAGTAGTCATGAGTTGTAAGAATAAGAATAATAGCGTGTCATGATAAGGAAATTTTGCATATCCTAAAATTAAAGGAATCATTTAAATTTGGCACAACCCTAAGAATATGAAAACCATGTGATAAAATTTATTATTCACATTACTTTATGAACTTTACCATTATATATATGTATTTATTTTAAAAAAAATCATTATTCCTATTTCATTGTGGACATAGTCATCATGTCTATTCCTTTATTACTCATGATATATCAATCCATAACCAATGAATTATAGGGAGATATAATCCCTTAACCATCATCATCCAAACATATGAGTTCCACTTAAAAATAAACCCTCATATCATAAATAATCTAAGGAAGGAAAATGGGTTTCATAACCTGTTAAAAATAACCTCATTTAGTGAGAGACTTTATAAATCCATAAATAACCATAACATGATAATCCCGTGGAAAATAAATGGTTATCCAATGACAACATGTAACTTTATTGGTAAATACCATTCAGTTAAGGAAAATAAAGTATATGGTATATAAAACATATAGATAGTGGGAATATAGTCTATTCAATAATTATTCCATTCAATAAATGTATGGGAATGTAGTTGAACACCCAGAATCAAGGAACAAAAAATAGGTTAATCATAAAGGGAAGTCATAGGAAGAAAATTCATTCCTATACAAATTCGATGATTTTTTAGGAGAGAAGAAATGATGGGTCATTTATTTGTTACAAAAGATCATTATATAATTCATACAGATAAGTAAGGTGTATGGTATCATATGAACAATAACCTAAATCAAGTATAATATATGTCAAAGGATTATTACTTAAATGAAAAACACTTTTAGGATTTTTTTTGTAAAATAACTTTGATAATCAGAAATATATTTTACCATTTAGAAGAATTTTAAAAAATATATTTAATAAAACCAATAAATAAATAAATTATTTTATAAACAATGAAAACTTATAGAAATTGTTTCATATAAAAAATGTTGGTGGAAAGATATATAGATAAAAAAACTTTAAGAGAGAATTTTTTTTTCAAAAACTACCCATATGGAAAACGATAAAATAATTTTCTTATGAAAATTTGAAAATAAAGTCAATTTAGTTGAAAACTAGATTATTAGAATTTTAAAAAAATTATTGGGATATCTTAAAAATTTGGATTCTAAGATAAAATATGAGTTAAAAATAATATCCTTTTTAATATCTTAAAAATAATTTATTGAAAAACACATTTCCTAAAAAGATTATTGAACATACAATTTAAAAAAAGATTAATCGGAAAGAAATATCACCAAGGAAAAATATAGAATAAGAAAATAATTGGGATATCAGAATTAAATACCATTTAAATTCCCTATATGGGTTCTCACATTTGATAGTTTCCGAGTATAATATGAGGATATGAAATAAAACATTACTGTTTGACTAACATTTAAATGAGAACCCTTGAATTAGAGAGATTGAAATTTAAAATCGAATACCATGAATAAAATATAATTCACGATATAAAATAATAAATAGGATATAGTTACACCATTCAAAATAAAACACTGTGTATAACATAAACATGTTTCATGGTATTGAAATTTGAGACAAAGGACTCCTTACGGTTGTGGTAAGATAATAATCCAAAGAACATTAGTAGGTTACCAAGAAATTGAAATTAAAATTTCATGAAATAAATGATTTACATTATAATTTAAGTGATATAGGGATTTTATTACACCATATAAAACAAAATTTGGTGTGTAATATCAATAATATATCATGGAATTGAAAATAGAGTCAAATAACTCTTATGAATTAAGAAACTCTTTAATAGAAACCCCTTGAAAGGGTGATCATGAAATTTAACTTCAATTACCATGAATAAAATAATATTCATGATATTATATATCCAATTGTTAGTATACACACCACTTAAATGAAATTAGGTTTATAAATTAAAACAAGCTTCAATAGATATAAAATTGAGACAAAATACCCTTACTTTAAAACCCTATTAGTCAATAGTGATCTAAATCCCTATAAAAACATAACTTTATTAATAATTAATTTCAAATCCATATTAAAATATATTAACATTTATAAAAATATTTTTTTATCATTTATCATATATAATTTACCCAGTTATAGTTTATTTTCATCATTAGATGTTAAGATTTTTTGATTGCTTGTTTTATACAAATTTCATGGATACATTGTCGACTCTCACATATTGTTTCAAATTTTATAATTTATATATTATTAAATATATAATACCAATTTTCTTCCTTTATTACATAAGTCCCATTTCATTAAGACAAATACATGGAAATGGTTCATGAAAAAGGGAATTGTGATAGACTAGTTTCAGCGTGTTTAATGATCGAAATGTTGTATATTAAAAAATATATTAAATTTTAAAAACACCTTTATATAATATTTAAAACATATTAAATAAATTAATATGACATGGTATTAACATTAAATAAAATATCTTAACCATTCATGATTTGATCATTATATAATCATTCATGTAAGTGGTACAATTGACCCAAAAAGGGAATTATATTATGATTTATTGAGTAAGTAAATGTTCTTATAGAATATTAGTAATTTTTTATAAAATATTAATAATGATAAAATTTTAAATTAATTTTATTAAATTAATAATTTTAATCATCCATGTAGGGTATCTACATGTATGAATTATTGATGATTTCATTTATCAATGAATGAGACATATTGAAGGTATATGATAAATTATCATTTTAGAATTATTATTATTAAATATTAAACATATTCATTCATAAAACCCATATAAATTACCAAAAATGAAATTTATTGATGATAAATGAAACAAATAAGTTTATAGAGGTTTTATGTGGATAAATATATTGGAAATTACTACTTTAGTGTGGGTGTATTATTAGGCTTTATGGGGATAATGATATACCCATTAGTTAGTAGTTATGTTCATTGGGATACATTGGGTTTTTTAAAGAGATAAAGAGGTATTTGGTGTTAGTTTTGGAAAGGTGGATGTTATGATGTGTTTGGTTATATTTTATTGGAAATGTTTTTGATTATAGAATGTGAAATTCATTACTTTGGTTTTATAAAATTTCATGGTATTGTGTTTTTTTAAAATATCATTTTATTACTTTATTTTTACTTTAATGGGGTGTGTGGAAATTATTTGGGTTATCCTACTAGATATTGCACTCAAACCCTATACATCCACCTTGATGGACTAGTATATTGTGTTCAACATTATACCTGTAAAAGTATAAATTCTTTATTCACTATTAATGGATTATATTTATGATTATGGAACTATGAATGACAAGGAGCTATCTTGTGTTTGGTGGGATTATGGATTTTTTTCTATGCATGGAGGATTTATTCTTCATTTTGGTAATATAACTTTGTATCCATATCAAAATTTATTTGGAGTTGTTCAAACTTGTTTCACTTTTGTTTGTTAGGATGTTTCATATTTTTAAATTATTATAAAATGATTCATATTATATTACTTCTTTTGATATATTGTTCTTTTTTCACAGACGGGAATGTCCAGAAAATGGATGCCTCATACCAATATTTTTGTAGATTCATTACATGAGGGTTTTGGTCAGTTTGGGGAATAATTGACCCACAATAGTGATTTTTATCTAATAAAATTTATTTACACACTTTAGTGGTCATGGGGACACACTTATGGCTATATAACATTATATCTTGACTCATGTGAGGTCAAGGGGTGATTGTTTATGTCAAGATGGTACATTAGGTGTGTAATGTTTTTTAAAAGGATAAAAAATGTTTTTCTATGTGAAAATTGTATTATAAAATTGTATTTATAAATGGAATATATTTGCACATGAATGGATAGATTATGGATGAGAAATAATGAAATTAATTTGGGTGAATCATACTAGGTTATTAGCCCCTATATATATATAACTTAGTGTACATGAGGACATTATATATCTTGATACAAGAAAAGTCAAGGATTCATTGTTTATAAATAATGAACAATAAGAGTTTATGAGGAGTAGTGACATGGAAATGTTTAACCACTTGTTTGATAGAGGAGTTGATCTATCCATGATGGATAAACACATTGTTTTATTTATATTGTTTTTTGTATATATTTTGTCTCCTTTTGTTCTTTTATATTTCACTATAATGTTATTTATTGATTTTGTTTTATAATTTTTTTAATATATATTATTGAGTTAAATATTTAAGGTGAATAATTACCATAATGGTTTATGTTTTATCTTTAGTGGTAATATAGAATTATTAAGAAATTGTGGATACATATTTGGTTATTGATGTGGTCATCATGGTTAGGGTGTTATAAAAACTAATACATCCATAAACTATGATTATGAGACAAAATACCAAGGAAGATTAAAAAAAGTTCATGCCCACATTTGTGATATAATATCTATCTACACCGTTAGTCTACCTTCGGTTAGAATATTTCTTTTATAAAACCACCATGATTATCATCATCAGTATAATTATCATTTTAGTTGAAAAACAGAATTATCATTAGAGAAAATTCCTAGGGATAATATAATAATTAAAAAAAATATAATTAATATACCCACACCATCAAAAATATATGTGAAAAAAAATAAAATGATGACTGAACATATTCATCATAACTATAATCTAAAAAAGTGAGCTTAAAAAACAATTTGAGTCCATGTTAAATAAAATCCAAGAACTTGAGAAGGTAAAGGGGAAGGAATACCAAAAATAATTTTCTACATTAGAGATTAATAATCATTCATATTGGAAAATATTCTCTAATTATGATCCGATAAGAAGAGAAGGAATTCCGTAAAGTAGTACAATCTGTTGAACCGTGACTGACCTTCATTGGGAAATAAACCACTAAAACCATAAAAATTGAATTAAATAGAGGAAGGTAATAATAAAATAATTTTAATATTTAAAACATACAGTGGGATAAAAACCCATTAAAACTGTAATAGGGATTTCATAACTAAAAAAATCCATTCAAAGGATGAAATCCTTGTTAAATAATAGAGGAAAACTTTAATATTATGGTTCAAAAATATACTATGAAATTGGTTTCTAGGAATTTTTTATAGTGACAATAAAAACCAACATATTAATGAAGATATATAGAATAATATGTTTAGAAATAAACTTTTAAGAAAATTATTTAATTGAGTAATATTTGAAGATAAAAACCTAGATAAAATTTTGGAACCTTGAAGTTTTTGATAAAGGATGAATGGTATGAATTGTTAAAAATTTCACCTCACAATTGAAACGTAAAATCTTCCTATGTTTTTCACCTACCATTAGGTATGGTAGTTTTACATTCTAGTAAAATATTAACATATAATACCTATATGGATGGTTAACAACATAATATAATAAACTAAGTCAAATAATATGAAGTAAATAATTTTTTTAATAAAAAAAATTATATAAATAATTCAAAGGATTTATAGGATTGATAAATTCAAAAATGATAGAGAATATCCAAAGTATCCCACCTTATGATATTCTAAGATATATCCATATAACATTTATGGGAAAGAGATATCTCTTACTACCTAAACTTTGAATATGTTTTAACAGTATCTAAATGACATTGTGCACTTTTCATAATGAATTTCCAACTAATAATGAAATAAAATTTTTAACCCCCCTAAAAACATTATTACACGATTAATGAAAAAATATAAAATCTTATATGATATTTTTTGCTAATAAATGAAAATTTTTATTGGATATAAAATAACCAAAATTTGCCCAAAATATTATAAACTCTAAACCAATGATTTCTTAGCTTCTTACAGCATCGAAACATATATACCATAAATAATCACATATGTGTCAAGAGAACCATGTATCAAAGAATTACTAGAACTTCACAATGCATAAAATTAAAGGAAAAATTACCCTTTAATTTATACCAACCAATTTATATATGGGATATTATAAATGTTCTAAATATTAATCATAATAAACATTACCTCATGTCTCAGATATCTATAGCTATATAAGGGAAGGCTATAGTTTCTTACTTAGTTGGGAAATGAAACCTTGAAAACCAAAAACCACTAGAAAGATAATGATGTTTAAAGTTATAACCACCTATACATGATACATATAACTTGAGTAGAGAGGGTAAATATTACATAAATATCTATCTTAATAACCCTATAAACCACAAGGTATTGATTCATAACCACCCATGATGATCAGTGATGTTTGTGCATTATTGTACCTCATTTACATCAATAATTCCTATCACATCCAATAAAATGAATCATAAATTACTCTTTTGGTATACTATACTAAAGTAAAATATATAATCTCATCATAAATGTATGAATTAAGGGAGGTTCATTATAATGGTAAATGGTACTCCTATTAGAATGTAACAATAATAATTCATCAACATCTTTTATATGCCCATATTTTCTATGGGTAAATACCTGATTAAAAGTATAATGATACTTCTATAGGAAGGTAAAAATTATCTTGAGATAATTATTATTAGGATGGATAATGAAACTCACACTAACTATAGTCATTAATAGCATTTAATATCTCACCAATCCCAATACAGATCTCGATAAATCCAGACAAGGAAAGAACAATAACCATTACATAGGTATAACTAACATTATGAGAAGTCTTAGTGACTAGAATTATGAAAATTATATTTTTTCAATAATATATCATGTAACTTTCAATTATATAATTAAAGCACAATCACCACTCAAAATTAGACCAATGATACCAAATCACACTAATAATTTCAATCATAACTTTCATAAAACCCAACACTAATAATAAAAATTAAATTGGTTTATAAAAAAAAACAAAATCCCACCACCACACTACCACATGAATTCCAAACTTATATCCAAAATTGGAAAGAGTCAAGATTGATCTTTTAAAAAAATGTTTTATATGATAACCCTTGAATGTCAATGAAAATAAGTTTCATAAAAATAAATTATCCTATAATTTATTAACCTCCAAATATTAGTCGTCCCTGAATGAGATAACTCTATTAAAATTCAAAATTAAATTAATTAAGAAATAAGAGAAACTAAAAACACAATGAAAAAAACCATTTAATAAAATAAAAAATACACAAAAAATAAATCTAGAAGGTTTTGAATATCATTTATTAATTTAATCTAGAGTTCTTTGGAATAAAATAAAATATGGATCACCAAAGTACTTAAGGTATTAAAATTTACCAGTTCCATAGACCATCAATGGGTGACCACTAACTAGGGGAGAAACATATCTATTCTATTAGAAATTTATTAGTATTTCAATTAACTTTTTAAAATTCTTGATTGAATTATTGAAATCCTATATTATTCATAGTCCGATCAACCCAAGTCAAAAAGTGTAACAAACATGCTTCAAATATAATGATATTTTTTCTAGAGAAACAATAACACAATACAGATAATATTATTTAAGAATGTTATTAAAACTAGAATTCTTAAATTTTAAAAAATAAATTTTCAAAAATAATTTTTTCTTTGGTGTTCATCATTTAAAAATTATCATTTGGTGAAATTTTAAGATTTTTTAAGATTTTTTTAGCGAATAATCAAAAATATTGATTATTTCTTTAAAACTGTCATTTATTTTCAATAAAAAATCCTTATAATATTATAATTTTGACCATAAATTAATATAAATATCATTTATATATAAATAATATAAGTAATTACATCGGAATTATCTTTATAATTATCTTAATATAAAAATAATTTTTGATTTATAAAGGTTTTTTTCTTTAAGAAAGTTCTTTTCATCAAGCTTTGTAGGATTATTATAAAATAAATTTTTTCCACCTATAGTGATTAAATTTGATAAAATGGATTCCATATTTTAATCAAAATAATTTATATTATTTAATAATTTAAACTTAATTTTTGGTCAAAAATGAAAAGTAAAAATAATAAAAATTTACTACCCTGGAAAAATTGTAAATCAGGTTGACCTAGGTTAAGATTAAGTGATAAGGCCACCATTATTCATATTAATTCTGATTGGAAGAATTTATTTCAACCATTATAAAATTAGGGCCATGTTTTATTTGTTTATGGGACACTTGTACATGAAAATGATATATATAATATTTTATGTAAAGAAAAATACAAAATTTTACTTTCTTATTTTTTAAATATATATTATGTGTTAAAATATTGATAAAAGGATGTTGTGATTAAATATTAAAGGTTATTTTTATAATAATTAATTAATTTTCCTTTTTTAAATTTATTTATAATTTTAAAGGATTATATAATTTCCATAAATGCATACATAATACAGACATAATATTTCTTAAATTAATTGAAAAATAAAATTAATCATATTAAGAAAATTAAAATTAATAAAATTTGGGTGGAATATTTTTGTCCAAGAATGTTTTGGATAAATATATCATAATAGGTACATATAAAAGTTATATTTTTGAATTACACTTATATATTGATGTATTTAAAGTTAAATTAAATGAATAGTTTTGAAAATGACATTAATGATATTTTATAAAAAATAATAATAATTAACTTATTTAAAAATCATAAAAATATTTAAATAGGATAATTATGATTATATGTGGTATAAAATTTAATCATATGGTTATTTATTAACCATTTTTTCCTTATATGTAAAATTGTAACCCTTTAATATTGAAAATGTTGTTACTACAGTTAAGCTCAAAATGGGTTTATTGGAGGGTTAATCTAAAACGATAAGGGTTAAAATGACCTAAAAAATTGATTAAATTTCATTTTTTGGTTTATTTTTGAACTCCCCATTATATACTTTGAATATGGGTCATCTTGGATCCATTTTCCTATGAATTTTACTTAATAATATTTTTCAACTTTGAAAAATTACAAGTATGGAACCAACCTCAATTATAAAAGGACACCTCCTTCCCTCACATATTCACACCTCATGAGGAATATATCTAAAAAAAATATGAAAACATATCCCCCAAACATCCTTATCCACATTACATTGGTTTTTCTACTCCCAAAATACAAATCCCATGGTTCTTTTGAAGAGATCCAAAGGAGGGTTCTCTAAGAGAGGGTAATCATTTTTACAACTCTTATAATTTTCTTTCTATACATCCTCTAAATATATTGTAACAATAATTAAGTATTTAATTAAATATGAATAATATACATACATGTTATTATGATTATGGTACAATCATTTTCCATATATTTTCCATCGTCTAAAAAGAACAAAACATTACTTGTTTGTACGCACGACTTACTATCTTGATGTAACGATGTAATTTGATTTTTATCCCCAATTTACTTGGATGGTTATAAATATTTAAATAATGATAATATATTATATTTATAAAATAATTATTCATATGGAATAAAATATGATATCTACCTTCTCACCTTTCAACTCATTATAAAAATGATAACGTCGCTCGTTTGTACGTGTTGACTACCTCCCCCACAAAGAGAAGTGATTTATTTTACATATTCACATTTAAAGTGAGAAAACAAATATTCATATAATTAATATATAAGATATTTATATTATTATCAACATCTTTTATACAATGGAACCATGATGGATATATATTTATTGAAACTATCGAACCGAAACGTACATGAAAAATGAAACCGTTAAAACTCAGAAATGAAAGACATAATAAATAAATATTAACAAATAAGTATTAAAATGTTATAATTAGATCATATATGATATTATTTATATTTATATGATTCAATTATATAAACTTAATAAATTTAAATTTATTATGCAGGAGGCTAAAATGAGTTACAATGCAATTCAGAACTAAGGTAAGGGTTTATTTCACAATCTCATCATTATTCAAGATTGTTTATATCTGAGTCTCTATTTGGCGAATTACATGATATTTATATCGGAAAAAATATTTTATTCTCCTATGGTTATTTATTAAAATTATAAGTTTTACTTTCATTACCCTCTCTTAGGTACTCAAGATACTAAAATGATGTTTTAAAAGAAATCTAACCTTGTTTTTATTTCAGTCGATAATTATTTATCTTCCTTGTGAATATATATTTTTAAATTGTTTTCAATAATATTTTGTATATTATATATGTTGGAATCACCTGTTTTAATAATCCCAAATCATGCTTAAACATTAATTATGATGTATTAAACCTTTGCATTAATCTCATTATTCTATGCTTAAACGTATTTTATTCTAAATAGTTCATATTCTTACTCTCATAACTTTACTGTAACAGCTTACAGTAGTATTTGCATAAGATTAGTATTGTTAGCTGATAGTCAGAGTGTTCTTTTCAAAGTCACAGTTACAGCTAACTGTCACCTTAAGTTACTGTTGCAATAAGTTCACAGTTACAAGGTTACAGTCGAAGACTAATACAAGCTTACAGTCACGAGTCTACTGCTATCTATTGTCAAAGCTCACAGACGAAGGTCACAGTTACAAGACTTCTGTTCAAAGTTTTCTCTGCTCAAGTTCACAGTCGAACAAGTCTACAGTTGGAACAAGTTCGCAGTCAAACAAGCCTACAGTCATAAGTCTACAGTTAAGGTTACAGTTAGACAGCTTCTGTCAACTAAGTCTACTGATGATCGAGGTCTACAGTTGACAAAGGTTACAGTTCTACAAATTTGATATTACAAGTCTACAGTTAGAGAGGCTACAGTTACATGGAGTAAAAGCTACCATTGCAAGCCTACAGACAGCAAGCCTGTTGTTGAAGTCAGCATTCAGAAGGAAGTCCACAGTTGGAAGACCACAGTTGAAGTCCACAGTGACATACATTCTCGACCAGTCTATTATTATTATATTTCTACTTTTTTCTTTACCAATTTTATTAATACTAATCTAACGGTCATGTCTAGACAAATGAATACATCTAACATTATTTATTGATATTTGCAGATATATCAAGAAATAATACAGTGTATGAGGAAGATCGCACGTGTATCTTGTCGGCCTCGGATGAACAAAAAGGGCATATATGGAGGAGTATAAAAAGAAGAAAGAAGCATTCAAGAAGGGGCGATGAATGAAACAGTTACACAGAGTCTAACATCTACAACTGAGAAGGATATACTCATATACACGAAAAGGAACAACTCTCGAGCATTCATTCTGAAGAACAAAAGAGTCTCAAGTGAACCGACTGAAAGAACCGTCTTCTAAAAGCCATGCTGTGATGCACTCAAACTCAAAGAAGCTGATCACTTGAATATCTGGAAGTCTGGAAATCACGACACTCTATTTTAGTGTCAACTTACAGAAAAAGGACCAAAGCTTCAAGTCACTCATTCCTACGAGTCCAGAGCTGCACTGAAAATCTCTAGAGCCATTTCTAAACTCTACATCTCTGCTCTGTGATTTATTTATTCTACATTTTGAGCAGTGTGTGTTATCTGCTGTATTAAACACACACACTGACTCCTGTACTTTCACTGGAGGATCTGTAAATCCTCAGCAAACCTTTTTGCACCCCATTTCCCACTGTGGATAGTGGTAGAGGTCTTGTGACCTGGACAGCTTGCTGCTGTTGTTTGTTTTCCCACGAAGAACTGTGGTAGAGGTCTTGTGACCTGGACAGTGTGTTCACTGTTGTTAACCCCGGTCCAGGGTGTGGATCATTTTATATAAACTTTTGAGAGGACTAAGTCTCGGCTTGAGACTGAACCTCTTGGTTAATTCTCTGTGTTTGAAGTGTTACTCTATATCCATAATATACATATTTAATTTCATATTCCGCTGCTATTACTTTGAAATATAATCTATCTTCAAAGCTTCTTTGATAATTAAATTCGCAAGTCTTTATATTTGTTATAAATCAGTAAGTTAGTTTCAAAAGTAAATTTAATCATAAGATTAAGTCAACTGAGAATTAATCAATCTTTGAGAAACTAATTGAACCTTTATAATCTATCTAAATTCACTACAGTTTAATTTGTTTTTGAAATTGGGGGATTTTAATAGAAATTGTTTTTAACAGAAATTTTAATTGGAACTCAATTCACCCCCCCTCTTGAGTGTCCACTCCGACCAACATTTGGTATCAGAGGCTTTGTTTATCTCTGTTATACTTGCTCAAAGTTTTATTTTAACTCTCTGTTTTTAAACTGTGATTGTAGTTTTATCTAAAAGATCTTAAATTTCTGTTAGTTCTAAATTTTATCTCTTTAAAACATTTTCTAAAATTTCCTTATGGATAATAGACTAGAAGGTGCTGCTACTAACAGGCCACCCTTCTTTAATGGTGTGAATTATGCCCAATGGAAGCTCAAAATGAAAATTCATTTGGAAAGTATGGGTTTTGATATTTGGACTGCTATAGAGTCTCAATACAAGATTCCAGAAACTGAAAGAATAACTTGGGATGAACCTACTAAGGTAGCTTACAATAATAATTGTAAGGCTGTGAATGCTCTCTACTGTGCTCTAGGAGATGAGGAATTCAATAGAATTTCTCCATGTAAAACTGCTTTTGAAATCTGGGACACCTTAGCTGTTTCTCATGAAGGAACAACTAATGTCAAGGAAATGCGGTTAAATACTTATACTATCAAATATGATAACTTTAAGATGAAAGCTGATGAACCTATTTCTGATATGTATCTCAGGTTTAATGAGATAGTCAACACAATGAGCTCACTCGGAAAGATTGTTCCAGCAAAGGAGCAAATCATGAGATTATTGAGATGTCTGCCTGACAGATGGAGAGGCACATCCGTTTCAATTAGAGAATCCTGTGATATTGGAACTTTTCCTGTCAAGGAGTTAATTGGTAAGCTGATGATGTACGAAGAAGAGATCAAGGTAAATAAAGAGGAAGATGAGGAACCAAAACGAAAATCTGTAGCTTTTAAGTCTACTGCATCAAAGAGCAAAGACAAGGAGAAAGTGCATATACCAACTGAAAGCTCATCTAGTGAAGACTTAGATTCTGACAGTGATGCCAAGATGGCACAAATAGCTAGGAGATTCAAGAATTTCTATAGGAAGAAGAAGTTCTTCAGAAAACCAAACTACAAGGGTAAGTATGATAGACAAGGTAAGTGGAAGAAAGATTGGAAGAAAACTGATAAAGAAGAAGACATAGTTTGCTATGAATGTAAAAGGAAAGGACACATCAAAACTGACTGTCCTAAGTTAAAATTCAAGAAGAAATATGATTACAAGGACAGGAATTATAAGAAAGCTATGAAGGCCACCTGGAGTGCTTCAAAAGACAGCACAAGTGAATCAGAGTCCAGTGATTCTGAAAGAAATCTTGATAATATGTGTTTCATGACAAACACATCTGAGGTAACCTTAGACACTCCTACTTTAAACTCTTATTATTCTGAAGGTGAAGCAGAAACTGGTTCTGATTCTGAAAATATGTCTAAAGATGAATTGATTGAATACTATAATATGCTGGAAGAAACGTGTAATGAACTAAAGGATAAATATAAGTCTTTAAAGAAACAGCGTGCTCTTACTGCAAGTGTCAAGTCTGCACTTGATGTAGAAAAAGAGAAAAATGTTCAATTATTAAAGGAGAATACAGAACTGAAACTATCAAATGAACAACTTAGAAAGCACTTAGAAACATTCACAAATGGAAAAGATACTCTAACCCAACTGCTAGGAAAGCAAGTTGCACCTAAGTATGCTACTGGCTTGGGATACCAACCTGGACAAAGACAGTTCACTAAAACCCGATTTATTAAGTCTGGAAAAAATCCTGCTAGTTCCAGTTTTGGAAATTCGTATGCCTCAACTGGTTATTTAAATAGTTGTAGATCAAATAAAGTATATCTCTCTAAATCTGTTGCATCTATTAATTGTATGGGACCCATAAAACAAATCTGGGTACCTAAATCCTTGATTGCTAACATATCTAGACCCAAGAAAATCTGGGTACCAAAGTCATTTCCTGTCTAATCTGTTTTGCAGGAAATCTGTTTGAAAAGCAATTACAAGAAGGTATGGTACTTAGACAGTGGATGTTCAAGACACATGTCTGGGGACTATTCGTGCTTCAAAAGCTTAATAAAGGTTGATGGAGGATATGTCACTTTTGGTGATAACTCAAAAGGAAAAATCATCGGCTTAGGCCAGATTGGTAACACTGACTCAGTATTAATTTCCAAAGTTTTATTTGTTGATGGACTTAAGTACAACCTACTTAGCATTTCTCAATTGTGTGATGATGGTTTTAATGTCAAGTTTGAAAACAATTCTTGTGATGTTTATAATTCCAAAAATGCTTTAATATTTTCTGCCTTAAGAAATGAAAATGTTTATGCTGTTGACTTAAACACTTTGGCTAAACATAATGTTACTTGCTTAAATGCTTTTCATAAAGAGTCTTGGCTGTGGCATATGGGATTAGGACACTACAACATTCACTCACTTAGAAAACTCTCTAAGAAACACCTAGTTAGAGACCTACCTAATCTTGAATTCCCAAATGACAAAGTGTGTAATCCCTGTCAAAAGGGAAAACAACACAAAGTTTCTTTTAAACCAAAGAAAGAAGTTTCAACTTCTCAACCACTTGAACTGGTTCACATGGATTTGTTTGGACCATCAAGAATTTCAAGTCTAAATGGGAAGCACTATGTTTATGTTCTTGTAGATGACTTTTCTAGATATACTTGGGTATACTTTCTAGCTCACAAAAGTGAAGCCTGCTCTTCCTTTGTTAAATACTCTAAGTCTGTAGAAAATCTTAGTGGACTTAAGATTAAGACCTTGAGGAGTGATCATGGTCGTGAGTTTGAGAATCAAGAATTTGAATCTTACTGCTCACACAATGGCTATGCTCACAATTTTTCTGCTCCTAGGACACCTCAACAGAATGGTGTAGTGGAAAGAAGAAACCGAACTCTGCAAGAAATTGCAAGGACTATGCTCAATGAATATGACCTGCCTGTTTACTTTTGGGCTGAAGCTGTAAATACAGCCTGCTATGTTATTAATTGAGTCTTGATTAGACCGGTTCTTAAGAAAACCCCTTATGAGTTGTGGAATAATAGGAAGCCTAAGGTTAATTACTTTAGAGTTTTTGGTTGCAAAGTCTTTATTCTGAATACTAAAGATAATCTTGATAAATTTGCTCCAAAAAGCGATGAAGGAATTTTCCTGGGTTACTCTATGACTAGTAAAGCCTATAGAGTGTTCAATAAGAAAACCAAATGTGTGGAAGAATCTGTTCACATCAAGTTTGATGAGACTGATCCACATGAGTCTAAAACTTCTCTTGAAGATGTTGAAGAAGACTTATCTGTTCTGGACCTAAATGACAAATCTAAAGAACCTGTAATAAAAACATCCAGTTCTGGACTTTTTCCAGAATCTTCCTCTGTGGAACCCGAACCTATAAATGAACCTGAAATCTCTAGTCCAACCTTTACCAAATCAACTAGGATTCTAAAGAATCATCCTTTAGATGCTGTTGTTGGTAATCTTGATAGAGGAACACAAACTAGAGCTTCTCTAAGAAATCAGGTTGAACATCAAGCTTTTCTTTCACAGCTTGAACCCAAAAATGTCAATGATGCTATCAGTGATGAATTCTGGGTAATGGCTATGCAAGAAGAACTAAATCAGTTTGAAAGAAACAAAGTTTGGGAATTAGTGGAAAGACCTAAAGACACTCTTACCATAGGCACTAAATGGGTGTTTAGAAACAAAGTCGATGAGTTTGGCAACATAATCAGAAACAAAGCTAGGCTAGTTGCACAAGGGTATAGTCAGGAAGAAGGAATAGACTATGAGGAAACCTTTGCACCCGTGGCTAGACTAGAGGCCATTAGGATATTACTTGCTTATGCTGCTCATCTGAATTTCAAACTATATCAAATGGATGTTAAAAGTGCTTTTCTAAATGGATATATAATTGAGGATGTATTTGTGGAACAACCTCCTGGTTTTACAAATCCCCATTTTTATGATCATGTTTTTAAACTATCTAAAGCTTTATATGGTTTAAAGCAAGCTCCAAGAGCTTGGTATGATAGGCTCAGCTCTTTTCTTATTTCGAAAGGATTTACTAAAGGGATAGCTGATCCTACTCTTTTTATTAAATGGATTTCTAAAGATGTCTTAATAGTACAAATTTATCTGGATGATATTATTTTTGGATCTTCTAAAAATTCTTTATGTGTTGATTTTTCAAAAATAATGCAAAATGAGTTTGAAATGAGTTTAATGGGAGAACTCAAATTTTTCCTTGGATTTCAGATCTTTCAAAATAAAAATGGTATTATTTTGAACCAAAGTAAATATATTAAATATCTTCTAAAACGTTTTTCTTTGGATGGCACCAAAGGCAGTGACACACCTATGAGCACCACTTGCAAGTTGGACAGTGATGAAACTGGTGAACCAGTGGATCAAACCAATTACAGAGGTATGATAGGTAGTCCACTGTACCTTACTGCCAGTAGACCTGACATCATGTTCAGTGTATGCATGTGTGCTCGGTTTCAAGCCAATCCAAAAGAGTCTCATTTGACTGCTGTTAAAAGGATTTTCAAATATCTAAAACATACTCCCAATTTGGGATTATTTTATCCAAAAGGACAATCATTTGATTTATTAAGTTATTCTGATGCTGATTTTGCTGGCTGCAAGTTAGATAGAAAGAGCACCTCTGGAACATGTCACATTTTAGGCAAGTCACTAGTATCTTGGTGTAGTAAGAAGCAGAATTCTGTTGCATTGTCTACTGCCGAAGCTGAGTATATAGCTGCTGGTAGCTGTTGTGCACAAATCTTGTGGATGAAACACACTTTACTAGACTATGGATATCAATTCAAACATGTCTCTATAAGGTGTGACAATACAAGTGCTATTAACATCTCTAAAAATCCAGTATCTCATGCTAGGACAAAACATATTGATGTGAGACATCACTTTCTGAGGGATCATTATCAAAAAGGTGATATCACTCTTGAGTTCATTGGCACTGAACATCAGTTAGCTGATATTTTTACAAAGCCTTTGAATTCTGAGAGATTAAGCTACATCAAACATGAGTTAGGTATGATTAATTATAGCACAGTTGAAACCTCACAGTTGAGACCTCACAGTTGAAACCTCACAGTTGATACCTCACAGTTGAAACCTCACTGTTGAAACCTCACAGTTAGACCTCACCGGTGTACCTCACTGTTACATCTCTCTGTAGGCTGTTTCGCTGTTTAATCTTATTTTATTTTTGCGGGAATTCGAACCGTTTCTTTTCTTTATAATTTTATTTCTAAATCCCTAAATGATAAAATTGCGAACATCGAACATATCTCAATCCACTCATCTCGACCCTTGCTCTCTCAAGTCCTAAACCCTAAACCTTCAACCGAACCTCGAAACCTCATTCAGTTCCAATGGCCAGAACAAAGCGACCCCCGACTGTCAACGAAGATGCACCAATGCCAAAGAGGACTCAAGTCGTATCCAGTGGCACCGGGAACGCCTCGATAATACCTGTTAATCCACATCTGACTAAGAGAGAAATAGTTGCTGAGAAGGAGCTAAGTGAAGAGTGGATTTTATCGAGCAGATCATTAGTACTGGCAGTGCTTAACGATCAAGGATGGACCGAATGCTTCGCAAACAATAATGGACCGTACTACCCGAAGCTGGTGAAGGAATTATATGAATATCTACAGTTCGGGGAAGAGGATGATCTTCGTAGACTGGTATCCAGAGTAAACGGTAATGAAGTCAGTTTTTTATCCGTTGAATGGGCTGCATGTTTAAGAGTTCCTCATGAGGGTATTTACAACTACTATTCTGGAGCGGCTCCTCGAAATTGTAGAATCTTTGATCATGAGACGGCTCTGGAAGAACTTACAGGCAATGGAACAGTAAGAAAGATTATTGCTGCTGAAATGTGTGGAGAGGACAGGCTTCTGTTTAAGTTTATTCAGCATGTACTGAGTCCTAGAAGAGGAGATTCTGCAACTCTGAAGCACAAGGATATTTACTTGATGTACTTATTAAAACATGGAAGGAAGGTCAACCTTTGTAGGTTGCTGATGGCTCAGATGGAGGACATGATAAAGGCAAGCTCAAAATCAAGTGCCTTGTTTCATGCTAAACTCATTTCGGTAATGTTGAAAGTGAAAGGTGCAGCTGGAAGTCAGGAAGAGTTGATAGTGGCAAAGAACAGTGTATGTATCTCGAAAGTAATCTGCAAATTCATGAAGATCAGTTGGAATCCCTGGAAGAAATCATGGGTGAATGATGAGGAGAGAATCTATGAGAAATTTAGCCCTTCTACTCATCCCTCTAGACCGAGAGATAGGAGAGATCCAGGATTAAAGCCTGATGAGCCTGAACCTGTATACTCAGATGATGAACAGACTGCAGTAGTTGGTGACTCTGCAAGAGAGAACACCCCAATTGATGAAGGGAGTGATCCTGATACTACTCACAATCCTGTCAGGACAGTGACGTTTGGAGCTGCAAGCCCTCCAAAAGAACTACCTAGTAGAGAACATATTCTAAGAGACAGTGAGACTGAGACTACAGAAGAAGAAGAAGAATCTCAATATTTTTTCAAGGACACCTCTGACGAGGATGATACAGTCGAAGCAGAAAAGGCTGGAGCTTCAAATAAAAATCAAGAAACTGTTGCAGAAGATGAAGAGGAGATCAGTGGTGAAGAAATAAAAGAACTTAGTATGATCCCTCTGATAGGGTATACAGACAAGTCAGTGTCTGACCAGGAATCAGGAGTGGTCTCTACTACTGTTGTCATGGAAGTGGTTGATGACCCAACAGAGAAGGAGGCTAACCTCACTGCTGAACCTACAGAGGAAGCAAGTATGGAACCTGCTAGAGCTACAGAAGAACACTTAGAGTTACCTAGAGTTGAGCAGATAGTATAAAGTGTTCAGGAAGGAGCTCCAAGTGAGGGGGAGCGTTTTGGTTCAGTCTCTGTACTATTTGATATAGAAGGATGGACCTCAGATCCAGGATACATGGTGTTAGGACTCAATTATGAGGATTCAGATGAGGAAAACCAACCACCAAGAAATCCAGTTATCCTAACTAATAGCTCTCCAGTGTTAGAAACTGAAAGATTGTCCACCAAGGAAGACCTTGAATCCTTAAAGAATGAAATGAAGGAGACCATCAGACAGTCTGTTGCTGAATTGAAAACCAATCTTTTTGATGAGCTGAAAAATGTAGAACAATCCTTAGAATTATCTCTAGGATGTGTTGTGGGAAGTCCAATCAAAGAAGTGATGGATGAAATGAAAGTGTGCCACACTCAAATTGAAAGCTGGACTGGAGCAGTAGTGGCCCTCAGACAATCAGTTGCTTCTTTAACTGCCCTGAGCAGTTCTCAGACACAAGTGGCCAGTGAGATTCGATACATCAAAGAAGTGGTCAAGCAGTTTGTGGAAGTATTTGAGGCTTTCAAGAAATCAGTAAAAGAACACTTTAGCAATCAGGATGCTGTCATTCAGAAAGTGATTGGAAATCTGACTCAGTCTTTCAAGGAGACAGTGGCATTCTCAGTCAAGTCCCTTCCTTCATCTAGCTCTCCTGTGGACCTTGAGCAGTTTAGAAG
Organism: Viscum album; assembly: GCA_963277665.1. Lineage (NCBI taxonomy): Eukaryota > Viridiplantae > Streptophyta > Magnoliopsida > Santalales > Viscaceae > Viscum > Viscum album. The sequence continues at coordinate 69,357,657 of OY728158.1, forward strand.
CCTGATCAGAGAAGAGCTTACTCAGGCCCGTGCAAATGACACATCAGACCTACAGATCCTTGCTACTACAAGAGAAGTCAGTGGCTTTGTTCGTGAGCACCTGCAGGCTGCTACTGCTTCTCAGGAGGCCATCAAAAGTAAAGTGGATTATTACTTTGATCGGATTTTCACCAAGCATCACTTGAACAATCACTTCAAGATCATGCTAGAAACTATGAAGCTGCCTCCTGTAACTCAAGCCTTCAAAGAACAAGTTAGCAAGCTACGAGAGTTGACCCCGGCTTTGGATAAATTCTTGGAAAACAAAGATGACTTCTTATCTGCCATGGACAGAGGAGGAAACATCATAATGGATTTCAGGAATCTGCTCCTACCTTTTCTTCATGTGGACTGCACACCTGTTATAGTTCCTCCTGCCCTACCTGTCTCTAACCCCAGTGGTTCTTCAGTAATGTCTCCTGCTGATGCCCTCAGAAGCCTTAGACCACTGATCCCTCGACAAGCTACTCACTACAGGCCTTCAGGAGCCTCTGTTGCTGCCCCTCCAGACATTCCTGCTGCCATTCCTCAGCCTGTTGATCCTTCACCTACTGCTCCATCTTCTTCCTCCAAAGGAAAAGATCCCTTACCTACAGATGAAGCGGATTGAGTCTGTTTATATTTTTTTTGATAGGGATGCTGTATTCACGTTTTGGGTCATGTAATGTACTCATTATTAATACAATGTTTCTTTTCTCTCTCTCTCTCTTTCTTTTTGTTAATCACAAAGGGGGAGATATAGGGAGAAATCGGGAGACAAAGGGAGAAATAGGGGAAACTCGGGGAGAAATGAACCTATACAAAGAGGAAGAAATCCTTGCGGATTCTACCAAATTTTTTTTGTGCTCATATTGCTAATACTGTGTTTTGCACACTTCTCTCTGATACATCTATATTTCATTCCATACTGACATAATTTGTGATTATCAAAAAGGGGGAGATTGTTGGAATCACCTGTTTTAATAATCCCAAATCATGCTTAAACATTAATTATGATGTATTAAACCTTTGCATTAATATCATTATTCTATGCTTAAACGTATTTTATTCTAAACAGTTCATATTATTACTCTCATAACTTTACTGTAACAGCTTGCAGTAGTATTTGCATAAGATTAGTATTGTTAGCTGACAGTCAGAGTGTTCTTTTCAAAGTCACAGTTACAGCTAACTGTCACCTTAAGTTACTGTTGCAATAAGTTCACAGTTACAAGGTTATAGTCGAAGACTAATACAATCTTACAGTCACGAGTCTACTGCTATCTATTGTCAAAGCTCACAGACGAAGGTCACAGTTACAAGACTTCTGTTCAAAGTTTTCTCTGCTCAAGTTCACAGTCGAACAAGTCTACAATTGGAACAAGTTCGCAGTCGAACAAGCCTACAGTCATAAGTCTACAGTTAAGGTTACAGTTAGACAGCTTCTGTCGACTAAGTCTACTGATGATCGAGGTCTACAGTTGACAAAGGTTACAGTTCTACAAATTTGATATTACAAGTCTACAGTTAGAGAGGCTACAGTTACATGGAGTAAAAGCTACCATTGCAAGCCTACAGACAGCAGGCCTGTTGTTGAAGTCAGCATTCAGAAGGAAGTCCACAGTTGGAAGACCACAGTTGAAGTCCACAGTGACATACATTCTCGACCAGTCTATTATTATTATATTTCTACTTTTTTCTTTACCAATTTGATTAATACTAATCTAACGGTCATGTCTAGACAAATGAATACATCTAACATTATTTATTGATATTTGCAGATATATCAAGAAATAATACAGTGTACGAGGAAGATCGCACGTGTATCTTGTCGGCCTCGGATGAACAAAAAGGGCATATATGGAGGAGTATAAAAAGAAGAAAGAAGCATTCAAGAAGGGGCGATGAATGAAACAGTTACACAGAGTCTAACATCTACAACTGAGAAGGAGATACACATATACACAAAAAGGAACAACTCTCGAGCATTCATTCTGAAGAACAAAAGAGTCTCAAGTGAACCGACTGAAAGAACCGTCTTCTAAAAGCCATGCTGTGATGCACTCAAACTCAAAGAAGCTGATCACTTGAATATCTGGAAGTCTGGAAATCACGACACTCTGTTTTAGTGTCAACTTACAGAAAAAGGACCAAAGCTTCAAGTCACTCATTCCTACGAGTCCAGAGCTGCACTGAAAATCTCTAGAGCCATTTCTAAACTCTACATCTCTGCTCTGTGATTTATTTATTCTACATTTTGAGCAGTGTGTGTTATCTGCTGTATTAAACACACACACTGACTCCTGTACTTTCACTGGAGGATCTGTAAATCCTCAGAAAACCTTTTTGCACCCCATTTCCCACTGTGGATAGTGGTAGAGGTCTTGTGACCTGGACAGCTTGCTGCTGTTGTTTGTTTTCCCACGAAGAACTGTGGTAGAGGTCTTGTGACCTGGACAGTGTGTTCACTGTTGTTAACCCCGATCCAGGGTGTGGATCATTTTATATAAACTTTTGAGAGGACTAAGTCTCGGCTTGAGACTGAACCTCTTGGTTAATTCTCTGTGTTTGAAGTGTTACTCTATATCCATACTATACATATTTAATTTCATATTCCGCTGCTATTACTTTGAAATATAATCTATCTTCAAAGCTGCTTTGATAATTAAATTCGCAAGTGTTTATATTTGTTATAAATCAGTAAGTTAGTTTCAAAAGTTAATTTAATCATAAGATTAAGTCAACTGAGAATTAATCAATCTTTGAGAAACTAATTGAACCTTTATAATCTATATAAATTCACTACAGTTTAATTTGTTTTTGAAATTGGGGGATTTTAATAGAAATTGTTTTTAACAGAAATTTTAATTGGAACTCAATTCACCCCCCCTCTTGAGTGTCCACTCCGACCAACAATATAATTATTTATTAAATTCATTTTTACCCTTTCTTTTATTTTTATAAAAATTATTAAAAGTGATATTCTTATCATTTTATAAGCCAGAGATCTTTTACCTAAAGTGTGAATGAAATATCTGTTTTAACATATAACACATGAATAGATTTTCCCACCATCATAACTAATATTTTTTTTAATATTTCTTTAAATGTTTCCAAAGTTAATTTTAAATAATATATTTTCATTAATATTTTTTTAATATTTTAATATAAGTGATTTCAAAATAAAATGTATATTTTACTCAAAAAATATTATAGTAATGTTTCTAATGTATTTTCATATATATTAACATTATTTGGTGAATATAATTAGTAAATGGGGTTGTAATATTTTGAAATCATTTGAAATATTACTCTATATGGATTATGAATATGTTATATTTATTAATTAGGGAAAATGTTAACACTTTATTTGCTTGTTTTTTAATACGAATATATTCGTTGGTTATATTTTACCCCTTTTATAGGATGAGTGAATTATACTTTGTAATTGATGTGGGAGGCCAAATAAAGTTCCTAGATTCATTAGAATATATCATGGGATAAACTTGTTTTGGTATTTTTCATATTTCTTAACTTTTTATGTATATTTTCATGGAACAAGGCCATGATGGTAATATTATGATGCTCAAAATTATGCATTCTATCATTATAAAACTAGAAATTGTTTTAAAAGTGATTATTTTATATTTTTATATAATCAATGGATTTATTACCCTTTTTTATGCTATTATTTATATGGAATATTTTATTTTTTGATTATCTTAGTCATATTATTACTATTTTATATATTTTGTGATAGATTCTATTGTACGCTTTCCTGGAGTGAGTATCTAAGATCACCCTTTATTATGTTTTAATTTCCCCATGATACAAAGAAGGGATATATGAATGAATTCAGCTATTTAGGAGATAAAATAATATAATTATCTATACAATTATTAAATTATATTTCATGTCTTTAGATGCAGTTTTAGAATCATGTATGTATCTAGTGTACCAAGAATACTATACTATTTGATTCTTTAGGACAAAACCTCTTACACATTATGCCAATAGAGTAAAAAAACCATCAGATCTATGAAATTGGAGTTCGTGTGTTACAATTGGAATTAGAGGAAGTTTAGTATAAAATAAAGGAAAAAAATTAAGTAAAACCTAGATTTGGTAACATAACCCTATGAAAAGATACGAGGATATGTCTAATTATAGAATAATATCATAACATTTTTGGTAAGTTATAGATTATGTTTTTTCCAAGAAATACATCCCCATATGTATACTATAAGTGGACATCTTTTTTTTCACAGATACATCTAGGGGTAATGACCCCAAAAAGAGTTAGTGAAGTATTTCTTGGCCACCATTTTGGCAAACAATGAGTATTCCCTTATTGAACACCTAGTTCAAAACTCATAGGGTATATTATTGGGTTAATTAACATTTTAATAACAAAACATTATGAATTCTTTAAAATTATTAATAATATTCTCAATGATACTATGATTTTGATTCTATGATTAGTTATGAATAAATTTTCAATTTATGTCTAGTGTTTCAAATTTTTTAGAATTATACCAAATGGTTGATGTTTTTTATGATCTAATATACACTACTGGAAATCTAGAATTTCCCAACGATTTAGAACCGTTGGGAAAGGCTGCAGAACCGTTGGTATATGTTATACCAACGGTTCTGCAAACCGTGGGTAAGTAAGCCGTTGGGAAAGGCTTTTCCCAACGGTTTACACAAAACCGTTGGGATAGGTTAGAAAAAATCAACCTATCCCAACGGTTCTGCCAAACCATGGGGAAAGGCCTTTCCCAACGGTTTGGCCCGTTGGGAAATCAACACATAATTTCCTTTCCCAATGGTTTACAAACTGTTGGGAAAGGTTTTTACCAACGGTTCCATGAACCGTTGGTAAAAACCACCATGTGACAGGGTATCCCAACGATTTCAAACCGTTGGGATAGGTGTTTTTACCAATGGTTCCTTGAACCGTTGGTAAAAACAGCTAATAGAGCCTATGCCAACGGTTTGAAAACCGTTGGCATAGGCTTTGCTGTGCAAATTGCACAGCAGCCTGTAATTTGCACAGCAGGTTTGGTTTTTGGGCATTCACCCTCGGTTTCAATTAAATTTCCAATCCAATTATGCCCTCATTTTCAATTCATTTTTCAATCCAATTATTGTACCTGTAACACATATAATGCATACATATAGAGAACAAACCAACACATACAAATAATGAAAACCAACCAACCAACACATATAATGCATCCTGAAAATATACTCATCCATAATTAAAGTAGAATTCATAACATAATTATAAACATACATAATTCATTTAGAATTCATTTTAAAATTTAGATGACAATCATATGTGGAATCCGGAATTCAATTCATAATTTGATTGGTTTTTCATATACCATATATTTTTAATAGAAATGATATCCATTTTAAACAAAATACATACATCTGGAATGATACCGGTCACACCGTGCCTCGGATTGAGGCGAGGTTAACTCATACACGTCACAAATGAATCATTGATCGTTGTCCTAAAGTATCAACATATTCCGAAATCGTTTGGTCGGTTTTACGTATGTCAGTTGTTGTTTTCACTTAAAATGAATTGTTTTTTAAATAAAAGAGAGACACTTTGAATGGTGTCGGCCACACCGCGTCTCGTATTGAGGCAGGGTTAACTCATACACATCACAAATGACCCATGGATTGTTGTGCTAAAATATAAACACAATCAGAATGCATTTGGTTGGTTTTCCGTATGAATTTAAAATATAGTCCATTTTAAAGAAAAGAGATACACTTAGAGTGGTCTCGGCCAAACCGCGACTCGGATTGAGGCGTGGTTGACTCGTACACGTAACATATGACCCATGAATCGTTGTCCTAAATTTTCAACAGATTCCGAATGCGTTTGGTCAGTTTTTCATATGTCGGTTGTTTATTTCACTTATAATCTTGTCCATTTTAAACAAAAGAGACGCAATCAGAGTTGTACCGGCCACACCGCGTCTCAGATTTAGACGGGGTTGACTCTTACACGTCTCAAATGACCCATGGATCATTTTCCTAACGTATCGACACAATCCGAATACGTTTGGTCGGTTTTCCGTATGCCAGTTTATGTTTTTCACTTAAAATGACGTCCTTTTGAAACAAAAGACGGACACTATGAGTGGTGCTGACCACACCGCATCTCCAATTGAGGCGGGGTTGATTCGTACACGTCACATATGACCCATGGATCGTTCTCTTAACGTTTAAATGGAAACCGAATGCGTTTGGTCGGTTTTCCGTATGTACTTAAAATGTTGTCCATTTTAAACAAAAGAGTGGCACTTAGACTAATCCTGACCACACCGCGACTCAGATTCATCCCGGGTTGGCTCGTACATGCCACATATGACCCATGGATCGTTGTGATAAATTATCAAAAGATTACGAATGCGTTTGGTCGGTTTTGCGTATGTCAGTTGTTCTTTTCATTTATAATCATGTCCATTTTAAACAAAAGAGACAGAGTTAGAGCGGTGTCGGCCACACCGCATCTCGTATTAAGACGGGGTTGACTTGTACACGTCACACATGACTCATGGATCATTGTGCTAAAGTATCGATAGAATCTGAATGCGTTTGGTCGTTCTTCTTTATGTCAGTTGATGCCTTTCACTTAAAATGACGTCCTTTTGAAACAAAAGACGGACACATTGAGTGGTGTCAGCCGCACCACATGTCGGATTGAAGCGGGGATGATTTGTACACGTCACATATGACCCATGGATCGTTCTCCTAAAGTTTCAACGGAAACCGAATCCGTTTGGTCGTTTTTCCATATGTACTTAAAATGGTGTCCATTTTAAACAAAAGAGAGTCACTTAGACTTATCCTGGCCACAACGCGACTCAGATTCATCCCGGGTTGGCTCGTACACATCACATATGACCCATGGATTGTTGGGATAAATTATCAACAGATTAGGAATACATTTGGTTAGTTTTCCGTATGTCAGTTGATGCTTTTCACCTAAAATGACGTCCTTTTGAAACAAAAGACGGACACTTTGAGTGGTGCCGGCCACACCATGTCTCCGGATTGAGTTGAAACCACCGTGCAACATTCTAATTATTATTCGTGACATGTACGCGCAGACGGCACGTCAATCGGACGTGCGGTTTGCGCGGTACGACTCAATATTCGTGTTTTAAGTGATGCGCGCGCTTCGTAAACGCGCGTGAGGGGGGTCCAAACAGGCCGAACGAAGTCGGAATGGCCTGAAATCAGACGACAAATACGGGAGAGTGATTTATGAAGTGGTCGAGTAGACGGCACATCAATCGGATGTGTCGTGTGCCCGCGGTGACTGACAACGTAGTTCTGGTGTCAGAAACGGCCAAAACGGGCGTCCAACGGTCAAATTCATAGCGGATGACCTCAGATTGAGCTGAAACCACCGTGTAACATTCTAATTATTATTCGTGACTTGTACGCGCAGACGGTACGTCAATCGGACATGCGGTTTGCATGGTACGGCTCAATATTCGTATTTTAAGTGATGCGCGCGCTTCGTAAACGCGCGTGAGGGGGGTCCAAACGGGCCGAACGAAGTTGTAATGGCCTGAAATCAGACGACAAATACAGGTGAGTGATTTCTGAAGTGTTCGAGCATACGGAACGTCAATCGGACGTGCCGTGTGCCCGTGGTGACCGACAACGCAGTTCTGGTGTCATAAACGGCCAAAACGGGCGTCCAACGGTCTAATTCATAGCAGACGACCTCGGATTGAGCTGAAACCAACATGCAACATTCTAATTATTATTCGTGATGTGTACGCGTAGACGACACATCAATCGGACGTGTGGTTTGCACGGTACGGCTCAATATTCATGTTTTAAGTGATGCGCGCGCTTCGTAAACGCGCGTGAGGGTGGTCCAAACTGGACGAACGATTTCAGAATGGCCTGAAATCAGACGAAAAATACGGGTGAGTGATTTATGAAGTGGTCAAGCAGACGGCATATCAATCGGACGTGCCGTGTTCCCGCGGTGACCGACAACGCAGTTCTGGTGTCATAAACGGCCAAAACGTGCGTCAAACGGTCAAATTCATAGCGGACGACCTCAGATTGACCTGAAACCACCGTACAACATTCTAATTATTATTTGTGACGTGTACGCGCAGACGGCACGCCAATCGGACGTGCGGTTTGCGCGGTACGGCTCAATATTCGTGTTTTAAGTGATGCTCGCACTTCGTAAACGCGCGTGAGGGGGGTCCAAACGGGCCGAACGAAGTCGGAATGGCCTGAAATCAGACGACAAATATGGGTGAGTGATTTCTGAAGTGGTCGAGTAGACTGCACGTCAATCGGACGTGTCGTGTGCCCGCGGTGACCGACAACGCAGTCCTGGTGTCATAAACGGCCAAAACGGGCATCCAACTGTCAAATTCATAGCGGACGACCTCAGATTGAGTTGAAACCACCGTGCAACATTCTAATTATTATTCGTGACGTGTACGCGCAGACGGCACGCCAATCAGACGTGCAGTTTGCGCGGTACGGCTCAATATTCGTATTTTAAGTGATGCACGCGCTTCGTAAACGCGCGTGAGGGGGGTCCAAGGGGGAGGGGGGGTTGTCCAGGGTCCAAGAACGAGGGGGGTTGTCCAGGGAGTTCACAAACACACAACCACTAAAAGACAACAACATCCATAAAAACAGACAATATATAAAAATAACTCAACTCCAATACTATACTACGAGTCTAGATAAAACCAACAACTAGAATAGATTAAACATCAAATCTCAGTAATATAAGTAAAAAATGTAACGGATCAATATGTCCCACATCAGCATCACCATCACCACCACCATCATCATCATCACCCTCGTCATCGTCCTCCTCATCGTCCTCACCCTCCACAGTGCCTTCCTCCTCGCCTTCGCCCTCCTCCTCGCCCTCCTCATCTCCCTCCTCTTCCGCATCAGACTGCTCGCCATCATCATCTTCAAGCTGGACATCGGCCTGACCACCACTGGAACTGCCACCTGGTGCACTATATATAGAATTTATCGACGACATGTATTCATCAATCGCTGGGCTGGCCTCTGCTGAAAGTGTTGGACGTAGAACTTCAATAAATTTCATAAATGCACTGTTTTCCCTAGTAGACTGTTCTGCCGTCTCTGTGGCCCTTTTCTCAGCCTGTTCTGCCTGTGCCCTAACTTGCTGTAGCTCGGTGGCACTACAACTCGTACCTGAGGTAGGCCAATACCTCGTCGGGGCTATCCTAGGTCGGCAGCGTACTCTGCCAGAATGATCCTCTCCCAACACCTGATGTAAGTGATCAGATGGCCCAAAATTGTCTGCTTCTTGGGCATCGAGGGCCTCTAAAGCATCCTGTTACAAATATAAATATATTATTAAGTTATGAAATAGATATTAAAATATAAAATCAACAGATTAAAACTTACAATCTGCTGCTGAGTCGCTTCGTTGACAGCACTTCCATCCTTTTTTCGTCTACTCGAGCAAAACAGTTTTGCTCGATGCACACGTCCTTCAATATTTTTTACTTGCCTCTACAATGACATTGAAAACAAAATTTATATAAAGACTTCAGCAAATAATTAAATAATTGAGGAAACAAAAGAAAATTTAAGTCGTAAAGAATACTTATAAACAATTGTCATACCTGCTGCCTCTCATGATCCGGCATCGTCGTGCGTCCTAGTGTATGGAGGTATTTTTTTGCATCAATGTTTTTTTTTCTGATGATTCCTAAATAAAATTTGATAATGTAAAGGATAATATTAATGAAAAACTTGAAAGTTATTATTTAAATACCTCAAATGTAATTCATACCTTAAACTGGGTACTCGTCCAATGAGTAATCATCTGACGATACTGCTCTATAGGACAATCATCCACGACTGGTACCCCCTCTAACTCAGTGCCAACTCTAGCACGCCAGCCAATATACAGCTCATGCTTTTAGGCTCTCCAAAGCTCACCTAAATCCTTTATACGTTCCAGTCGTGCACCCTCACCATCAGGAAAATTAAATCGAAGCTGAAATGAAAATATTAATTCATATAAATACAAAAAAAATTCATGGCATTAAATACAACAGATTTTTTTACCCATATCTTTGCCCAAGCTCTATCTTTGACCTCATGTGGCAAATGTCTCCACGACAGCGGGCTGACGGGAATGATGTCGGAGTATTTGGCAAGCGTCGCCATAAAACTCCGACATTGCTGCCCTGTTTTCTCAACCATCTAATTGTCTTCATTATATTCCACCATAACCTGTGTGCGACGGTTCCACACCGAACGCATGAGTGTACGGCCCCGCCCCCGCCTCCTGTCAGTAGATGTATCTGTCATGAAAGAAAAACAAATATTTTATCAAAACATGTTATAATGAAAATAAATATTGCTATAAAAATTTGTTAGGGTTTTATAAATATACCTGCGCTAGTCTGATCAATGAGTGGCGCCGGATCCACAGAACCTGATGGAACACCCTCTGGTGGAACAGGAGTCGAAGACGATGGAATATAAAAGCTCGGAGAGACAGAAGTAGAAGGAAATGAAGATGGAACAGCTGTATGACCTGATGCTAACTGGGGAGTGGGAATCATCATGGGATGTGAAAATGATGGGGCAGAAGATGCAGAAGGTAGCGAAAACATGGGAGGTCTAAATATCCCGTGTGTCCCTAACGACACACCGGGATCAGAATGTGGGAAGGCTGAAATGTCAGTGGGAGGGGAAGGGTCTAGTCGGGCACGCGCAGCTCTACGTCCACCTCTGGTACGAACCCTCCTCGTACCACCGGCCTGAGTACTAGGACCAGTACTAGTCTCCTCGTCGAATAACTGTCGACGTAATGGTGGATCCTACAAAAAAGTTTACAAAAAAATTAATCACATGACATTATATATTCTGTAAATATATATATATATATATAATTCATTAAAAGGGAATTCCTGAGAGTGGCCTTTTCGAACCCTCCACACTCAAGAACCCCCCTCCCCATGAAGAGGTCATCCGGAAGCGTGTTGTATGGGTAACGAGGTATAGGGCTGGCCTGCCCACCTGCGCGCCGCACGCCCCCAGCTAGGCCCAAGGTGGCCAACCCTTTGAAATAAAGTACTCACTATAGGCACTAATGGTGGAATGCCCATCTCCTCCATCCGACGATTGTTCTCCGCCATTTTTTTTCTTCATATCTCTTCAATTGGATGCATTTCCTGCAATGGAAAACAAATATGTAATTAATTAGAAAAAGAAAATTAATGTGTAAACCAAAAAACTAAATATATGAAGGAATGAGGGGATTCATTGGTAATTTAGCTATCAATTGTTTTAGAAGAGCTTGAATGAATTTAATAAAACATACAAGTTGTTTGATTTGGTTTGAATACAGTTCAATTCCAAATTAGAAAATGCAATTCAAATAAAACAGCAACCAATAAACATTGAAAATTCACATAACGGTCAAGTCAGCTAAAACATATTTGTGATCAATACTAAATAAATATGAATATTACCAACCTTAACAACCCAACTCGAGGTAAACCAAAAGAATTGAGAACATGGATGAATGATTCTATATATTTCCAACCACAACTTCAGGTTCACAATCAACTCTGACAATTGAGCTATTGGAGTCATCAAAAGAAATAAATGGATTGGTTCTAATGGAAATAGGGACAGTGTCAATTCCATCATCAGCATCATCAAAAATATGTCTTGGAATTACTTCAACTATGACACCAAATTCAGGTTGAAGTTGATCTTTGACATAAAAAACTTGTTTAGCCATTGATTCCAACACATATGGTTCTTCGGTTGCAAGAGTGCGGGTCATATTAATTACTCGAAATCCACAATAATCAATAAATGTGCCATGTATTGTCATCAAATCAAACCAATGGCATTTCATCATTGTGACTCGTCCATGAGAGTAATAATCCAATATTATTATTTTCTCAACGACTCCATAATAACCCACATTTTCAAGTCGCGGTCTACTATCTGATGCACTGGCATAACAATCTGTTGTGGCAGTAACCATAATACCATCATTTTGTGTTCTCATGTTTTTGGCTCATTCAGTGACAATAAATATGTACCCATTGATAACAATTGATTTACAGTCACGGACCATGGTATTAGGACCAAAAGCCAAAGCTCTTATTTCCTCAGAGACAGAGTCAGCAGACAAACTCAATACCTGCAATATAAATGGCAGTTAAACTTAAGTAAATATTGAAATAATTAATTTAAACAGTAATATTTTTACCTTCAATTTTAACCAAGCAGAAAACTCTTTTCTATGCAAAGTCTCTCTCCTTCTCAAAGATAAAGAACGATGCTTCCTATTTATCATTGTTTTATGTTCCCTGTAGATAAAAAAATATGAATAGTTTAACAGATATATATGTAAGATATACATATTCAATTTTGTTACCTGATATAGTCATCGAACAAATCACAGTTGAAAATAACTGTGCGATGTGCCATCTCCCGCTCTTCATGGCTTAATGTCTTCAATGTATATGATCCAGGAATTCCTCCTGTTTGAGGAAGTGAGGGAAAACTGGGTTCAATTTTCTCATATTGTTCTTCTTTATTTCTCATTGGTCTGTTCATTCTTGTAGTAAGATCAGACAAATACATTGAACAGAAATCCATACATTCTTGAGCTAAGTAACCGTTCATGATAGAACCTTCGGGATGATTCTTGTTTCGAACATAAGACTTTAATGTGAACATATTTCTTTCAGTTGGATACATCCAACGAAAAGAAACAGGTCCTCCGAGAAGTATTTCAGTTGGAATATGGACAGTCAGATGCAGCATGCATGTGAAAAATGATGGGGGAAATATTTTCTCCAACTCACACAAAATTAATGGGGCATCTGTCAACATTTTTTGCAAGAAAGACTTGGACAACTTCTTAGCACAAATATCTCTAAACAAATGGCACAAATGAATAACACCCACCCTTACATTATTGGACAAAAGATGACAGATTGCTATTGGAAGCAACTCATGTAGTAGAACGTGATAATCATGAGTCTTCAAATATTTTAGCTTCAACTCTCTTATGTTGACCCGTTTAGATATGTTGCTTGAATGGACATCAGGAACTCTAATAGTCTCTAATACTTCCAAAAATTGTTTTTTTTCAGTAGGTGTCATCACATAAGAAGCACATGGAAGTTGCCATTTATTTTCACTGATACGCACATGATGCAATTCTGGTCTGATGCCCCAATCCACCAAGTCACATCGAGATCGTAAATCATCTTTTGTCTTCCCCTTGACATTTAGAAGAACTGAAAGCAACATTTCACATATATTCTTTTCAATATGCATTACGTTTAAGCAATGACGTAGAAAATTGGTTGACCAATAAGGAAAATCAAAAAAGATACTCCTCTTCCTCCTATTGTAACAGGTTTCTGTGGAAACATTCTTTCTCTTTCCAGATTTCATTTGACCCTTCCCGAATGAAAAACTAAAATCTTTCAATTCATTAAGCACATCAGTTCCAGACATACGCTGAGGTGGATCATCGGTCTCTATAGTATTATCAAATCTTCGACGATTCATTCTATATGGATGATCCTTTGGAAAAAATCGTCGATGTCCCATAAAACTGAAACTACAACGATGTTTCAGTCTTCTGGATCGTGTATTCTTCATAAAAACTGGATATGACAGTTTTCCCTTCGTGCTCCATCCAGACATCATTGCATAAGCCGGAAAATCATTGATCATCCACATAAGCGCAGCACGCATCTGAAATATGTCTTTCGAACATGCATCGTATGTGCGCACACCCACATCCCAAAGAAGTTTCAACTCTTTTATTAAAGGTTGCATGTATACATCAATATCAATGCCGGGATCAGAAGGACCAGATATGAGTATACTCATGAAAGTGAAATATTTTTTCATACACAACCATGGGGGAAGATTATAAATGTGTATAAAAACTGGCCATGTGCTGTGCGAAGTAAGCATCTGCCCAAACGGATAAAAACCGTCGCATGAAAGACCCAGCCTCACATTACGCACGTCAGCTGCAAAATCAGGATGTCGAGCATCAAATATCTGCCATGCAAATCCATCTGCAGGATGAACCAACGCATCATTAGTCTTCTTTCTCTCGGTATCATGCCATCTCATTTTTATTGTTATGTCATCAGACATAAAAAGATTCTGGAGTCTGGGGATCAATGGAAAGTGCCACATTACTTTCTGTGGAACGCGGGATGGTGTTCCATCAGATTTTGACTTCCAGCGGGATGTGCCACATTTTATACATTCATTTCGTTCAGCGGTTTCTTCCCAGAATAAACTGCAATCTTTCGGGCAAGCATGAATTTTGTTTCTGGAAAATACAAGTTCTTCAACTAACTTCCATGCCATATAGTGGTTTGAGGGAATATCTGCATCATCTGGAAGTAAATCCTTTAAGAGGGTAAGAATGTAATCGATTGCTGTATTAGAAATCCCATACATAGTTTTTCCATGAAACAATCGGATTAAAAATTCCAGCTTTTTCATTTTATCGCATTGTCGATATACTGGAGTCGTGGAAGCATCATTCAATTTTTTCACCCTATCAATATCATCATTTTCACTAGATGCATTAGTTGTCCTCATATCGACGTCTTCTTGAGTTGAAATCCTTTCTTTTTCATTATGACAAATAAACGGAAACCAATCAACTAACAAATTCTCCATTCCAGTCCTTTCATTTCGATCATCTCCAATTTGAGATTTCATTTTCTCCCCATTGTGATACCACACAAAGTAGTTTTCATGAAAACCATTTTTGGTTATGTGGTAGCTGACTTCTTCACGACTCAACCAAGGTCTACCAACACAATTGGAACATGGGAAGTGTATGCGACCACTATCTGAAGCACTGTGAAATGCAAAATCTATAAAGCTCTCCAAATTGTTTTGAAAATCGCTTGAGATACGATCGGTTTCATACATCCAACTTCTGTCCATTCTGTTAAAAAATTCATATAAGTCATTTTGTCATAAACAATTCAATAGGATTGAACTTTAATAGAAAATACATTTAAGTAAACGATAAAGGAAGAAAATAATCATGGTATCAACTAGACATGTGAAAAAACATACTAATGTGTTATTGAAAAAATGTAAAACCAACAAGAACTTAATGTGTTATCACATCAGAGCATGCCTCATCCCATAACCATATTAGTAGGGTACCCTCGTGGACAACCCCGCCCACCCCCGTGGACAACCCACCCACCCCCGTGGACACCCCTACCCCCTAGACATCCCAACCACCCCCGTGGACAGCCCACCCACCCCCCTCGACACCCCTTCTCCCTATGGACAGCCCCCCACCCCCTTGGATAGCACGCCCACAACCCTGGACACCCCTACCCCCTGTGGTCAGCCCACCCCCCCCCCCCCCCTGGACAGCCCGCCCACCCCTCCTTTGTTGTACCCCTTTCTCTTGGATTTTAATGATCACAATCACTCTCATCGTGTTCTAACTTGTTTTCAAGTGTTTTGATGATAGGAAAAAGGTTGCCCATGAGTTGGCCCAAGAAGGCTGATAGTGGACTCTCTGAGTCCACCGGCCAGCCGGTGGTCTCTGGCAGAAGCATTGCATTCTGCCAGAGCCACCGGTCAGCCGGTGTTAGCGCACCGGCCAGCCGGTATGGGCACCGGCCAACCGGTTCTTGCCCACCGGCCAGCCGGAGGACCCAGCCAGTAGGCTTGACCACTGCCTGGTGCCACCGGCCAACCGGTGGATGACCACCGGCCAGCCGGTGGAACCCAGACAGAAAGCCTGCTCTGTCTGGACCACCGGCCAGCCGGGAGCTCTGCACCGGCCAGCCGGTGGACCACCGGCCCGCTGGTGAGACACCACCGGCCAACCGGTGTGCCCAGTCAAACTACCGTTGGGCTTTGACCAGACTTGTACTTTTGACCCCCAACGGCTCCGGAAGCCCTCCAACGGCCATATTGAAGTGTTTATGGGTATTTCTCCTATAAATAAGAAACCATGGATTTCGGGAACATAACCTGATGATATTTTGATGTCTTGACGCTCTAACGACAAATCTCCAAGGCCTCTTGTGATCCATTGCCATCCTTGAAGCTTGATCTCCCTCTCCATCAGCCCACCCACCCCCCCTGGACAGCCCGCCCACCCCTCCTTGACAGCCCGACCACCCCCGTGGACAGCCCGTCCACCCTTGTGGACAGCCCGCCCACCCCCGTACCCCCCTGGACACCCCGTACCCACCTGGATAGCCCCGCCCACCCTCCCAAACAGCCCACACCCCCTCCCCTGCAACCCCACCAACACCACCTAGACATACCACCCCCCTGGAATGTGTAGAAATAACATAAAAATACATGATATATAGATTGCACAAAATACTCAACCTATGGGTTCACATTAAGTACACAATCACACACTTCACTACTACCATAAAACACATAAATCACACCACCACCACACAAGATGCATAGAATTTCTCACATTCATTTATAAGCCACTTCATTCACACTTACATTGTCCATTCATTTAATATAAAATTAATTAAATCCATTTACCACACATCCATTTCTATTCCATCTCATTTATTTAATATCTTGTTTTTTTGTTTTAACAGCATAATTTATTCCATAGATAACCAGGAAACTAATAAAACCACCACACAACAACTCACCATCTCACAATAACCATCGACACCATGTTACATCGACCAACCATCTCACCAAAACAACCACATATCATAATAAAAATATTGCACATCACAAACCACCGCACAACCAAAACCACCTCACCACATTATACACCACAACTTCATCACACAACACCTCCACACGACACAACACCACCACACATCATCACTATCATACAACTTCACATGACACATCCATGCCCACTAACCATCACATTACAACCCCACATATCACAAAGGCCAACTGGTCACCTCAATCCCCATAAAACAGCCTACAACATACAATGAAACACAACAAAAAACCTCTCATAGAGGCAACATACCCCAACTTCCACAATTTATTTATTCAAGGTCTTTTATTACATTACCCCTTTATTTAGCATGGACATTATAACACAACTGATATTCCAGGGGAAACTAATTAATTAACAAAATATTTATTCATTTCCCTATTTTACACGGTGAAATCAAATCAAAATCCCAACTTAAAACTAAAATATTAGATCAATAACAATAAAAACAAGGTACCATATGTGTATAAAGAAAAATTACTTGATTTGAGATGATTAAAATGGGTTTTCACCTATTCGGATGGGGGATTTGGAGAGCAGCAGAGAGGTGGAGGTGGATTGATAACTTAAAACTAAAATACTAAAGCAATAAGAATAAAAATAAGGAAGTATATGTGTATAAATGAAAAGATACCCGATTTCACCTCTTCGGATAGGGGATTTCGCCAGAGGAGAGCGGTGGATCGGATGAAATTAGGTTTTGTGAGAATGGGGGAGAGAAGGATTTGGGGGAAATAATTCCCAACGGTTTTAAAGAGCCGTTGGGAAAGAGATGTTAAGGACCCCTTTGCCAACGGTTTGAGGAAACCGTTGGAAAAGGGGTAACCCTTTCCCAACGGTTCGCTTGAACTGTTGGCAAAAGGTGATTAACACACCCCTTTACCAACGGTTTGAAGAAACCATTGGCAAAGGGGTGGCTTTTCCCAACGATTTCAATGAACTGTTGGGAAAGGCTTTATTAGTCCTTCAAGGCCAACAGTTTTAGCAAACCGTTGGTAAAAACCCGTTGGGAAAAACAGCATTTCCAGTAGTGATAGTATATGAAATTTTATATAACTTACACTTGAAGGAATTAATTTCAACCATATTAATGCATATAATCTATGTGGGTATTTTATTCATAGTATAGAAAATAAAACTTGACTTGGAATTCGATATGGAACTAGAGATAAATATATTATATCTATATTAAGGAATATAACTCATTTTATAACCAATAAATATGATTTTATAGAGTAACCTACTAATATGAAACATTGTACAATAATGTTGGATTGTTTCATGTGTTAGAACCCTCCATCATTCTATGGTATAACCGATCTATTTATAGCTAATCAATGAAAAAGTTCCTTAGACAATATATGTGATACTTTAAAATATAATTAAAGGAAGATTGTATTTATGTAAGTTTATCATATCATGGGTATATTTATGAATGGAGATCATTGATTCAAACCACTAAGTATGAGGATGGAATAGAAAACATGGAGTTAGAGGATTTTAAGGTACTTTTCTTGGATAAATGATTTTTTTTCCTGAGAAATGAATGGATATGGAGGGATACTTACTTTATGAAAAATGGAATATGAAGATTTTACTATGCATGGAGACTAGTTTACATGGTTAGAAAATAATTTTATGGACTATGAACATAATATAAAGAGTATTATTTACCATTTATTTGAGGGGCTAAAGATAATACTTCAAAGGGAACTAGTCTCTAAAAAATTCTCATCATATGAGGATATAATATCATGTTATATCAAAATAAAGAAATAATTCTCCATGTTTTATGACATATAAGGAAATAAAGATAAAAATATGGTAGTTGAGAACTCTAGAAAATAAAATATGGTGACAAGGAATAATGGATGAGTGGAATTTCAATCAAATAATAGATGTGAAAAAAACACAATGGAAAATGCTTGTCGGGAATGAGATTTTTTTTATGTGTGTAGAAAAAGAGAATACATAGCATTATTTAATGGTAAAGAAATAAGTTTCCAATATTAAATTATTCAACACTAAGTATATGGGGCACTATGTGAATGAATTTCCCAAACATCAAGGTAATTTTCCTTAGAAAATTTGAAGAGAGCACAAATAAGCTTATACGATCACTAAAGCTGAGGTTGAAGTTCCTAATGATATAGAAACATGTAGTTTAATAATATCCTAAAATTTATATAGTGATTTATTTGATCATGGATCTTCATAATATTTTATATCTTCCATGTTTTTCAAGAAAATTGGATATTTCTCTTACACTATAATAAGGGAGTTGTTAGTCAAGACTCTTAGAAGAAATATCACCGTAATAAGGGCATGTTAGTTAGTTACCATTATAACACATATACATTCCTTATTTGTAGTATTTATTATTATAACTATATTTGAATTTTATATAATCCTCTATATGGTTTTTATTTCAAAATACAATGAAAGAATTTATTTATAAGTGAAGTAAATTACAATTTGTGATGATGATGTAGAATTATTTATATTTATATGGGAGAATTAAACATCATAATCATATATAGATAAACCTACAATATATATCCTCAATGAACTTATGGGTTAAGAAGTGAATTCCTAACTTATGGAAGGAAAAAATATTTGTATAATAGAATATGTTATTATTGGGTAAGAATAAATTGATGTGTTTATTAAATAACTACATGGATATCCACCTGAGTGTGAAGTTGAGTTTAATATTAAACTCATCCCAAATAAAAAACATATATCTAATAATACATATAAAAGGTATACTATAGAGCTAGTGGGGTTAAATAAACAACTACAATAGTTGTGTGATAAGAGATTTAAACGCCTAGGTGTCTCTCATTATGGAACTCCTATTATATTTGTGAAAAAAAGGATGGGATTGCGGGGATGTGTGATGATTATAGAGAACTCAAGTACATCATTGTGAAGAAAAAATATCATCTACCTCATATTGACAACCAGTTTGATCAAATTCAAGGAGAAAAATATTTTCCAAAGATTAAACTCCATTCTAGGTATCACCAATTGCATGTAAGTACAGGATAAATTCCAATGATAACATTTAATTTAAGGTATAGACCTTAAAACTTTTTATTAATTCCCACTAGATTGACTAATAAGCCCTCTATTTTAATAAATATGATAAAAAATGTGTTCATGGAATATCTTGATAATTCTTTTGTGGTATTTATTGATTATATATTGGTATTATTCAAATGTTATTAGGAGAATATGATTCATTTCAAAATAATTATTAAGAATCTTAGATAAATAGAATTATATGTTAAATTTAAAGATTGTGAATTATGGATTCTATAAGTTTTTTTCTTGGATATATTATATTTATCTATGGAATACCATTTTAACTATAAAATATAAATACCATAAAAGAATAGTCTAAAATGACAAAAAACTAAGGTATATTGTTTCCTCACATTAACAATAAACTATCAGTGTTTTGTTCAAAATTTTCCCCAATTAAAAAACCCATTAACCACATTGACATTTAATGTTTTTATGTTTCTATATACAAAGGAATGTAAAGAATGTTTTGGAGAATTAAAGAGGAGTTTTATCAATGTAGTAGTGTTGACACTACCTACGGAAGGGGATGAAATTTTTATATATAGTGACACATAAAAAATGGATATGGATTCATCCTTAGAATTAATTTTAATATTATTTCCTATGAATAAAGGTATTTAAAGACACAATAAAAAAACTATCTTGACCATTATCTTGAGTTGGAATCCATGGTATTTTATTTAAATATATATATATATTATCAATATAGCGTCAAAAGTGATATATATATGGATCCAGAAAGGAAAAACATTAGTCATTTAAAAAAACAATTCCAAACCATATTTACTATAAAGGGAAAAATTTTATCAAACTGATTATAAGAGTTATCAAAAGAAAATAAAAGCTGTGAATGAATGAATGATGGTAGAATTTATTTATGAAGATGATTTTCATAAATTTCAAAAGAGGTTATGTGCTCCATCTATACAAAATATGAAAATATAATTATTAAATGATGCTCAAAACTCTAATTTTTCTATAAAACTTATTATAACCAATATGTATATGGATTTGAAAGATTATTTTTTTCAAGATAATATGAAGTGATAAATTATTAATTATATTTCATGATTCTTGGTTTTTCTAGAGGTGAAATATTGGATACAACAACCTCAAGGAGTAATGAAACTTCTACCTATTCCTATATGAAAATTGAATGGTATTACTAAGGAATTTTTAACTATATTACCAAATACACCTAGAAGAATTGACACCATATGGGTTATTATTGATCAGCCCAAAAAATCTATTCATTTACTTTCGATAATAGAAGATTCACCTCTTGATCATCTTGCACGATTCTATATTAATTAAGTTGTAAGAATACATGGTGTTACACATTCAATTATGTGTGATAATGATCCATGATTTACATCAAAATTTTGAAAAAGTTTTAGAATTCTCTTGATATTGAAATTCCTTTGAGAATCACGTATCATCCATAAACTAATGGGAAGGCTGAAAGGATTATTCAAACACTAGAAGACATGTTAATCCCAATCTCACTTGACATTCAAGTTATGTGGGATTAGTATTTACCTTTGATAAAGTTTTAATATAAAAATAGTTTCCATTCATGTATTCAAAAGGATTTATATGACACATTATATGGTAAGATATTACATACTCTAACTTTTTGGGATGAAGTTAATGAAAGGAAACTTTTAGTCCTAGAACTTTTGGAGGATACAATGGTGAAGGTAAATACTATTGAAACCTATATTAAAGTAGGTAAAAGTAGGAAAAAGATCTATATAGATAATCGATGGAAAGATTTGGAATTTTAAGTGCTAGATCATGTTTTCTTTAATGTATATCATTTGAAAGGTTTTATAAAATTTTGTAAGAAAGGATAACTGAGCCCCGGGTAAATAATACCTTTTCATATTCTAGAAAGAATTGGAGTTATAGCTTACCATTTAACAATTCCACCCAGACTCTTTAAAGTATTTGATGTGTTCTATATTTCTTTATTAAGGATGTATATTACTGATCCAATGCATGTTTCCATATCTGATTAAATATAATTAAAACCTTATTTTTCTTATTGTAAAGATCCTTCATGACTTTGGGAACTATAGAATAAGTGTTGAGGAATCCAATGACTTGACTGTTGAAGATAATTAATAAAAATCATAGGTTATAAGAGGTGATAGAGGTACCCAAATAAGTTATGGTGAATAAATACCAAAATATATTTACGAGGTTACATTTTTTATATTTTGAGGACGAAATTTTATGTGGGGAAGAATGTAAAGTTGGAGCTTCAATAATAGTAAGCCTTTCTTTCTAGAAAAAACAATAACGCAATACACATTGTTTTATTAAAGAATGTGATGAAATCCTAAATTATTATATTTAATATATTTAATTTACTAAATTAAATTTCATTTTTAATTCATTATATCAAAATTATCCTATTGTAAAAATTTGGTATTTTTCTAAAGTTTTTTTATTTTTCAGGGAATATTGAAAAATACCAATTATTTTTTCAAAACTGTCATTTAATCTAATTGAATATGCCCTATAATGTCTTAAATTTTATCTTAAATTATTTTAAGACTATTTTATTTATAACTATTTTAATTAATTAAAAATAATCAATATTATACTTTATCATAGTATAAAAATACTTTTAGACTTAGAAATGTATTTTTCTTCTTCACAAAACGGGTTTCTTGTCACACTTTGTGGGATAATTATAAAATAAATTTATTTAAATTATTGAGATTTAATTTAGTAAAATATATTACATATATTCTACTAAAATAATTAATATTATTGAATAAGTACAACTTAATTTTTGGTCATAACAAATAGTAAAACTACTAAATTCTATCACTACTTAAAATGGCAGGATTATGTTAACCTGAGTCAAAACTAAGTAATAGGGCCACTATGTTTCATAAGAATACTTATTAGATGAATTTATTTTGAAACTTATTACCTTATTATTGATATTTAATTGTTTATGTGACACTTTTTCATGAAAATAACCTATATAATATTTTAATTAAAGAAAAATTCAAAATGCCACTCTCTTATATTACAAATTTCTATTTTATGTTTACATGGGGATAAAAACATGATGTGAGTGAATATTAAAGGTTATTTTGAGAATAATGAAATTATTTTTATGTTAATAATTTATTTATAATATATTTTTATTATATAATTAACTTAAATTCATATACAATGATGAAAAAATATTTATTAAACTAATTGAAAAATAAAATAAATCATTAAAAAATTAAATGTAATTATATTTGGGTAATTTATTATTTTCTAGAAATTTTTTAAATAAATATAACATAATATTATTTTTTGATAGGTTTATATTGTAATTTAACTTTTATATTGATGTATTTAAAGTCAAATTAAATGAATTGTTTCAAAAAATAAATTAATGATATTTTGTGAAAAAAAAATCTTGTTAAATTATTTGAAAATCATAAAATATTGAAAGAGGATAAGTAAGATTATAAATGTTCTAAAATTTCATATAATTGAAAATTATGAGCCATTTTTTTACTTATATGTAAAATCATAACCCGTTAAT
This sequence comes from Viscum album, assembly GCA_963277665.1. Taxonomy (NCBI): domain Eukaryota; kingdom Viridiplantae; phylum Streptophyta; class Magnoliopsida; order Santalales; family Viscaceae; genus Viscum; species Viscum album. Next base: position 69,381,149 of record OY728158.1, read on the forward strand.
ATTGAATTTTTTTACAATGTTTAAGGTCAAAATTGGTTTACTAGTGTGTTAATCTAAAAGATAATGGTTAAAATAGCCTAAAAACTTACTTAAACCTCATTGAATGGTTATTTAGACTTCAACCTTATCAAATTTGAAATTGAGTCATTTTGGAGTCATTTTTATAAGAAAGTTACTTGATAATATTTTAAAACATTGAAAAATTAAAATTATACCACTCACCTTAATTTTAAAATGCCACCTCTATCACACCTAGGCTTTAGTTTTCACTTCATTTTGGTTCTTGGTTAAGTCCTCAGGAATCAGGTGTGACATGGTTGAAATTTTGGGGCATAATTTCTCTTTTCCTTGGACTATCATTACCTTCCATGTTACACTATAATTTCCACCTTGGTTCCCCTGGAATTTGGAGCAAAATGGAATGTTTTTGGTTGGACAGAACATGCCACACGGTTTACTAAACTTTTCCACAAACCCTGCACATTGTCCAGTGCATTAATTTTTATTAATGTAATTCCAATTTTTCCTTTCTGAGCTTAACCCTAATGCACCCCTTTCTTCTATATTTGACCATTACAACTATGGAAGTCTCACAAGCTCCCCCAAGCATATTTAGAACCCAATTTTAATAGAGTTTTTGGTGGTGGAACTTCAATATTTCTTCAAGTGAATTACATCCTTGTTTATTTCATTTCCTCAGGGTTAATTGCATCTTTCTTGAAATTCCGAATAAAAAAAACTAGTTCTATGTATCTAGGGTTTAATTTTTAAAATCATGGTTTAATCTTCTTGGTTAGGGTTTGTTTTTTCCCGTATGGTGCAATGGTGGTGTGGTTGAAGTTTCGCACAACGATTTGGGATTTTGGAATCTAAGGTAGATTATTCCATGGGTAATCATTCTTTGATGAGTTATCTTTTTTTTAATTTACTTTTTCATCATGTTCCTCATATGTTGTGTGTCATGGAAAACCATTTTTGTTGGAATTGGTTAATCGTTTAATTTTAAAGTTTCTTTTTTTCTAGAAAATGTGTGTTTTACATGTGTAACTCATGTGGTATCATTTGTGGTCACTTTAAAACATATGAATGTGGGTTATTAAATGTTTCTAGGGATGAAAATTCTACTTTGGTTTGGTATTAATATGAATTTGGCCTTAAAATAGGGATTTCAAGTGGATTTTCTGTGAAAAACCTTATTATACTCCTTGGAGTGGTTTGTAAAAATCTCAAATGGTTTATTGAGTTGAAAAAGGTGTTAAAAAGATGTTTATGTACTGTTTTGGTGGGTTTATGTTATTAAAATGGGTTTTGAAAGTTACAGGTTTGATTTTTGATTTCAAACATTTTGAGAATTTTTTATAATTAGTTGGAATGATTTATTAAATTGTGAGAAGGGTGCGAAACATGTTTTTAGTATGTTTTGGTGTGAGTATGATGTTAAGATGAATTTGAAGGTGAAAAGGGAATTCTGTGACATTTTTTTGTGATTTTTTGTGTGTTTATAATTTTTAAATATCATTTTTATGTGAAATTGGTATTTTATAACATGTGGAACTTTATTGAACACAAAGAGGGAAGCCTAGGTGTCTAGGTGGGCGGACTAAGGATAGTATGCTAGTGATCCGGTATAGTATCATCCCAGTTTCACTTAGAAAGTTTGATGATGACAACACTAACTAAACTATGATGATTTTTGGGGACCTCTAGGACATTAGTGTTTCCCCTCCGAGGGTCTCATTCATGAGAAGGTTATTGGTTATGGTCAATTTCACACTGAGATATGATGTTCCTAGAGCCCCATAATTTTCTAGTGCCTAGGGTTGTTCCTGTGACTAACGATCATTGGATATATTGTACTTACCATCGACATATAGTGGGTTTGGTTGGTAAACTCTATAGAATGTGTGTTTTATTTATAAGTGTTGATTCCTTAATGTTTCCCTCTTTAAAACCTTTTTTCATTTAAAGATGTATCTCTTAGAAATTGTTACTATCATTTCATTTTTATAAAATCTTGTAATATTTATGGCTTAAAATGTTTATCACATGGGATATTTTTTTGCGGAATCCTATTGCGATTGGTCTTATACCCTACTTACATATTTTGGTGTAAGTATACTTGGTAATGTTTTACACTGGTATAGGAAATGTTTTTGGAGACGATGGATTGGGTTTCTAGAGGTCTCTTGGTTCGGTCTCATGGAGACGGATTGAGGGTGATTCCCCATTCCATGTTGTGTTTTTTGGGTATAATTACTACACCATTTTGTTGTGGTCTTCTTGGGTTTTGGTTTTAAATTATCTAATTCAATTCTAAATTTTTTAATGGGTTGTTTTGTTTGAAAAGTTAAAATTCATTTTATTTTCCATTATATAATGTTTTATGATTATAAATTTAGGTAAATTGTTCTCAATTTTTTTTTCAATATAACTAGGAACTTTTGTCAGCTAGTGGGTATTGGGAAAAACCTTTGGTAATTTCCATGGACTAGGTTGAGCTTCAGTTTTGATGGTGACCAGATATAGTTCGTGAAAAAATGGTATCAAAGCGTGGTTCACTCTTTTTGGGTCATGATCTTTTAGGAAAGAGTCTTAGTAAACCAGAGTTAGGATTTTCAGAACTCGATGTTTTCGTAATGATTATGGTGATGGATAACACACCTCATAGTGGTAAATGAGTTACTATCTGAAGTCGGGTTCCATCTAAATCTTTTGGTTCTAGTGGTTGTTCATTATTTGGGAAATAAAATAGGAGTTATGGAAATGGTCTTCATGAGTTCACTGGGCCTGGAAAGCCATGTGGTGCTGGAAATATTGTCCTAGAACACTCTCCATGATGGTGGTGTGATGGTTTATAGTCACCAACCATATCTTCGAGTCACCCATCGACACTAGTTTCTCATAATTTTATATTGGTATCTTAATGGGTTTTGGAAAATCATTCTCAGAAACTCTTATTTGAAAATTGGGGAAACTAGATTTCAAAATGAAAATAGTTTTCATTAAATGTTGTTGAGTTTATTTGAAGTTGATTTCCATACTTTAAACATGTTGTGTACTAAAATTTATCCTTGGGAAAGCATGAATTATGTTAAGGAGGGTTTTAGAAATCTATTTTAAATAAAATTTTAGGAACTATTAAAAAGTGTCTTCAATGAATTGAAATGTTTTTGAATGTATGTGTGGGGTTTAAAAAATGCATCTTGATTTGATAACTAATGTGAATATTAGGGGATTCATGATTTTTGGAAACTTTTTTTAAATGAGGATAAATTAGTTTTTTTGAGTGAGTATTGATGAAATGGGGTTCGTTGTGAAATGAGGATAATTTTAATGTGGGTTTTGAAATTATGTTTTGAGTGGAATGAAATGTTTTGGTTTTGAAAAGTGTAAAAAAATTGTTTTTATCTTTGGTGTTCTCATGGGTGACAACATGCAAGGGTTATGTGTAAGTAAAATTGGATGAGTACCCATTTTGGCACGCGGTGGGGGATCATGGTGGCACAAAAACATGAATGTGTGAGACCAATGAGGTACCATTGGTGAATGTGCAACCCAAAAATCTTGTTTTGTTTTCAAAAATGATTTTAAAGGAAAATTTTGTGTCTTGATAACCAGTAATCTCTTGGTGTCTGATTTTGTATTTTTGGGAATGTTGTTATGGGATGTTTTGGGTTTTTATTTTGTTAGTAAGATGGTTTGAAGTTTCAGTCATTGGTATTTTATGAGAAATGTTTTAGGGAGCCTTTGTAGTGGTTCCCCTCATGTGTTCTGTTCTGGTTGTGGTACATTTTGACCAAAGTGCCATCTTGGGTGGGTTATTGTGTCTGTAGTTTCTTATTGGAAGCAGTAGAGGGGAATTCTAGTGTGAAAGGAAAAGTAGTCTAGAGTTGATGGTTTTGGATGTATTATTTTAGAAAATTTGGGTCTTTCATTGATCTCTCAAAGAAAAAAGATTCATGTTAGGCCACCAGTGTGGAAAATTTGGTCATTCATGGATGTTATGGCTACTTGCAGTAATATCATTCTTCCTGGGGCTTGATTCAAGGTTCCACTCTTTATAGTGTCTATACTGGTTTCTAGGGTAATTTTTAGTAATGTTTTTCTAAGATGTGTTTTATTTTTAAAGCAAAGGTGGTTGTTGTGGAACTTTTCGAGGAATTCTGCTTAAATAAAAGCGTGTTTTCTTTAGAGAATTCTATAAATTCTCTATCCTGAATAAAAGTGTTTTCCTTAAGTTCTTTCTTCTACTATTTATTATTCTGGGTGAGTGGGGACATGTGTATGAAACATTAAGGCCTCCATCTCAGTAAAGTTTTATTGATAGGGTAATGTGGGTTTCAGAGTGTGTTATGTCTTGGTAGTTTTGTCTGAGAGGTGATGTAGTTTCTTATTGAACCGAAGGAAGGAGTTCCATTCAAGGGGTTTTAGTGCTTAAATGTGAGGTATGGGATGCTTCAATTATTTGAGCTCCAACCGTAGGTCTCAGAGTAAAGTTTCCTCATAGTCAGGAAACCATAGGGGTGTAAGGGACCATTGTTTAACTTATATATCCGGTGTGGGAGGTGGAAAAATCTTGAGGTTTTGATGTTGTGGTTTCATTTCAAGTGGTCCAATGTGGTGGAAAGGGACGTGGGGACCCTGTTTCTTAGGTTTGTGATCCGAGTCAGTGGAAGAGTCCATCCCTGGTTATAGGGAGACAAGGTGATTTTGTCTTCTCAAACCCCAGTGCTTAAAACCTTATGAATGTAACTCTCTGTAAGATTGTTCATGTATGAATAACATTGTATGCTATTTTCAATTTCGGTTTTGGTTGGACTCATTCAAGGATGGTATTTCCTATTAGAGCATGGAACCACATAGTGTCTCTGCTAGTTTTTAGTTTCGTTGTTCGACTACCCTTGCATTGAGGGTTGGGTCTTGTGGGGTCTTTCTCATGTCATCCCATGATAGTTGGTGAAGAAGATTGGTTATTACAGAAGGGAGACCCACCATGGGTCTCATGTATGTTCTATTGGAATAAGTCTAATGTTAGTATACCCCTTATGACGGGGAGTCCATTTGGGTCTCCCCCTATTGGAGTCCTGATACTTTCTTGAGAAATTAAGTTATCTCTTATAGTGGGGAGTGCGTTTGGACCCCTTCTATTGGTGTTTGCGTTTAGTATCGGGTGTTATTATTTTTCTTTGGTGGGGAGTCCATTTGGGTCACCCCGTATCAGTAGCTCAGTTTTTTCCTTAGCGTGGCTTGGCTGTAGGTAGTCACATTCAGATCTATCTATCCAAAAACTTCCTTCTTGGGTAAAAATTTGCATTAGATTATTTTCAATGGTATTGTTGAAGTATGGCCATAGTGACCTCATTCAAATTCATTTATTTTTTCATTGTAAATCTATTGAGCTTCATCTGGTAGTGTTTAAGGTGTTTTTTATTATGATGTGGTTCAATTATGTTTGTTCACTTTAGGAAATTGGTGTAAATTTTAGTTGTTGAGAGTATCCATTCTTTTATTTGATCTCCTTGATATGTTTTGGATTTTTTTGGTGGGTGACCCTTAGTGGGGGATTCTGTCTTGGCCTCTTGAGTAGGATCATGGTCTTATTTTTTTGCCTAGTGGGGGATTTTGTCTTGGCCTCTTGAGTAGGCTCATGGTCCTCTTTTCTTGCCGATGGTTTACTTGTTGTACTTTCATTAGGAACCCCCCATTTTAACACGGAAATAATATTGGGTTTTGTTTCTTTCATCTGACATTTCTTTGGATTTTGGGGGTTTGAAAGCTTTATAATGGGGATAATTGTGACACCCGGGCTTTCGTTTTCACTTCGTTCTGGTTGTTGGTCATTTCCTCAGGATCTGGGTGTGGTAGGGTTGAAATTTCAGAGTATTGTTTTCAATTTTCCTTAGCCTATCATTCCATCCTAGGTTACACTTGAATTTATCCCTTAGTTCCCATTGAATTTGGAGCAAAATGGAATTTTTTTGGGTGGACAGAATAGGCTGCACAGTTTACTAAACCATGCAGCGAAACCATGAACAATGTCGACAAAATTAATTTTTTTATGTAATTACAATTTTTTCCTTTCAAGATTAACCCTAGTGCGCCCCTTTCTTACCCCATTTGACCATTACATCCATGGAAGACTCTCAAGCTCCCCCAAGCTCATTTGGAACCCAATTTTGAAGTTGTTTTTTTTGTGGTGGAACTTCAATATTTCCATATATAAGTGAATTCTTTCCTTGTTTCCTCCATTTAATTAGGGTTTATTCCCTCATCGAGGTTCCAAATTTATAGAAACTTGGTCTTTGTAGATAGGAATTATTTTTGAGTTTCTTGGTTTAATATTTTGGTTAGGGTTTATTTTGTTTCTCATATGGTGCAGAGGTGGCATGGTTGAAGTTTCACACAATGATTTGGAATTTTGGCATCTAAGTTAAGTGATCCCATGTGTAATAATTCTTTGATGCTTTATATTTCCTTGATTTACTTTTTTTTATCATGTTCCTCAAATTTTGTGTCTGGTGAAAAAACCATTTTTGATGGAATTGGTTAAGCGTTTAATTTTAATGTAGTATTTTTTCTTGAAAAAGTGTGTTTTTCATGAGTAAATCGTGTTATATCATTTGAGGTCATTTTATAAAGTATGAAAGTGGTTTATTAAATGTTTCTAGGGATATTTATTCTATTATGGTTTGGTATTGGTGTGATTTGGTCCTTGAAAGAGGGGTTTTGAATGTATTTTGTGTGAAAAACCTGGTTATACTCCTTGGAGTTGTTTTGTAAAAATCTCAAATGGTTTATTGAGTTACACAAATCATGAAAAAGATGTTTAGATACTATATTGGTGGGTTTATGTTCTTAAAATGGGGTTTTTAAATATAAAGGGATGATTTCTTATTTCAAACGTTTTGATAATGTTTTATAAATGTTTGGAACAATTTATTAAATTACGAGAAAGGTGCGAGACATGTTTGTGGGATATTTTGGTATGAGTATGATGTCAAAATGAATTTAAAGGTTAAAAGGGAATTATGAGACATGTTTGTCGGATTTTTGGTGTGAGCATAATTTTGAAATTGTATTTTTATGTGCAATTGGTATTTTATAACATGTGGAACTTGATTGAGCACAAAGAGGGATACCAGGGTGTCTAGGAGGGTGGACTAGGACTAGTATGCTAGTGATCCAGTAGTGTTATCATCCCTATTTAACTTATAATTTTTTATGATGATAACTCTAACTAAACTATGATGATTTTTGGGGACCACTAGGATATTGATGTTTCCCCTCCAAGTGGCTCGTGCACGAGAAGGTTATTGGTTATGGTTACTTTTACACTGAGATATGATGTTCATATAGCCCCACAACTAGCTAGTTCCTTGGGGTGTTCCCACGACTAGTGGTAATTGTCTATATTGTACTTACCATCGGCATATGGTGGGTCTGGTTGGTAAATTTAGAATCATGTGTGTTTTATTTAGAAATGTTCATCCTTTAAAGTTTCCCTCTTGAAAATTGATTTCATTTTAAGATACAGCTTTTATAAATTGTTACCATATTTTCTTATTTATAAAAACTTGAAAGATTTTTGAATTCAAATTTTTATGACTTGGAATACTTTTTTTGTAGAATCCTATTGGGCTTAGGCTCACACACTACTTTCACCTTGGGTGTACATAGACTTGGTAATGTTTTGCACAAGTATGGGAAATGTTTTTTTGGAGATGGTGTTTTGGGTTTATAATGGTCTCTTTGTGAGGTGTTGTGGAGATGTCTTAATGGAAACACCCCCATGCTGTGTGGTGTTTTTGGGTATACTTTCTACTCACTTTTGTTGTGGTCCTCTTGGGTTTTGGTTTTAAATTATCTAATTCAATTCTGTTTTTTTGTAGTGGGTGGTTTTGTTTAAAAAAGTGAGATTCGTTTTATTACCCTTTGTTTGATGTTTTATGATTATAAATTCATGTAAATCATTAAAAAATTTTATTCATGATTCCATAACACTTTCACTATCCTATGGGGATTGGGAACTCCATTCAGTCCTTACTAAGAACGAGATTGGGTGCTAGTATTGATGGTGACTAGATTTGGTTTGTGACAACCTCCTCTCGTCACCTCATAAAATATATTTATCCATATATCTTGATAAAAACCTAATTTTTTTTTGTCAAAAATCCTTAGAGAAAATAATTATTTTATGGTATTAAAAAAGGATCAATCCTATGGTTATTATGAAGAGATTCAAAGGAAGTTTCTCTAAGATATGATAATCATTTTTACAACTCTTTCAAATTTATTTCTTCTTAAAATTATTCTAAATTTATTGTGAAAATTCCTAAATACTAAAATCAGTAACCTAAATAAACTAATTCGTTATTATGATTATGGTAAAACCATTTTACATCTCTTTTCCATCATACAAAATGTGAAAAACATTGCTCGTGTGCACATGCAGTTTACCGTCTCCACATAATGATGCAATTCTTTTTCCATCTCCACTTTACATGGATGGTTATAAAAATGAAAATAATGATTATATATCATATTTATGAAATAATTATTCTTATGTAATAATAATATCATATATTCCATCATACGCTTCATCTTCTTAAAAAATTATAACATCACTCGTGTGTATGTTTGGACTGCCACCCCCATAAAGCGACTTGATTAATTTTTCATGTATGCATTTTAAGGATGATTCCAAACAAGTATATAATGAGAATATATGATATTTATATTATTATTGGTAAACTATATATTATGTAACCCAGAGATATATTTTTGGGATGAAACTACCTAACCAAAAACTAAATGAAAAATGAAATGGTTAACACTTAGAAATAATGAATTTTATAAATTTTTATTAATAAATGGGAATTGAGTTGTTATAAATGGATACTAAATAATATTATTAGTATTTATATGGTAAATTTATATAAGTATAATTAATTTAATTTTTTTTATAAAGGAGGCTAAAATCACTTACAATGAAATCCGAAATTGAGGAAATAATTTATTTCACAATCTCACCATTATTCAAGATTGTTTATGTCTATGTCTCCATTGGGGGAATTATATGATATAAAATATCTTAAAACAAATTTATTTTCTTCTCATATTGTTATGCATAAAAATTTAATATTTTCCTTTAATTTTCCTCTCTTATGTTCTCAACATACAAAAATAATATTTTTAAGGAAATATGACCTTGTTTTTCTTTCGATCGTGAATTATTCTTCTTCAATATCCATATTTTCAATAATGTTTTTAATATTGTACAATGAATTATTAATTACATTTTTACCCATGTTTAAATTTTTATAAAAATTTTTAAAAGTAATATTCTTTTCATTTTTCATGTGAGGTTCCTTTTACTGAAGGTGTGAACAAAATCCTTTATTTTAATAGACACAGCACGAATGAATTTCCCTCCATCATTTAGAATACTTTCTTTAGAGTTTAATCTAAAATTTTCTGAATTTATTTTTAAATAGTACATTTCAATAATATTTTGGCAATTTTTTAGATTTTAATATATTTGATTTCAAATTAAATAAAGTGTTTTTATCAATAAATCTTCTGGATAACTTTTTAGAATATTTTCTTCTATGTCAACATTCTATAGTAAATTTTCGAATTTACTAGGGATGCACGCCTTTGATACCATTATCCATATCACTCTATATGGTTTATTATTTTGTTATATTTATTAATTTTGGAATCTATAAACATTTAATATTCTAGTTTTTCAATATAAATGATTATATTGATTATGTTTTACCTCTTTTATATGAGGAATGCATTGGGCTTAGTAAGTGATAGACAAGGCTCTCTATAGCACCTCAATGCTTTGGTGGGTCTCATGTGACAAAATAGTTTGGGTATTTGGCTTATGAATTTTCTTTTTATATATTTTTCTTGGTAAAAGGATTTTATGGTAAGATTATGATGTTTGAATTTATAAATTATATCATTACGATACTAGTTATTGTCATCCATTTGATTATTTTATGTTTTTATATTTTTTCCATTTATTTATTCAACTTTTTATGGTAATATTTATATATAATATTTGATTTATTAATTATAAAATCTATATTAATCATGTTTTATTTGTTGTATGATATCTTTTATTCATCCGTCCTTATGTTTTCCTTTCCCTAGGATTGGAATAAGGAATCATTGAATGAATTCATTGATTTTCTAGAAGAAAGAATAAAATTATAACAAGAATTATTATATTATATTTCATGTTTTTATATGTAATGTGATAATCATATATGTTTCTAGTATACCAAGAAATAAAAATTATTTGATCCTTTAGGATTCAATATCTTATATTTTGTTCTAATATAGTAAAATAACTACTGGATCTAGCCTTTTGGAGTTGGAGTGTTAGAAAAACTGAAAATAAAAATAACACTTATAAATTATTTGATGTGATTCAATCATTATTTGGAAATAATATTTCATATGAAATAAAAATAATAAATTAAAATAATACTTTTTAAAATCAATACTTACCTCAGTTATCATGTAATGAGGAAAAAATGAATCATAATAAATCTATTGATACAATCACCAATAAAATAAAGAATAATAATATAAGTGTTGATACGGTTTTAAAGCATTATAATTCATAATTTATATATAATTACTTTGTTTTGAAAAAATTAGTGACTATTTTTCATCAAAATGAAATTTAATAATTTTAAAACATTAATTAATTTTTGTTTCCAAAATAAAATTAAAATATAATCAATGAATGATAATAGTTCAAAAATAAATATTTGTTTAGTAATAAATTTTTTTTGATGCAATATGAATCAATAATTTACATTAAATACATGGAAAAGTCAACAGAAATAGAGATTCAAGATGAATAAGTATATATTGAGATGTCTAATTCCATGGATCATTTTTATGGTCATTAATTTCCATTGGAAGAGAGAAAATATCTTTAATATAATGTTTAGAGGATTTCTAAATTAGTTACAAAATATTATATTAGTGATTATATCTAACATTGTATTTATAAATAAATTCATTATTTGACATGAGTCCTGTTTAATAACAATTTTTTTTACTTTATTTGAATGGTGTGGGACTTATAAACTCTGAAGAAACACTATTTTTGGATCAAAGGAGAGGTCAGATTTTTATTTTCAATTTTAATCAAGGTAAAAAGTACCTATTTTATATAAGGAAAAAAACCAAAACACCCTTGGAACTCTAAACTAAATGAAAAATGAATTTTATCCCCATTAGAACTCCTCTATAAAAGCATAAACCGTGATAAAAAGAAATGGGGACATGGGATCAATAATAAATTGAAGAAAAATCATAAGAAATCCCAAAATAGTCAATATAGAAAAAGAGAGAAACATGATGGAATTTTTAATACATCTAGAAACTTCCATCAATATAAAAACATCCATAAAATTGTATTAACAAGAAAATTAAGGTATAAACATTATGGATATTTTCTAAAATCGTCACAAAATGACACCCTTTTTCAATCATTAAAAAATTAGGAGAACTAGGAATAACTAATAGTAGGATGCACTAAAACGATCACTTGTAAGAAAATCATAAAAAACATACACAACTAGAATTACTATGAATGAAGAAGGAGTTGAATAATAGAGGGAAACATGTCATGATTTACATTTTTTTATCCTCCAAAATATATATACCCACTCTATAGGTTAATATATTTACTATTAATTCCACCTAAAACACCTAATAAATGGAAACTATATACTGGTAAACTTTATATCTTCCAATTAATCATATTTAATCACATAATGATACATTATGATGTGAATAATTAAAATTATTTCATCTAACAACTACATATTTTATCAGGCTATATTCAAAATTACACTCTAGATGCTTCTACTGTAATTTCCCTAATTCTTTCTTAGATGAACAAACTCCATCCTATACTACTTTAGTAAATAATGTTGGATACTCTTGAAATATGTTCATATATATAAAAGTTTCCAACTTGTCTTTATAAAAATTAAATCTTCCATGATCACCCATAGTTTGGGAAATGATTCTTAAGACATGATGTTGATAACTACATGAACATATGATGGAATAAATCATGATATTATCTTTATATTATTAGAGGGATACAAAATTATACCTTTATTTTGAGTTAATAACTAAAAATATCTTATCAAAACATTAATCTCAATGAGTGTTCATGCTATCCCAAAATGCCAATATAATTACAATCCACTATATAACCTCCTTATAGGTACTCAACATAATAGTTCCTATATAATATTAAATACTTGGTTGTATATATGAGTAAAATAGTTTTATGTCACCCTTATATTTGTATCACATCAATGGAGTATCACACTAAACTGGTGAACCAGTCGAGGAACTGTTACACACTCAACTCTCCCTACCAAATCTCTAAAAACTCATGTTGTAACTTCACCATAGGGGTCAAAAAATTAACTCTCCTAGGAAAATATCATGTAACCCCATAAAAGAATATTTATATAATTAATTTTATAGAATATATTATAAAATACCTTAGTTAAGGCATTACGACATCTCAAACATGTCTCCTTGTATGCCAGAGGCTACTAACTAGGGGAGAGAATCAATAACCAATAGTGGGGAGACTATACTCTCAATATAATCACATATAATAAAATATAAATAAATAAATAAAATTAAACATATGAGTAACCACATGAATTTGAAATTTATAATCAACAATAATCAAAATAAATTATCAACATGATATAAAAAAATGATACCCATGCTCAATATATATACATACATCACAATGATCAACCACTAGGTTTACCCAATACGATGGTTAATAAAAGATGAAACAAGGGGAGACTAAACTATAAAATCACAGTACACCCTAAAATAAGTCTCAAAAATATTTATCTAGCTACTCCATCCTAATCTCTTTATACATACTATTACCTATATGTGAAACCTGAAGTTTTTCACATGCACTAGGGTTCCCATTTAGGTAATGAGAAACAAATATTTGTAGGGATCCAAAAATAGTATTCCTCTGGTATTCTATAATATTAATTTTTTGTATTAATGAAAAATATATGTTCATTATATAAGTATATATGTTTGTAAGTCATGTTTTTTCCAAGAAACAATGACACCCAAACATTCATATTTCAACTATTACTAGTGCAAAAAGTCTTTTTTGAATGAAACTAATCCTTTGTCCCACCAATCAAGGCGAAGAACAATAAAAGAGTCTTGAATAGTACCCTCTCACTCAGTTTAGGGTATCAAACCAAGTAAAAATCTCATTTCCTTTCTCATACTGACACCCTTTTACTCAAGGTGAGTTTCATACCACATCTCATACTATATCACATATGACAACCCTCTCACTTAGGGTTAGGTCTCATACGAAAACCCATGAAACAACACATTGACCCCTCCAATATCACTCAAGAGGGTATCATAAAACATCTTGAAATAATTACCAATCACTTAGGGTGGTCTACTCTAGCTTCATCCCACTCAGGGTGATTCCATATTTAAATATATAATGGAAACATCCTCTCATTTTGGTGACCTTTTATTATTCTCTATTACTCAAGGTTAGCCATCATAAAAAAATGCTTCAGTCACAATCTCCAACTCATTATGGCCTAAAATCGAACCCTATCACTCATGGAGAGACCTCATTTCATAACACATTGTCGACTTCTAAAACATATGTAGTTAACACACACACATTGATGATCCTAACAACAAATCCTTAGCCCTAGTCTCTAGATAGCCACCAACTCATACCCAAGACACCTCTAGATAATATCTCACAACATAGATCATCATTTAATAACCTAAACCACCTCACTATACCCTTGAATATCGTGTATAAAAACAATAACACAACATCCCATGAGGATATCTAGGCCCTATCACTAAAGTATTTCTATAACTAATATCATTGATCATACTCATCTACACCTCTACTCAACATACCCCTTGGGAATCATCCAATACTTAACTCCATAAGAATCTCACATAACCAACCCTATTTAGATTAATTGATTCCCAACTTCACCATGAGGTGTAACTAAACCCTCTATCCAGTTTATATACTTTCCACACACTAGGACCATAAACGGATCTAAGGTTGTGTCAAAATTTAGCTTCCTATAGGTATCACTTCTTAAAGCTACCTGAGACATGCCAAGAAACCACCATTCCCTAGGAATAAGGAATTATAGATATATCTCAAATTTCACTAACCCAATGGTAATTTCCAAACTATCACCCATTAAGAATTCACTAAACACACCATTCATGACACACCCTTAATATCTAGGACCATATACTACAAAAACCATTCAATGGAGAGAGAATTTATGTCAAGGGAACCTCAAAATAATTAAACAACCCTTAACAAGTGGTTTTAGGGTCCCCAAGGCACCCTAAACCCACATTACATAAAATAACCAAAGAGATTCACTCACTAAAACCTCTATCCAAATGCCTCTATCACATTTGAGACCATAAAACTACTCATACAATGTCCACCTAGGGAATTCATCACTAAGCGCATGACTCCCAAGCACTATGGGGTCATCTTTACAAAATTACCACATGATACCATTATAATAATATCTACCAAACCCACTAGAAATTAACAAACCATGAACGTCACACATAATTTATAATAATAATTCTCTAACCCAACCAATCTCACTCTCCAGGACTCAATTGACCACCTTTTATAAATACCAGGAATAGAACCCTTAACATGCACATTATCATCAGATAAAAAAACATTTAAATATAAGGGAATACAAAGTAAACAACTACCAAATTATTATATTAGTTAACCATTACAATACCAAAGATTGATCTGCCCCATTCATTTGAAATTGAGAAATCAAAAATAGGCCCGAAAATAATGGTTATCCCTAAAGTGTGGTTAAATAAGTGAAAAATTAAGAGGTAAATTAAAGATTAACTTATACCCACAGATAGGAACCTTCTACTTCAAAAGAAAAATCGATCAATTGAGATACTATTATTTGAGAGCCAAAAGAGTGGATATGTACAAGGAAAAAATGATAGAGAAAGCGATCGATGTCCCATGAGTTCAGTAGAAAAATGGGGGGTGGGTGGTACTTTTAAAAAGATTAATTTGAATATTTAAAATACCATATATGGGTTTATTATGGTGTGAGAAATAGGATCAAAATAAATTCCTCATATGAAGATCCTTCGAAGTGTGATCTCTATGTTTAGCTTGAAATTTCCTTTCCTAGAGTAGAACTGGGGAAATCTAAGCCGCCCATTATAGCATTTCTCAGTGCCCCTGAGCACCCTTCATCACATAACCCATAAATTTTTGTGCGATAATTCCTTAACTTCAAAAAATGTATTCTTATGTAAGGGATATCAAATTGAAACACTTTTACCCCCCAAACACCAGAAATATAGTCTTACACAGCACCCCACCATGCTGCAACACCCATGCTGTGATATGATCTTATACCTAATAAAAAATTATCTTTTTTAAACTAATAGGAACCCATACAACACATTCCCAATTTCCTTAAAAAAACCTTAACATTGAAAAATATTTAGAAACATACATTAAGCTTTCCCAACCATTATATTGAAATTCCAAATACTAATTCCTAAAAGAGACCCTTCACAAGAATTCAACAATAAAACTCCCTATAAATTACACAATTCATTACAATATGAGCCTTTAAAAACTTCCCATTATGAGGATTTTCATCGCTAAGAATAATCCAGGATAATCACCTCTACAATATGCATTATATGTCTCCTGAATGAAACACTCAATTTAAAACCCATATTTTTATGACCAATCCCACACAAATGAATTAATAGGGAAACCATAATCATTAAATTCCACAATTACAAAGACTCTCCAGGATATTAACTCCCATACTAAACCTGATGACTCCACCTGAGCTATGCTACACAATCACACAAGCTCCTCTCAACCCATTAATAAAAAAAACTAACAATTATAACTAGGTTTCTACACACACAATCCCAAAACGAACAATTCCAAATATCTGATCCCAAGCTTGACCCAAGTTTATTTAAATGATCAATATCCTATTATGTAACTACACATCATAATTTTACGTAAGTGTCGACATATAAACACCCATTCCACACACAACCTAAACACTCTAACTCAAAAAATATCTGTTTACAAATGTAATAATGACATCAACCATCATAGAAAAACACTTAAATCTTTTATACTTAAAAAACATGAATGAAATATCCAATGACCTAATGGTGGTACAAATAACTCCACCATGGATTTAAAGCTCAATTTTCTATTAAATATTCATCCCTAGATAAACCCATCATGTTCACCTCACCACGATATTGTCCATACTATCATGAAACTGATACAACTATACAAAACAATAATATCCCTTAAATGTTTTATATATGATAAATTTTCTCATAAAAATTTGAAAATATCAACCCAAGAGTATTTCCTCTAAGGACCATGGGTGAATCTATCCAGAATAACCCTCCATTGATCTAGTTGACCTTAGGTCATCATCAATAACCATTAATGCACTCAAACACCTTAGGGAACATCAACTCCACTCGAGAAACCAACCCGAGCTCATCCTATTATCTTCCAAGTACTACCCCACATTTCTAAAGCATACTCGGTTCTATATAATATTCTTCCCATAAATAAACTAAAATTTTCTTCTAATTTTTAAAATAACTCAAACCAATACATTTCATTTAACAATGATCTAGGGAACTTAACTGTATGAATATAAAATCATCCTCTTAATCTAGACCATGTAATTTCTATAAAAACAAGCAACTCCATTACAAAACAAAAATGGATCATCCTTCACAAGTTCATCATTGGAGACACCTAAGCTCTAAAATAGGCTCACTAATAGGAGAGTTTCTCTAGGAACTAACAATTAGATATGTTAACTACTATAAATAAGAACTATACCAATAGTTTAACCAAAACCATTGGTATATGCCACTAATTTGGACCTATACTAATGTTTTAGCCAATACCATTAGTATAGGTCACTTATATGGACCTATACCAACGGTCTTGGCCAAAACCCTTGGTATACATCCTTTATAGTGACCCTATACAAACAGTTTTATCCAAACTATTCATATAGGCACATTATAGTGACCCTATACGAACTGTTTTGGAAAACCATTGGTATAGGCCACCATATGCAAATAGTTTCACAAAAACCATTGGTATAGATCAAAAATCAAAGAACCTCTATGGTTCTCAAAACCATTGGTATAGGTCTATACCATCAGTTTTGAGAACCGTTGATATAGGTACACATATTTTTTATGGAATATTTTTTTCAAATAACATTAAATAAATCAAAAGTTAAAATTATTATTAATATATATATATATATATATATTTATGAAATTATTTTCGCAAAAGTCATGTTAGGTTATTGGTTAGGTCATTGGATGATAAATGGGAGATGATGGGATCAAAACCAAGCTGATATTTTTTGATTTACCTACACCAATAGTTTTATGAAACCGTTGGTATAGAATTTTCATATGAACTATACCAACGGTTTTACTAGAATCGTTGGTATAGGATATACCAACTGTTTGGAGACCTATACCAATGGTTCAAAACCATTGATATATTATATTTTTCTGTCATAGATTATATTAACATGCCTGAGGTTCCAAGGGAGGCTGTCTACAAAACATCACTCATCCTTGCCACACTACTCAATAGATGGTCACAACTCAATAAAATATCCATATTCTCAAGTATTTTCATCCCCTTGATTATAAAAAACACAAATTCATTTTAAAATACGTCTCTCTTAGAATGTTACATCATCACAATACTTAATATGACCATGCATCACATGATCTCCAAAACTTCTAGAAATAAGAATATTACTTATCCCACTTAGAGTTTTACCCTTGGTTTCCAAGCCAAATCCAAAAGGTAAACCCATTACATAACCATTCCCAAAAATAAAATGGATTTACAATGAATCACCAACCATTCCATCATTTATTAAATGATCGGGGAAATGTTTAATAAAATTGAATTCTAAACCTCATACATCATGAGAATTTCCAATATGCAAAGTTTCTAAAAGAACATCCCTTAAACTAGGTTTTATCCTTTGGTACATATAGTATGTAACCAAAAACCTCAAACTAACCACAACAACAATGGGTAACACTTTTCCCTACTAACCAGTCTCATAGACAGCTTCCCACGGGTATGTTGTGGCATGAAAAGGGATTTCAGGATGAAATTACCTCATCCATTGTCATGTTTCTATATAAACCAAAAATCTATGGTTACATGTCTAACCATTGGGGGGGCGGGTGGTGAAATAACATGGATCCCCATTTTGAAATGTCACAATGCATTACACCTCATTTTCTTGCATTACTATATAGACAACCCCATTGTCGAGTGATATTTTTAGAGTATTTTTTCATTCTAAAACACTCCATAATCATTATAAAGAGGTAAATATCACTATCCTAATGGAAGATAACATGAAATGTTGGAACTCTGGAGGTTATGTTATCACAAAAAACCTCCTAATCCATAACAAACCACATCTAATGGCTGAACAACCTATACCAACAGTTCCATGATACCACTACTTGAGCCAACCAACTACGGGGTTGTTATCCAACTTATCTATACAAATGTAGCATATTAGTGTCAAAAAATCAATTTCAAAACACCACCTTAATTCCAATTAATTAATAAATTAACAATACATTATTTGGGGAAACACTAAATAAGTTTTTATTATAATTTTTATTAATCAAATCCCATTTTTAAAACCATTTCAAAAAACATTATTTAATGAAAACTATTTTTGTTTAATACATTTTAAACATTTGTTGAAAAATATTTCACATATCTATGTATTAAAAACATGTTCTAATATTCTTATGGGATTAATAGGTTTCGTGAACTCACACATCCTTTCCACCTTGGTCCATGAGTAAATGAATAAATGAAAACATCAATTTGGAACATTATACTTTAATAATCCAATCAATTAGAATAGTGAAAAGTAATAGAAATAATCTCATAACCCTAAAAACCTTTATTTTTCATTGGGAATGTTGTTTATGATACAGTGGTCTAGTTATTAGATAGAAAAAAAAATTCTCTTATACCACTTTGCAACACCCCAACCAAAATTATCAATAGGACACCATATCAATAGCATAAAATCACTTTAGGTATGCCTACCTATGTTATGTAAGATATTTATCTAAGATGATAGCCAATAAAAATAGTTTGGAGACTATACTATTAGTATAATCATATAGAATAACATAAAAATAATTGAATCGAAATAAAAATCATAGTAAACATGAGTATTTTAAACACATATCTATCCATGACTACTATGAAATGTCAACATGAAATAATAAAATGATCCCATTTATCAACAAACGTATGTTAAACATAAGAGATATACATTGAGGAAACCATGTACAAAGGTAAATAGAAGTTTAAATAAGGAGAGGATCAATAAAAAAATCATAGGTCCCTCTTCAGACTAGTCTCCCAAATCACTATCTAAATACTCTAATATGATCACCTTTACAACATGTTATAATAAATTGAAACGCAAGTATATGCACATGAACTTGGGTTCCCCTGAAGGGTGTATGAAATAAATTTAATTAGGTCACCACTAAGGAGCTTCCTCTTATATAGTATGATTTACAGTGTGTGTATGCTACAAAAATTAACAAACAATATAGAAGTAGAAACGTCTGATTGTCATGTTCTAAATAAAAAACAACACTTGAACTTACTAGTTCTATAAATTATTGGTGGATGAAGTCATGTCATAATGAAACCATTCCTTAGTCCCACTTCTTAGATCTATGACCAATAGAAGAGTCTTAACAACTATACTCTCACTTGGGGTAATGTCCTCTAAATGAAAGTATCACATATCCTATCTCATACCACCAAACTATACTCATGGTGAGATTCTATAAAATGACTTATAATACATCAAATACCACTACCCTCTAACTTATCATGAGGTGTCATACCATGAACCATGAAAAAACATATCAATCACCCTGTCAGTTAGGGTGGGTCTTGTAACACATCCCAGACTAATGCCCTCTTATATAGTGTGGACCATACAGAAACCCTCTAACTGTGGTTGAGTCCTCCTAAAAACTTATTGTAACTACACCCACCCATATGTATAACTTATTCCTACACCCTCTTAATAATAGTTTGAAATAAAAATTTCATCTTGAATAGATTCTATCTCACTCAGGTTGGTCCTTTCCAATTCCATCACAATAAGAGTGAGGCCTCATATCATAACCCATAATCAACCATAAGAGTATAGTTATGGAACAAAAAAACATTAGTAATGAAAACATAGACCTAGGACTAGACCCCATCTATTTATAAATTCATACCTAACATGATAGTAAGGAATACCTCACAACATAGCTCATCATTGACTACTATGATCCATCACACTATACTTTTCAATCACACACATACCCATAACTACATGACATCCAATAAAATTCCCAACAAACTGTCCATCTAAAAAAAAGATCTTAGATCATACTCAACCATACCCAATATCGAATTCACCCTTAAGAATCATATAAACTTTATATACATAACGAACTCAAATCACCATTCCTACATACCTTACATGGCCGTCAATGAAATCCTAAGGTGTAACTATTCGGTTTCTCCACTTCCAGTACTTTTAATGAGCTATACCCATAAGGGATCTGTGGTAGTTTCACACTTTATCTACTCAGAGGTATCACCTCCTGAAGGATTCCTGAGTGAATCCTAGGAGCCCCCATTCCCTAAGAATAACTCACTCATGATATGTAACATCCCAATATTTTAAGAAATATATTGTTTAAAATTAATTTAAATTCATTGATAGCATGTGTTACATGCAATGAAAAGTTTAACATTCATTTTATGCAACACCAACTTTATCTTTCATTTCATGTAACATTGAGTTTCTTCGATAACTCATGTTACATGCAAGACAAAGTCTTACCAAATAATAATATACTATTGATATTACTATTTAATATGGAATTAATCGCTTGAACTCTATATTGGTGGGTGTGAGTAAGAATAACTATATTATGTTTACACAAGTTTTTAGAATTTATCTACTTTCATCCATTAGATTTGGTAAGCCTAAGATAAGAATAAATTGAGTTTTATGCTTAAAAAGAGGTATATTTTTAAAAGGCAGTTTTATCACCTTTTAATAGAAGACCTATATTAAATCTAATTTTTCAAACTTTATTAAATTTTATATAGAAAATAAAATTTATTTTTTAAATATTAATATCAAAATTTACTTTGTGTACATTTTTGGAATTTTTCTAAGAAGTTCAACTTTTTGATGAATAGTGAAAAACACTACATTTTTATTGAAAACTAATTTTTCTTCTAATTTTTTTATAGAGTTAAATTATATTTTAAATTGGTTTTAAATTATAATAAGTTTAGTAAAAAATAAATAAATCCAATTTAGGTCAATGGATTCAATTTCACATTTAAATTGGATATAAAAACATTTCAAATTTCATGTAGGATTTGTGTTTCTTTCCTATTTGGCATGCATCACATAATATATCACTATCAAATTTGAGACTAGGTAAATTTGAAACTAATGGATTCTTAGATAAATTATGTAATGAAAAAATATTACAATGAATAAGTCTTTTATGACAAATCCTTGACTCATTTACATTAGCAGTTAAACAGTACACTTTCTGTTTATATAAGGAATTTAAATCCAAAGTGTAAACGTTATCTGTTCTGGGTACTCTAAATATATGTAAATTATTTTTTAAAATAGAATAGTAATTATCAGAAAAATAAACATAGTATCCATCATCACAGAGTTGAGGTATACTTATCAGATTGTGCTTCAATCCTTGTAAATAGATTACCTTATTAGTTGAGAGAGTATTTGGATATCCAACTATTCCAAGTCCAATAATTTTTCTTTTGGAATTGTCACCCAATGTGACTAGGCCTCTATCTAATCTGGTCAGGGGAATTTTTTTTATGAATTTCCACCCATATGTCTTGAACATTCTCTGTCCATATATCACATATCTATTCCTCTTATTTGTCTTTTTACCTACAAGTTTAAATTAAACAAAGAATTGTTTTGGTACCGATATATTTTTGGGTCCAGCAGTGTTAGCTATCAAAGACTAAGGAATCCAAACAGATCTATTTTAATCAACACTATTATAATTAAAATTAGATAAATATTTTGAATAATGAACATTTTTGACACCACATAATTGAGGTTTTATTAAATAGAAGTCATTAGTATAATTTCTATTAGTACCACAACAAAAACATTTAACAATAGACATACTTTTTCTGTTAGAAGTAGGAACAAAATAGTTTTTTTACTGTTTAGGTTTTTCACCCTTAATACCTATACCAAATCTTTCGTTTTAAATTACATTTTTACCAAGAATATCATTTATAACATTTTCTCCCTTTTTAAATATAAAAGCGTCACTTTTATAAGTTTATAATTCATCTTGTAGTTTTTTAATCTTATTTTCATGATTAGTACAGTTTATAGTATATGAACTAAATTTCTCAATTAATTCTTGATATTTTTTAAGTAAAGTACCCCTTTATCCTAAAATTGAATTATTAATATTTTGTAAAGATATTTTTTCTTTAATAGGGAGTCATATATTTGTTCTAGCATAGTACAGTTGGAAATCATTTTATCATTTGAGTAACTAAAATCAGAATCATATGAATAGTAGGATTATAACTCCTCTTCTTCAGCCATAAAGAACATATTAGCTTTTAGATTAGATTCTTCCTTCTCAAATAGATATAAAATTCAGTAAATTTTATAGGCAGAAGAAAATATTCATAAGAACCTTAAAAAAGGATGAGAAAGACTCGGGGGAACTCATATGTCATGAGTGAAAAAAATTGAGTCAAATAATAACTGATTGTCCTCAATTGAAAGTATAAAAGATAAAGACAAAAAAGAAATATTAGAAGAATTCTGATTATGAGAGAAAGGATAAAAGATCTATAGAATCCACTTGGAGTGTTTCTGAAGATTTTAGCTACTCATCAATCTCTAATTCAGAGAAGGAAGAATCGAATCTGTAATCTAATATGTTCGTTATGGCTGAAGAAGAGGAGGTACAATCATACTATTCATCTAATTCTAATTCTAGCTACTCAAATGATAAAATTACTGCCGAATGTACTATGCTAGAAGAAAGATATGACTCCCAATTAAAGAAACAAAAATATTTTCAAAATATTCATAATGCCATTTTAGGAGAAAGGGTGTAACACCCCGCCCCTACCTCATTGGATTGAGGAGGCGGTGAGGGCTACCTGGCCTTAAGCGACGTTCCCAAGATGCTAAAGGCTGGAAATAAATGCCAAGGGCATCAAGATCAAGTTGGGGAACGATTTTAACTTAAGAAAAAACCAACCAAACCATCCACTAAAAGACACTATATGATGCATGTCAATTCAATTACCCAACCATGCATTCCCAAAAGACAACTATGTTGTTCCACAACACAACTCAAAACCAATACAACTGGACATGTCCACACAACATCAGTGTACAATGCGGAAACTAAACAACCAAACACCACAAGCCATGACACCACCATAGCTCCATGCCAAGCTCCAGGCTTTACCAAGGGATCACAATGCTCCACAATAGGAGGGTGATTCCTTACCTTTTCCAACGTCAGTGTACATGAAATCTGCAAAGACACCACAGTTCCAAAGTAGGGGGTGAGTACTAAAACTCAATAGGATTTTCCCAAATTAATTCCCTATTCACACCACTAGGATAAAAACGTTACCAAATTTATATAAAATAGTTTATATAAATTAAATCACCAGTGCAACCATTTTGATAATCTAAACATGCCCTTACCAAGCCATCACACCCAAACCAAGCAACCAAGGGGAAGCTAACCAAAAATGGCACAAGCTATCTCATCATTTACACGTTAGCACAATAACTTCCATCTTGCAAAGCAATGCACAACAAACAACGAAAACGGTGAGACTTCCGCCCAACCCGTTAACCCATTCACACCAAACAATCAAAATGGCGGGACTTCTGCCCAACCCGTTCACCTATTCACAACCAGCGGTACTTCCCGACCACTACTCATATGGTGGTTCTTCTGACCACTATCCATCCCCTTTTTATAGCGAGACTTCCCACCCACTTCCATATAACATTTCAATCAAACCCATCCAATCATAAACCCACCAAGGTCACAACAACATACAATTAACCAATTCTATTGCATATCAATCCACTTCAACAAGTCACCCATTTATTGAAAACCATTTTCCAATCCAAACAAAATTTCAACAAAGCAACCCTTTTATTGAAAACCCTTTACATCAATCATTTTCACAAATCAACCATATCATCCCATTTTAAAATACTCATTTTAAAATCCAAAAGAATAGCATTTCACCGTAAAACACCCTTTTTCTCAAAAATCCCCAAAACGTCACCCAATGGATTTCCAACCAATTTCGCATAACAAATCACAATTAATTTTCAGCACAACAATTAATTGTAGAAAGGAACCACTAGTTCTAACCAAGTGGAGTCGAGAGAGAAGCCACATACCTTTAGGGTTCCCGAGAAATCGACCCACGAACAACCGCACCTCAAATCCGGTGAACGCACCAC
This sequence comes from Viscum album, assembly GCA_963277665.1. Lineage (NCBI taxonomy): Eukaryota > Viridiplantae > Streptophyta > Magnoliopsida > Santalales > Viscaceae > Viscum > Viscum album. The sequence goes on from OY728158.1 coordinate 69,405,952, forward strand.
CAAAACCTCTCTAGATCGCCCTCCCTAACATTCAGAAGCCTTCAAAACATCATCCAAGGCACCCAAAACCCTAGATCTATAGACAACAAGTGTAGATATAGAAAACCAAGAAACATAGGAATGTAGATCTAGAGGAAATCACAAGGAAATCAAGAGGAGAGACTTACCCAGGAGCAATCACCTTCAAAAAACCAAGAACCCTCTTTAAAATTATTCCAAAATGAGAGGGAAAGCTCCTCCACCCCTTGTGAACCGAAGAAACCAAGTGATCCATGAGTGGGAGGATGTTTGTAGTGAAATAGGCTAAGCCTGAGGGAGACCAAAACTTTTAACACTATTTTTAAGTGGTCGCACAATTAGTCCGCATGGTTTGGAAAATCGTGCGCTAACCATGCGCACGCTACTGCCTCGGGAGCAAGGGTCCGCACGGTTGCCTCACACAGTTTGGAAAACCATGTGAAGGCCGTGCGAATCCTATTGTCTCCCTTGCACTATTTCCTGGAGAACCCACACGGTTTCCACTAACCATGCTCAAACCGTGCACCCCTTTAAAGGCCTCCAAACTCATCCAAAACCATTCCAAACTCTCCCATCCTCTTCCCAACTCATCCCATGCACTTTAAACACAAAAAAAGCATAAAAAGGCCAAATACCTCAAACCGGGGGTACTACATTCTCCCAACCATTAGACTTTCCGTCCTTGGAAAGTAGTGAACCCGCCCTTTGCCGAAAGAGCTCGGGCCACTGCTCGGCCATTTCTGTCTCCCGCTCACAAGTCTCCTCTTAAATCTGACCATGTTTCCACAAATAATGAACTAAAATGATGAATTTACCACGCAAGAATTTCTCTTTCCTATCCACAACCCAAAATGGAACATGCACCAACAAAGCATCTGGTTCTAGCTCAACATGATCCCATCGAATCACATGATCACGAACCGACTGATACATTTTCAACTACGACACATGAAACACATTGTGCACCACACTAAACCATGGTGGAAAAGCTAAATGACAAGCACCTCCCCAACCCACTAAATAATCTCAAAAGGTCCAATATACCTTAGAGATAACTTTCCCTACTTCCCAAACCGATGATGTCCCAACCTAGGAGATATCCTCTAGAACACATGATCACTCACCTTGAACGACAATGGCCGTCGATGATGATCCGCGTACGATTTCTGATGACTTTGAGTAGTCACCATTCTCTTCTTGATCAACTTGATCTTCTCCGTAGTCTCCTAGACAAGGCTCGGTCCAACCATCGAGGACTCACCCATTTCCACCCAACATAGTGGAGAACGACATGGCCACCCATACAACGCTTCAAACAGAGCCATCTATATGGATTACTGACAACCTTTATTGTATAAGAACTCAACCAATGACAAGTGATCCTCCCACGAGCCACCAAAATCCATGACACAATCTCGCAACATATCCTCTAGAGTTTTTATCGTCCTCTCGGATTGACCATCCATCTGAGGTTGATACGCCATGCTCATAGTCAACTATGTCCCAAGGGATTGCTGTAAGTATTTCTAGAAACGAGATGTAAACCTTGGATCTCTATCTGATACAATCGAAACTAGAACACCATGACTTATTACCATCTCCTAGATATAGATTTTGGATAGATCTTCGACCGTATGAGATTCCCGAATTGGAATGAAATGGGCCGACTTCGTTAGCCGATCCACTATCACCCAAATGGCATCGTGCTTTCTGACCGTTCTTGGGAGACCTGTAACAAAATCCATCACTATCTTCTCCCACTTCCAAACAGGGATTGGTAAAGACTACAACATTCCTGCTGGCCTCTAATGCTCTACCTTGACCTGCTAACAAGTTAATCATATCGAAACAAACTGATCCACTATTATTTTCATGCTAGCCCACAAGAACTGTGCTTTCAGCGCTTTATAAATTTTCTGAATTCCATGATGAATATACCACCTGGAATGATGATACGCCCTGAGAATATCCTCCTGACAAGAAACTCATACAACCATCCGATTCTGAAAACACAAAACTGAATCTCCATTCAGTTTCCAAACCTAAATGGTGTCCCCATCATTGAGTCTTGACCCCATGGTCACACACTCAGAATCAGATATATGTGCCTCTATAACCGGGCCAACCAAGTTAGGAATCAACACTACCGAAAAGAAGACCTCTCTATCACCCTGGTCCTCATATTCCAACCGCATATCGGCTATAACCGACATCAACTACCACTGGTATGATGCCTGTTTCACCACCTGAGCATATGATTTTTTACTTAATGCATCCACCACTGAATTTCCCTTACCCGGTGTGTACATCAATTCAAAATCAAACATATGGAGATATTCCATCCATCTCCTTTGCCTCTAGTTCAAATCCCTTTGTGAGAAAATGTCTTTCAAGCTCTTATGATATGTATATACCTTGAATTTCTCACCAAAGAGATAATGACGCCACACTTTCAAAGCGTGGACCACTACTGCCAACTCCAAATCATCAGTTGGGTATTTCTTCTCCTGCACTATCAACTGCTGAGAGTCATATGCAACCACATGCTTCCCTTGCATGAGAACGTACCCCATCCATGATCCCGATGCATCGCAATACACCACGTTCCCTTTTCCTGGTTCTGAAAAAACCAAGATTGGTGTTGATGTGAGGTGTCCCTTTAGCTCATCGAAACACTACTGACACTGTTCATTCCACTGGAATGGAGCTTCCTTTCTTGTCAAAGCTGTCATCAGCTAAGCCAAACATGAAAAATCACGAACAAAACACCGATAGTACCCATTTAGACCAAGAAAACACAGTATCTCAAATACATTATTTCGTGGTTACCACGAGACAAAAACCTCTATCTTTTCTGGATCCACTGAAACACCTATTTCAGAAATCACATGGTGAAGAAAACGAACTTACTACATCCAAAAGTAACACTTTGACAATTTGGCATACAACCGATGATCTTTCAAGATCCCCAGCACTGTCGCCAAGTGATGATCATGCCCCACCCTTGTCTTTGGATACACCAGAATATAATCTACAAACACCACCAAAAATGAATCCAGATATCTCTAAAATATCTGATTCATTAATGCCATAAACACCACTGGCACATTCGTTAGACCAAAGGGCATAACCACATATTCATAATGGCCATATCTACTTATGAAAGCTGTTTTAGGAATATCCTACTTCCTCACCCACAATTGATGATATCCTGACCTTAGGTCCATCTTAGAGAACCACTGGGCTCCCCTCAACTGGTTGAAAAAATCATCAATTCGTGGAAGTGGATATCTATTCTTTATCATAAATTGGTTAATTCTACGATAATCAACACAGATACTCAAATTTCCATCTGCATTTTACACAAACAACACCGAAGCTACCATGGAGACATGCTAGGATGGATAAACCCTTTGTTTTCTAACTATTTCAACTAGATTTTCAATTCCCACAATTCAGCTAGTGCCATCCGATAAGACGGAAGTGAGATAGGACTGGTCCATGAAAGGAGATCAATAGTAAACTTCACTTCTCTTACGGGAGGTAACCTAGAGAAATCTTCTATAAAAACATCCATGAACTGATCTACCACTACTGTAAGAACAGTTTCCTCAACACCCTCTACCAATTACAACAACAAAACTACCAACTGATACGATAACCTACCCACTGTTGGTGACAACAAACCTGTTGCACCATGCCTTTCATGCTTCTCTCCTCTAAAGAGATTTCTAACGCCATCGTGTGTCGTAAAAGCCACTGTTCGCACATCAAAATCGATGAGGGCCTTAAAAGACACCAGCCAATCCATTCTGAGGATTACATCATACCCATCCATCTCAAGCATTGATAATTTCCACACTATCTCAACTTCACCCACAATGATACAACATTCTCTACACAAGAAGGCTCGACATCCTCTTCGACCCAGAGGATTTTGAAGTTTCAAAACCAAGGGCATCATTTCTACCCTTAAACACAACAAATGAACCACACATGCAGCAATTAAAGAGTGTGAATAACCCGTATCAAACAACACTTTAGTCAAGGTAAAATTTAAAATAATATTACCCCTCACCATGGATGGTCTCGACTAATCATCCAACACAACCTTCTCAGCACCAAAAACATGTTTTCTTGCCACACTCTACTCTTTATTTCCCTATTGAGGCATTGTGGTATTCTGAGAATCACCATGACCCACTTTACTCTGCTGAATAGGGGTGTGTTGCTGTCCCCATACCGTCGAAGCATACAACGTCTGAGATCATTAAGGAGTGTCACACACACCTGAACTTGGAGCATTCTGACAATAACATTGCAGATGCCCCATATTCTTAAAATTATTACATGCTTGATATTGTTCCGTACAATCCCGCTTGATGTGGCTCGTAGAACCACACTGAAAACATCCCGACTTGCTCTGGGGCTTCAGAGGAAGATTTTCTGATCATGCCATCAGATTATATGCCATATTCCCACCCTAGGAATAAGTGTCCCTCTTCTACTTGAACCCAGCATTAGAGTTCCCACAATTCCCCATGGGTACCACCATGCTTCCCCCGCCTGGAGCTCCCAACAGATCCCACTCAGCCACCAAGGCTCTATTCACCGTCTCTGTGTAATCATCTATACAAAACACCACTATCTTTGAACAAATTTCTTACCTTAACCCCGCTTCAAAGATGCTTTCCTTCAACGAAGTGCTACCCAACACCTCGGGTGCAAACTTCACTAAGTTCATACACGTTGCTGCATACTCAATCAAAGACATAAGATCTTACTTCAAACTGATGAAATCAGTCATACACTGAATTCGAAACGTATCTGGGTAGAATTGTTTATTAAAAAATTCCTCAAATTGTTCCCACATCATACCCTGGTTAGTCCCAGCTTGTACTACCAACTCCCACCACTGAAGGAAAATATCTTCCAACATATATGTGGACAAGTTCACTTTTAACTCTACCGGCGTTCCCAAGAAGTCTAAGATCTTGTTCATTCTATTCAACCATGCTTCTTCCCTCTCCGGCTCTGAGTCACCCCTAAAGATGGGTGGATTCTACTTTTGAAACTAAACTGCATGATCCACATGCCTTGGTTCATCCATTTTATTTCCACTTTCCACATCTTGGAAAGATTGCACTATGATTTGCAGTAACTGTTGGTTCACCTGAGGCTCAGGTGCTACCACATTCTCAGCAGCCTCCTCCTGTTGGTCCCTACGACGCCTATCTAGTGCCATTTCTACAAACAGAAAAAAAAACAACCATGAGTCTCACTTCCGTTGACATCATAAAATCTCATTTCAAATCACATTACACAACACTTTCACAACAAGGCTTTCCAGAAGTTCACATTTTCCATGTTTCACCATTTTCAAAATCATACCATTTTCAAAATATCAAATTTATTCACATTACAGTTTCACACAAAAAACCATTTCTCAATTCAGCCCATAGATCATTATACCCCAATAAAATATGCATCCCAGTGGGAATTCATTTCTACCATGCATTCCATGCTTATCTCATTGGCTACACCCATGATAATGAGATATCCAATGCCAATAAGTGTCTCCAAAACACTTATGTACCCAACTCCCTGGTAACTTGAATTTTAGCATAAGAGGGTTAGCTACGTCCTTTTATGCTATACATTCCAAGTTCCGACATTCCGACGCCTTGTTACCATCCCCACTCAATGAATGTAACACAACGAATGTCAACACCAAATCCGAGAATCAACCCCAAAGGACCAAACAAATTGATACCCCTTGTAACACCTCGCCCCTACCTCATTGGCATGAGGAGGCGGTGAGGGCTACTTGGCCTTAAGAGACGTTCCCAAGATGCTAAAGGCAGGCAATAAATGCTGAGGGCTTCAAGATCAATTTGGGGAACGATTTTTCCTTAAGAAAAAACCAACCAAACCATCCACCAACAACCACTATATGATTCATGTCAATTTAATTACCCAACCATGCATTCCCAAAAGACAACCATTTTGTTCCACAACACAACTCAAAACCAATACAACTAGACAGGTCCACACAACATTAGAGTACACTGCGGAAAATAAACAACCAAAAACAATAAGCCATTACACCACCACAGCTCCACGCCATGCTCCAAGCTCCACCAAGGGATCACAATGCTCCACTAAAGGAGGGTGATGCCATACCTTTTCCCATGTCATGGTACACGACATCTGAAAATATACCACAGTGTCAAAGCAGGGGGTGAGTACTAAAACTCAGTAGGATTTCCTCAAATGACTTCCCTACACACGCCACTAGGATAAAACTGTTAGCACATTTATATAAAACAATTTATATAAATTAAATCACAAGTGAAACCATTTTCATAAGCCAAACATGCCCTTACCAAGCCATTAAACCAAAACCAAGAAACTAAGGGAAAGCCAACCAAACATTCCACAAGCCATCTCATCATTTACACGTTAGCACAACAACTTCCATCTTGCAAAGCAATGCACACCAAACAACCAAAATGGTGGGACTTCTGCCCAACCCATTCACCCATTCACACCAAACAATAAAAACGGTGGGACTTCCGCCTGACCCATTTACCCATTCACAACTAGAGGTACTTCCTAACCACTGCTCATATGGTGGTTCTTCTGACCACTATCCATCCCCTTTTTATAGTGAGACTTCCCACCCACTTACATACAACATTTCAATCAAACAAGAGAAGTATAAACCCACCATGGTCACAACAACATGCAATCAACCAATTCCATTGCATATCAATCCACTTCAATAAATCACCCATTTATTGAAAACCATTTTCCATGCCAACCATCATTTCAATAAAACAATCCTTTTATTGAAAACCCTTTCCATCAATAATTTTCACAAATCAACCATATCATCTCATTTTAAAACTTCATTTTAAAATCCACAAGAATAACATTTCACCGTAAAACGCCCTTTTTCACCAAAATCCCCAAAACATCACCCAAGGGATTTAAAACCAATTTCGCATAACAATTTACAATTAGTTTTTAGAACAACGGTTAATTTTAACAATGAAGCATTAGTTCTAACCAAGTGGAGTCGAGAGAGAACACACCTACCTTTAGGGTTCCCGAGAAATCGACCCATTAACAATCGCACCTCAAATCCAACGAATGCACCACCGAAACCTCTCTAGATCCCCTTACCTAACATTCAAAAGCCTTTAAAACATCATCCAAGGCACCCGAAACCCTAGATCTACACACAAAAAGGTTATATCTAGAAAAACAAGAAAGATATGGATGTATATCTAGAGGAAAACACAAAGAAACCAAGAGGAGAGACTTACCCAGGAGCAATCACCATCAAAACACCAAGAACCATCTTCAAAATGATTCCAAAATGAGTGGGAATGCTCCTCCTCCCCCTGAGAACCGAAGAACCCGAGTGAGCCATGAGTGGGAGGAAGTTTGGAGTGAAATAGGTTAAGTCCAAGGGAGCCTGAAACTTACAACCCTATTTTTAAGTAGCCGCAAGGTTTGGAAAACTGTGCGCCCAGTACTACTTCAGGAGAAAGCGTCAGCGCAGTTTCCTCGCATAGTTTGGAAAACCATGCACAGGCCGTGCAAAGCCTACTGTCTCTCCTGCACAGTTTCCTGGAGAACCTGCACGGTTTCCACTAACCGTGCTCAAACCGTGCACCCCTTTAAAGGCCTCCAAACTCATCCAAAACCATTCCAAACTCTCCCAACCTCTTCCCAACACATCCCTTGTACTTTTAACAAATAAAAAAGAATAAAAAAAGGCCACATACCTCAAACCAGGGGTACTACAAAGGGATACTTTACTTAAGCAATATTAAGAATTAATTTGGAAATTTAGTTCATATACTATAAACTATACTAATCATGAAAATAAGATTAAAAAACTACAGGATGAAGTATAAACTTATAAAAGTGATGCTATTATATTTAAAAAAGGAGAAAATGTTCTAAATGAAATTCATGGAGAAAATTTAATTGAAAAGGAAAGATTTGGTATAGGTAGTAAGGGTGAAAAACCTAAACTATAAAAAAACTATTTTTTTCATAGTTCTAACAGAAAAAGCAAGTATACTATTAAATGTTTTTATTTTGGTACTAATGTAAATTATACCAAGGACTGATATTTAATAAAACCTCAATTATGTGGTGTAAAAAATGTTCATTATTCAAAATCTTTGTCTAATTTTAATAATAATAGTGTTGACTAAAATAGATCTGTTTGGATTCCTTAGTCTTTGATAGCTAACACTGTTGGACCCAAAAAAATATGGGTACCAAAACAATTATTTGTTTAATTTGGCCTTATATGTAATAAGGGAAAGAAGAGGAAAAGATATATGGTATATGGATAGTGGATGCTCAAGACGTATGAGTGGAAATTCATCAAATTTTTTTCCACTGACCAAAATAGATAGAGGCATAGTCACCTTCAGTGACAATTCCAGAGGAAAAATTATTGGACTTAGAACATTTGGAGATCCAAATACTCTCTCAATTAATAAAGTAATCTATGTACAAGGATTGAACCAAAATTTGATAAGTATATCTCAACTCTGTTATGATGGATACCATCTTGATTTTTCAAATAATTACTATTCTAATTTAAAATATAATTTACTTAAATTTAGAGCACTCAGAACAGATAATGTGTTCACTTTGGATTTAAATTCCTTATGTAAAAAGAAAGATAACTGTTTAACTGGTAATTTAACTGAGTCATGGATTTTTCATAGAATACTTATTCATTTTAATATTTTTTCTTTACAAAATTTATCTAAGAAACAATTAGTTTCAGATTTATCTAGTCTCAAATTCGATAGTGATAGATTCTGTTATGAATGTCAAATAGGAAAGCAACACAAATCCTCCTTCAAATTTGTTAACAATATTGATACTTCGAAGCCCCAAGAACTTATTCATATTAATTTGTCAGGACCATCTAGAATAGAATGTTTAGCTAGAAAATTATATGTATATGTTTTAGTTGATGATTATTCTAGATTTACATTGGTATATTTTCTGAAACTTAAAAATGAATCTTTTTCTATTTTTGAAACTTTTTATAAAAGAGTTGAAAATGAAAAAGGTTTTAAGTTAATTTTGTTAAGTGATAATGGTGGAGAGTTTGAGAATCTATAATTTAATTTTTTTATCAAATATGGGTATTAAACACGTCTTCTTTGCACCTGGAACACCTCAAAAAAATGGAATTGCTAAAAGAAGAAATAGAACTATTCAGGAAATGGGTAGAACAATGATAAATGAATAGAGTCTTCCAACCTACTTCTAGGAAGAAGGTATAAGAATAACATGATATATTATAAATAGAGTTTTAATTCTACCTATTTTCAAAAATACTCTTTAAGAACTTTGGAATAACATATTTCCTATGGTAAAGTAATTTGAGGTTTTTGGATGCAAGGTATATACCTTGAACACAAAGGATAATTCTGGAAAGTTAGATCCAAAAGCTGAGGATGGAATATTCATTGGATATTATGAAACTTATAACTCTTATAGAGTATTTAATAAAAAATCAAGGACTCTGGAAGTATTAGTTCATGTGAAGTTTGATGAAACTGATCCTTTTAATAAAGAGAAAGGTCAAACATATGAAACTGATGATTCTTCTAATAACACGAGACTTGATAACTTGAAAAATAATTTTGAAAATATAAATAAAATTCAGACCATTTCAGAATAACATGATACTAATTAGACTAAAATTTCTTTGCCTAGATAGTCTAGAACCCTAAAGAATCACCATTTAGAGATTGTTATAGGAGATCTTGACATAGGAATAAAATACTAGAAAAAGTATAGGAAACCTAGTGGAATTTTGTGCTTTTCTTTATCAGTTAGAGCCTAATTATTTTGATGAAGCCTTAGAATATGAAAGTTGGTTATTTGTAATACAGGAAGAGATAAATCAGTTTAAAAGAAAGAAAGTATGGAAATTATTTGAAAGACCATAGATTTATCCAATTATAGGAACTAAATGGGTCTTTAGGAACAAACAAGTTGATCAAGGTATTATAACTAGAAACAAAGCTAGACTAGTATCTAAACGATATAATCGAGAAGAAGGTATAGATTATGGTGAAACCTCTGATCCTGTATCTAGACTAGGAGAAATTAAAATTCTTTTATCCTATAAAACTCATATTAATTTTAAATTATATCAGATGGTTGTAAAATCCTCTTTTTTAAATTGATATTTAATGGAGGAAGTCGATGTTAAGCAACCTCCTGGTTTTGAAAATTCTCAAAAACCAGATTTTGTTTTTAAACTTACTAAAGGTCTCTATGGCCTTAAACAAGCACCTATAGTTTGGTATGAGATATTAAGTTCATTTTTTTGAAAAATGGTTTTACTGTTGGTTTGGCAGACCTAACCATGTTTAAAAAAATAGTTTTTCCTAATTTATTATTAGTTCAAATCTATGTTGATGATGATATTTTTAGATCAAAAAATAAAAGACCTTGCAATTTTTTTCAGAACAAATGCAAAAATAATCTGTAATTAGCCTGATGAGAGAGTTAAATTTCTTTTTAGTACTTCATATTTATCAAAAAGATTTTGGAAATGTATTAAATCAAAGTAAATACATTTATGATTTATTGGAAAATTTTGTTCTTGAGAACAATAAGTCATATTCAAATTCCATGTGTAATAATATTAAACTTGACATGGATGAAGCTGTAAAACTACTGGACAACAAGTTATACAAAGGTATGATTGGAATTTTACTATATCTTAATGCTAGTAGACCTGATATTATGTTTTCAGTATGTATTTGTACTATATTTCAATCAAATACAAAACAATCTCATCCTGTTGCTGTAAAAAATATTTTCTTATCTTTAAAAGTAACATTTAATCAATCTATTCTTTATCCAAAAACTTATGATTTTAATTTATTATCACATTCAGATACAGATTTTTGAGGATGTAGATTAGATAGAAAAAGTAAGTCAGGAACTTATCACTTTTTAGGAAAATAATTAGTGTCATGGTCAAGTAAGAAACAACACTCAGTTTCACTATCAACAGCTGAAGGAGAGTATGTATTTTTAGGCAGTTTTTATGCACAAGTGTTCTTGATGAAAAAAAATCTAATGTATTTTGGACATAATTTTAATAATACACCTATTTTATGTGATGATACAAGTGCTATAAATATTTCCAGAAAATATAGTAAGTCATTCTAGAACTAATCATATTTATATTTGACATCATTTTATAAGATACCATGTTCTTAAAAAGGATATAACTTTAGAATTTGTTAATACTAAATATCTATTAGCTGATATTTTTACTAAACATATTCCCACTGATTGTTTTAATTTTATTAAGGGGGAGTTAGGATTATTTAATTTTTAATTAAATATTTGTTTTATTTTATTTACTTTTATTTACTTTTATTTTTTTTATGATTAATTTATTTCTGTAAATATTATTTACATTTATTATTTTTATCTTACAATATTTTATTTTATATATGTTATCTTAAATATATTTATTCCACATAATTATTAAGTTTTTGTAATAATTAATCAATGACACATGATACGACGACAAATGTCATTTGTCAAAAACCTTTCGTTTTCCAAACCCCTCATCTTACAGATCCTATTTACTCAAAAAAAAAAGAAACCCCTATTCGATAAACCCTCAATCTCTGTTCGTCCTTCCAAACACTATGAGCCTAAAACCTAAGATTTTATGATATTCAAGAATGAAAAAAACCAATAGAATCGATGAAGGAGAAGCAAGTGAACCCAAACATCAAAGAACATTAGGTAGAAAAATTCTTCAGGGAAAGGTGATGGATCTAGAATGGTTTTACCAGATGAACTTGCTCCTGAAACAACCACCGTCTTTTCAAGGTCTCAAGACAACTTTTAATGACAATAACTCATAATTTTTTATAAGGTAAAAATAAATTCTTTTTATAAGAGTGTGTAGTTTATTTTTGGAGATACAGAGAATATGATTTTTTCTAGTACTAATGATAGGTATTTCTCTAATTCTAATAAGGTTAAGAAGATTGTGAACTATCCACATAAAAGAGTTTTTCTTTTTGACCCTATGTCGATTTGAGATAAAGAACATTCTTCCAAAGACATTATGTTTTTTCTATTCAACTCAACACATATTAGAAATATTTTTTTTAAGGATTTAGAACTTGATCATAAGATTTTGGTGAAATTTATTCAGACTAGAATAGCACCAAGGATGACTGAGATGGAGAAAATACTTTACCTAGACATGTATATCATGTTTCTTTTTTCTAAGTGATTTAAAAATAAATTTTATGAGGTATTTATTTAGATATCTTCATTACTTTTGTTCACCAGATGATAGAATGAATTTTTATCCATATGGATGGATAATTTCATGGATTTGTTTTAAGAAAGATATGATTAGACTAGTTAAGGAAAGTGTAAAATGTCATCATAGTAATGTGTTGAATGCTGGAACATTAAGAAAACTTGGTTTTTTCTAGAGAACTGTGAAAGGAAATATTTTACCTATTAGAGTAGAGGAAGAACCGAGCTCATGAGATTTTTCTCAGGGAGAGAAAGCTAGTGTTCAAAAGGAGGGAGTATATGAATCTCGAAAATATGCATTTTCTCAACCATCCAAGAGAAGTCTAAGATTTAACAAAGTAGAAGAAGAAGAAGAAGAGCAGAGTCAGGAAGGACTTGTGATGAAACCAAGAAAGAGAAATGCTTCTAATATTGAAGGGAAAATGTTGGATTATAGATAAGAAATAAGTTCAGTTCATATAGAAGAAACATTTATTGAAGAGGAAGTTCAGGTTGAGAGTCAAGATAGAGAGCGCACAATTGTATCGTTAGATAATGAACTGATAGTATAAAGTATTCTAGTGGAAATAGTTCAAGGAAAAAATATTAAATCTAAAAATGTTCAATCAATTTTTGTTAGTAAAGAAATTAGTGAATAAGGAAATGTTCAAGAAGGGAAACTTTTACGAGAATCAGTTATAGAAATTCAAACTTTAAGGGTAGATCAGACTGTGGGATAGTCAAATCATATTTTTGGTGGGTAGAATGAAGATTTGGAAAATCATCCATTTTCTTGGGAAGAATATATAATGAATATAGTGGAAGATCCCTTGCCTACTGAAAATGAAAATCATGATATTAATGTAAATGACAAGTCATCTGATTCATTATCTCATAAAGTTGAATAGGTTGTGATGAAATTTATTATGTTTCAAGAGGAGAATTCCAATCAACAGTAGGAACTAAAATTGAAAAGAAAAATATTCAGGATCTTAATGAGAATACTATTTCTAAAAGGGATTTTGATACCTTCAAAAGACACATGTTAAATGAGATTTGGAAGATCAGATCTTAAGCTGTGTCAAAAGAAGATTTTGTAGAATTAAAATGGTACTTTGGAATTTAGTTTGAATCTGTGAAAGGTTTAGTGAATTAGGCCAGTGCATCTACTCCTACTCCTTCAAAAAGTGTAGATTTAAATATAATATTTTATGCCATTACATCCATTATGGTAGATATGAGTATTGAACTACATGATCTTTAATGAAATAGTGCTCCACTATCAGTTTTGTTGGAAAATAAAAAATTTCTTATGGATTATTTAACTCAAGGAGAACCAATCATTATATTGATGTTGAGAAAGTTTTCCAAGAAGTTGGAGCTATTCATGAAATAAGAGGAAAGTATTCATGTGTTTCTGAAAGTCAATATTGTGGAGAATTTCTATGTTAATAATGATTCCAAGAAGTTGATAATTCAGCTAGGAGATAGTTTGATGAAGAAGATGAGATTGCAGATGGCTGATCTGAAGGATATGTTTGAATCCATAAAAAATTCTCATCTAGCCAATCCTAATCCTTCTTTTTATTTCCTACCTTTACCCCTGACAATGACAATTTTTTATCATTCACAAAATCTATTGAATTCATGTATTTATTAATCAATGAGTTTGTTTTCAATATATGAGTTTTTTATATGTACTTATATATATATATATATTTGTCTAATATCCAAAATATATTTAACTTTATTCATTACAGTTACTTATAACTTTCAGTTCTCATTCTGTTCAATTTTAAATGTGTTTTATTATGTTTCTATACTTTATTTTGATATCACGAAAAGGGGGAGAAATTTAGATAAAAAAAATATATCTTTTATTTGAGACATTCAAATATTTCTTATTTATTTAAATAATTCATAATTTTATTTGGGAGAAATTAGATAACACAACATTTTATTTAGAGAAATTTAAACATTTCTTTGAAATCTATCTTTGGGAGTGAAATTCAAATATTTATTCATTATCAAAATAATTCCGTCAAATAGAAATTATTTTATTTTAATGTTTACAAAATTATAAATTATTTTTTTATAAGATTATAATTTTAATTTATGGGTTTTGTGATCATAAAAAAGGGGGAGATTGTTAAGAATGTATTGTCTAAAAAATACTCTATAAATGTTAGTGATTTTGATTCTCATAAATACCCTTGTTTGTTTTACTAATGACTTTATTTTGAGTGTATTTACGGAAATTTATATTCATTATAATTCTTATATTGAAATATTATTCGACTATTTATTGCGAGAAATATTTGTTAAAGTGTTCGGAATGCTCTTAAGCGTCTTCGGGAAACACTGTTCACTGTTTTTCATTTACTAGAAATACTCTAAATTTAATACATCGAAGAAAGTAACATATGGAACAAAGATTATGTTTATGTTTAAAGATCATCATGTGTGGTTAATCAACCTTATGTTTGATGAAACATATAGTTAAGGAAAATTAAATTTGGATAAGAACCTTACGTTTTCCAAAAAGAAAAAGTATAGTTAAAGAACCATAAAAATGTATGGAACTTTACAAACGTATGGATCATCATCCTTACTTTTATGATCAACCTTACTTTGTCAACCTTATGTTTGGTAAAGTGGATGAATGGATAATAGCTATTATGTTCATAGATCTATGCTAAATGAAAAAATGTATGGATCATCAACCCTATATTATGAAGTTGAACCCTACTTTTGTTTTTTTTTTCAATTTTTTTAATGGAACCTTATGTTTGACTTTTCAACGTCGGAAATTTGAATTTACGTCTTTATCAGATAATTTTTGATAATCTTTGTGGAATTTCAAGATGATTTAATTCTTGATTTCAATTTATTCGAAGATCATTTTAAATGATTTAAAGAGTCGTTTATAGAAGATAATTTCTCTTCAATTCTTTAGTGAAGTTATGATTACTCTGAGCTGTATTCTTTGAATTTGGATTCACACGATTTATTAGGCATCTTTTGCAGATCTAAAATATTGCTATGAGATAAATTGTTATATATATATTTCTATGTCAGATATTTTAATATGATGATCTGAATATTTCTTGGTAGTATATATAATTCTTATTCTTCAATATTTCTCGTACAAAATTTTCACTACTCAGCGATCAAGAATCTAAGATTTAGGGACTAAATTTTTGAGATATACATGTACAAATTTGGAATCATAATGATATGTTTTTTTTGCTATTATTAAAATCAAAGACTTGCAACCTGATCTCTTCAGATATATTTCATGATTATTTTTCTTTTGATGTTGAAGATCCTTCTTTTATCAGTTGCGTGCAATTGCAACTGTGAGCTACATCTGTTTGTCACCAAACTACATCTTATCTATATTGAGTTTTGACTACTCATATTCAGTAATGGGGGAGTGTTAGATTCTTTCACTAATCTATGTTTTTATTGGTTCCCTATAAAAGAACCAAAAGGCTCTATTTTTAAGCCTTTTTTGGTAAGTGTTAAAATTGCCCGCACTCAGTTATGGATCTGTCTTAAGATACAAGGTCCTTACTAGTGAAATTCACTAAGATCGCAGAGAGGATGATTGGTGTAGTGGACTAGGGGACATTCATTCCCCGAACCACTATAAATTGTGGTGCCTTGTTCTCTATTAATTATCCACTACATATATATTCTCATACAGAAACGCCTCCAACTCTATCTATTATTTATTTGAATCGACAGAATTGTGAAATTCTTGAAAGAACACAATTCAACCACCTCTTGGGTTATCAATTTAGCTATTCTAAACTAACATATATAACTTGTTAATAAGTTAAATAAATATAATAATAAACATTAAAATGTTTTTGAACAAATTATACAATTAACATATTTTATTATTCAGGATTATAGGAAATGTTTTTGACAAATGAAACTCGAGATAATGGATTCTTGTCTAACTTTTACTTTCATGATGCATACATCCTAATCACTACTTATTTATTTTTTGTGGTGTATCTACTGACTATTTCGATGTATTATATGATAAATTATTTTATCTTCATGGTATCTAAATGTTTCATCTGATTATTATTATTTTTTGGTTTTTATTTCATATGTTACTACAGTTATTGGGAGATTTTTAGGCTCTCTTTTATTTCTGTGAGACTTATTCCATTTGCACCATTTATTTTTGTTATATTGTGTATCTACTACCCATCAATGTATTTTATGATTCTTATCCTTTAATATATGGGGTTTTACATATCATTTTTATGATCTCTATTTTATAGGGTTAATGGCTTCAAAGTTACCAAAGTTGTAATGGGGTTTGTCACAATTTGTCTTCTTTGAGACATTTTATATATTATACACCAATATTCTTTTATGTGGTTTATCAAATTCTGATTTGACTTGTAATATCATGAATCTAATTATTCTCATGATATTATAAGTTTCATTTATTGTTATTACACTACATGAAATTTCAGTTTTCTCACCTGCTAAAGTGGGCGACCACCATTGGCCGTCTCTAAAGAGGGTATTAGCGACCACCATAGTCGGTTGCTAATACGAGAGTAAAATTCCAGCCAGAATTTTCCAATGAGCCAGCTTCTTCTTACCTCCTTCTTTAGATGCTGAAAATACAATGTGCCACTGTCTATGCCGCACACCGCCACTCTTCATGCCATACCTTGCCTCATAACTACACACCCATGACTGCCGTCTACGTGCCTGAAATTCCCAACCCCTCACCCTGGACTTTAGGTGATCTCAACCCTATCACATGAACACCCCAACATCCACCTTCCATTGTGTGTCATCCATGGACAGTGGGGGCAAGTTCTCGTGTCCCTTGCAACACATATGCTGAGACGAGGACCCAGATGAAGACCTCACGACCCTGCGTAGATGTGAAACATCAGAGACCTCCAATGGCGGTCGGTAAAGGGTTTTATCAAAGAAGTTAACATGATTTCCAAAAGTAGTGACTAAGATGTCTCTAAAGCCTTTTAGTAGCCGCTATTGGAGGTCACTAAAAGCTATAATTATAGTAGTGTTCTATTCATGGGGTTAATGGTTCAAATTTTTAAAAGTGGCGTGGGATTCTATAGAATGTTTGAAGATTATTTTCATCAAGAATGTTTTAATGATATTTTAATGGCATTTAAATTCCTAAACATAAAAAATAATAATTATTAATTATCATCCACTGGGGATATTTTGTATTGATATCATGCTCATTCATTTTTGTATGGATTATGTTTGTTTCAAAGAGATTTTTATTTAAACCATTTCATTTCCATGGTTTAATCATATTTCAAAGATATTTCTATTTAACAAATTTACTTTACGAAGTTTATTCATGTTTCAAAGATATTTCTATGGAACCAATTTACTTTCCATGGGTTAATAAGGTTTTAAAAAGGTTTTTATTGAAATTATTTCTTTTCCATGAGTTAATCAAGTTTTGAAGGGGTCATTATTTAATCTGATGAGTTTATGAAAGATTTTATGAGTGAGAATTTTGTAGTGGTACTTAGAAATTTTATGGCTTGTTACATGATAAACCAATGATGAGTGGTTCTGTGATAGACCAATGATGCATTGGTTTATGATAACCCTCAAATGAATTAGGTATGTAAGTCGGTCATATGACTATTCCATTTTTAAGATTGATATGTACTGAAGCCGACCTCATGGTTATTCCATTCATAAGTGTGATAAGCATAATAATGTCCCAAGATACCTTTATGTTTTTTCTATGGCTTATCTGAGTTAATAATATTTCTAAGGATCGATATTGATATCAAGTGGACCAGGATTATTGATTCTGATGAATCTTTCCTATGCCGTGATTTCATATTTTATTCTCTAGGTATTGATGGTTATGATATCTCGTATTATTAGCTCATGAACTTTGATTATGTCATCATTCCGTTATGCACTATTTTTATCATTGATGATATTTAATTGTTAATACTTACGATTACTCTTACTGATCATATGAGATAACCATTCCTTTGTTCCTTTTTCCCAGGTTTTAAATAATGATGTTGAATGATTTATGTCTAAAAATTATTTTACAAGGATGATATTTACGACCGATTTTGAAATAAGAAAAACTGGGTTAAATAGTATATGGTGTTCAAATTTATGAACCAGTTTTTCATGAGTCTAATTTGATGTGAATTGTTTATAGAGTAGTTTTTCTTAATTCTATAATACTATAAACCTAAATGGACCTCCAAAATTTAAGGTATCCAAGATTTGATTTTTGATGTTGTATGGATTTGACAAAAAAATTGGGTCAAAATTATCAGCATCATAGCCAGAAATGTAAAGTCTTGGATTTCTAAACAGGATCCAGGAGTGTGGGTTCTGGGATGTTATAATTGCTCTCAAATGGAGGTTTAAATAAATTTTGAGATTAGGATGTTTTCATATGAGGTTATCTTAAGAGTTATTCATACCATCATAGGACAATAAGCTTATGATAGATCATAAGATCAAAGTTTTAAGACACCCCATTTGAGGTTTTTAAGTGGTAAAATTTTTGTGGTAGTTAATGAAATTTTAGGAGACCTTTTTTGGGTTGGATTATATGTAAAACTATGTTTTAATGTGATGTATTCCTTTAAATTTTTTAGAAATTTTTTTAAGGTATTTGAAACCTTTAGGTTTTATATGACATAGTATGTTGAAGTAATTATGGGACCAAAAGTATTATGGTATAGATAACCACATGATTGAAGATTTATATGGGGACTAAGTGGATAATGTTACTTCAAAAGAACATTTCCATCTTTTGAGATTGAAATCCAGAAGGTATAATATAACCCATGAGGTTAATACACTCTTTAATTTTGAGGTTATTGATGTTATTACGGATATAGGGGTTTGGAATGATTTAGTTTGAACTTTGGGTATTACTATTGAATTTGTAATATTAGTGTATCATTCGAATGTTTAATCATTTTGGAAATTTATCTACCATGTTCTAACAATTTTGGTTTTGGTTAATGTCTAAAGAAAGGTGGAATATATTTTCTATACCTTTTATGGTTATGTGGTATTTAAAATTTGATTTTAGTTCTTCCAAAATTAAAACTTCATCTTGAATGCTCATAGTTTATAAAAAAATATGATATTTTGAAGGAAATTGATTAAATAATGTAATTATACTCATCAAGTAAGTTTATTTACACTTGTAATAGATGGTATGAGAATTATTTAACATTAGAAAAAATATGTTGAAATAAAATGTTACCATATTACCATCTTTTATAATGACATAAATGAAATTTTCCACATCTATTTGGATTTTGGTTTTTTATTAATTGATTTACTCTTGACCACATTCTCTATCACTTTCTATTAGTCAACAAGAATTATCTTTTCCTTCCAAATAAATATTTCAGTTTCCCACCTATATTCACCAAATGTTGAATACTATTTATATGTAACTTCCTGTGACCTTCAGGTTTCCCAACATACCTTTTCAATAAGATGTTTTATTTACCCTTTTTACGCTGTGGGTTTCAATAAAATAATTCAAAAATTGTTAACCCCTTGATAACCAATGAAAATTTGAAGGGTGACATTCATTTTAAGAGGGGTACGATGCAACATCCCTGGATTTTAAGAAATATATTCTTTCAAATTAATTTATGTCCGTTGATAGCTTGTGTTATATGGAATGCATAGTTTATCTTTCATTTTATAGAACACCAATTTTATCTTTCATTTCTTGTAACATTGTGTTTCTTTGATAATTGGTGTTACAGGCAATGTTGAGTCTTACCAAACAAAATTATACAATTGATATTATTATTTAATATGGAAATAATCACCAAGCTACTATATTGGCGAGTGTGAGTAATACTAAATATATTATGTTTACACAAGTTTATAAAATGGCTTAAATTTCATCCAATATACTTGGTAGTCATAATAGAAGAATAAATCCAATTTTTTGATTAAAAAGATGTATGTTTTTAAAAGGCAATTTCACCACCTTTTAACAGCATAACTATTTTAAATATAATTTCTAACACTTTTATAATTTTTATATGAAAAAATTAATCTTCATTTTTTTATAATGGAATATGAATATTTACCATGGGCGATTTTTAGTATTTTTCTGGCAAGTTTTATTTTTTGATGAGTAATGAAAAAACAACATTTTAATTGAAAAAGTATTTTTTGTATAATTTATTTATATGGTTAAATTATATTTTAAATTGGTTTTAAAGTATAATAAATTAAATTATATATCAATAAATCCAATATATTTTAATAAATTTAATTTCACATTAAAATTGGATATAAAAACAATTCAAACTTTTGAACTTTCTCCTTAAAAACTCTTTATCTTACAATGTATGTGGGATTAATTTTAAATTAATTTTATCCACTACTATGAATTCAATATGTATATATATATATATTGAATTAGTATGATTTTTTTCTAATAATATCAACTTAATCTTTTGACCAAAAATATTAGTGAAAGTAGTTAAAATTAATAAAAATGATTAAGGTCAAAACCAGATTACTTAATAATTAAACTTAGAATACATGGTGTATAAATGACCCATCACTTCTAAAAAACCCATTTTCAAGACATATTTCGTCATTAACCACCTTATTATTTATTTTACGAGTTATTGAGATACTATTCCATGAAAGAGACTAAGGAAAAACAAAAAAAGAAACCTTGCATGCCTTTAACACTTATAAATCTTTAGAGTTGGGTAGAAGTTATATAGGTATGGTTATAAATATTATTTTTTAAGATACATTTTCTATTTTTATCATTATAATTTATATTTAAATTTTTCTGATTATGTAATTATATTAAATTCTTAAGAAATGCCAACACATGGATTATATAGTTAACAATTCAATATAACAAATGCTATTTTATTAAATGATTTAAAATCATTAAAAATATTTTCTTTTTCCAGATGATTTTTTATTTTTAATAAATATAAAATATAGTCTATTTATGTTACAATTTATCTTTTATAATTAAAATACTTAACCCTAAATAATGAAAACATTGTTAGTGCAATTAGGGTTAAAGAGGTGTTTTTACGCGTTACATAAGTTTCTATTAAAATTAATTTTGAACAAATACAGGAATTTTATTTTATAAATTAGATGTAATATTTTATAAATAGTGGGACTAAATATTATAATATTTCTCACTATAATTTATTCTTAATGGTTTAATTACATTGGTTACAAAACTAGTTACCTAAATGAAAAACCCAAAAAAATAAATAAACATTAATACTAAGAAACAAAATGATAAAAATTATCTTCATTTTGTGTGTTGTGAGTGATTATTGAACATAATTACCATTTTTCCATTAGTTTTCTATTTTGGAAGCACATTAGGCAAGATATACCTCCCAATAGTGTTTACCTTTTGGTATTTACAAGAATAACACTCCCTCTCCATTATAAACAGACACACACCCTCCCCTTATCTTTACACCATTCAATCCATTTTGGATCGTACAAAACCTTCAAAAATAATATACCAAATTCCATCCTCTCATATTATAAGACCCAATTTTTTGTGTAAAGAAATACAAGGAATCCATTTTGTGTAAAAAAAAATTAGTTACCAAAAAATACAACACATTCTCCAATGATCATTTTTTTTTTCTTTCTCAAAAAACATAATTTTTTCTTATTAATGTCTTATATAAAAACATATGTATAAAATATTCTTAGAATTATATATGTTAAATGTTCGAACTACACCTACACACACTTATATCAAAGGGTAACAAAATTATCAATAATGTACGATGAACTGCTGCCTCACGATCTGATGTTGTTTTTTTCCTTTACCAACCCTCATGGTTTGGAATTATAACAGACACCCTATTTTTATATGATATATATATATATGATATTTATTTTTTATTCATACTTTAATAATTTTTATATAACACATACCTTTATGCGTTCTATTTAGTGTAAATATGATAACATCATTTGTGGATGTGTGGCCTACCGCCTCCTCAAAGAGTTATGATACGTTCACACCTTAAATGGAATGTTTCAAGTTTGAGTATAATTAAAAATATTAGTCATAAATGAAATATATATTTTTTCATGACATAATTATGTTTCTGAAAATATAATATATCATTTTATTTATTACCATTTCACACACTAAAAAGTGAATACGTAGTTCATGGACGTGTGGACTACTACCGAATTGAAGCGATGCGATTAATTTTACATCAAAATAATTATATATATTAATGTATATGAATAAATAATATGGAATATATGATATAATTATAACTATATAATGATAAATTTTACTTACCATTTTTCCATAACGATCGTTGAAAAATGCAAACATTACTCATCCGTATGTACGAACTACCGTCTCAATGATTGTAACTTTGGTTAAATTCTCATAACCATATTTCAGGATTGGTTTTAAAAGTTTAATTCATTTATAAATATGAAAATTATTGCATGTTTATTATTATTTATGGTTTTATATAATGACCTCATTGACCATAGTCGACCTATTGAAGTCAGATTTGGGACACAAGCTGAATATGGTAAAAACATCCGACTTAAGAATTATTGATTAATTAATTGAATATTACTTATTTATAAGTTAAATAAAAGTAATAATAAATATGTAAAAGGTTATTAAGAAAATATATAATTAATATAAGTTAATTATTATAAATATAGAGAACAATCATGGAAAACCAAACTTGAGGTAAGGGATTCTTGTCCCACTTTTACTTTCATGAGGCAGATGTCCTAATCACCACTTATTTATTTTATGTGTTGTATATACGTCCAATTTTGTTATATTATGTAAAGACCCGAAAATTTAAAGGAAATCTGTTTCTTAAATTCTTTATATTTTAGGAGTTCATAGTTTCTGACGGCTTCTGATTCAGAGGCCCGATGTTCTTAGAATCAATTTCTGATGTTTTGTTTAGGTGCATTCAGTAAACGTACATACGAGTTTTTCTATCTTTTGAATTGGTGATCGGAATTGAAATATGAGGACACTGATGAACTCACAGCGCCGATATTCTCTTAAGGATACCTCTACCGTAGTTGCATTTGGTCGAGGGTAGAAGTTATAAATTGGGGTTGCGAATTAAGAATTAAAGATTAAATAAAAATGTGTGTATAACACATTTTTATTTAGTTGGTGGTTTTTATCTCCAAAGAGAAGTTGGAGGTGGGAACCACCTCTCACATAACCTCCCATGGGAGGATATTGTGTGGTGGGACCCACAGGAGTTCAAACTCTCCACCTCCCCTTTAAACTACCTTTAACCCCCACATAATTATATTAAATTGTGGGAGACTTTTAAACTTTTAACTCCCTCAATTTAATTTTGAAAACTCTCCACCTCCCACCCTCTCTCATTAATGTGCCAACACCATCAAATTAATTAATTAAGCTCCCTCAATTAATTGATTTATTTGATTTATTTTGAATTGCATGGTATCATTAAAAATAGGAGGGAGCCTATTATTTTATTTTCTTGGAAAATATTTGGTTGAGAGGATTTGGGAGAATTGGAAAGAAAGTGTTCTTCCATGAAGAACATCTCCGATGAAGAACACGAAGAACTTCTCCAATGACCACCATCCACGTTAAATAAATAGACGCCATCCACAAGGAACATCTCCAACAATAATTCTTCTCTTCGGATGCACCCCAACATCAATGAAATCGACGTCCGTCTTCTGCGATGCCCGACTTCCGGGACACCGTCTTCAGCGGCTCATCGACGTGAAACATAAAATACGAGGTAGGGGGTTGTTTTTAGTTGTCTATAATTCCAAACTTCATCGTTCTAATTATGGAATATGAATTACCAACTGTTAATGACTAACAAGGAGGGTTCGGGCCGCTTGAACACAACCCAAATCTCCCCCATACTTGTTGGTTTTATTGGCGACGGAGGCATAGTCGAAAGGGCATGGTGCCGTCGCACAACGCTGACCATGGCCAAGAGGCGGTGGCGACTGAAGGCGGCGACATCCGAAGACCCCGTCCTGGTTGGGCCGAATTGGTGGTAGAACGGTGCCGTCGCGCTGGCCGCATGGAGGAGGACCGTGACCCGCAATTGCGGGCCGCTCGGCCAGCCTCAGGCCGACCGAGCTGGAAGAACCTGCCAGCTACGGCTGGCCGGGTAGGAGGATCACGACGCCCGCAGGCACCCCGTGGTGGCAGAACCATGACCCGCTTCCATGGGCCGCTCGGTGGGAAAACTAGCTGGCTTGTTGCCGAGCGGGCTCAAGAAACCATAGTGCCATGTGGGAAGAATAGTGGCCCGTTGTGTGGGCTGCTCTCGCCTAATAGAACCACCCAATTTCAGCCGGCTAGGCAGCAAGGAGGGGTGGCACCGCTCGGCGTCACTAGGTGATCCGAACCGGCCCACAACCTAGGTCGGGTCCGCGGGTGGGCTGCACCCCACCGGGTCGGGCCGACCCTACAACCGGGTCGGATCTGCCAGGCTGGGTCCAAGGGTGGGCCGCGCTCCACCGGGCTTGGCAGACCCCAGCCGGGTTGGACCCACCGAACTGGGTCGGACCCGCCGAACCGGGTCGGACCCGCCGAACTGGCCGGGTCAAGAGGGTTGGGCCAACCCGCTGAACCAGGTCAAGTGGGTCGGCCAGCCCACTCGGCTTGACGGGCCGGACCCGTATTTTCTTAAACACGAATATCTATTAGACCGCGCATTTGATCGACGCGCCGTCTGCGGAATTGGGACCCTCGTGATGAGGTGGTCCTTTTGCGATACTATAAGTGAGTTTTGGACATCTTTGGAAAACGGCTGGGTTTGGACCAAGCGTAAATCCAACCGGGTCCCTGGAACAGAAAAGACAATAACTCTCAGTCTAGATGTCCGATTGACTCGCCGTCTATCACATTGGGTTCCTTTTGATGAGACGAAACTTCAAGATACATCAACTCTGGATTTTTTTATCATTGATATATCAACCCCTTTGCTCGAGGAGTGGACCCTCCCAGAATCGAGCGTGCTGTGTGCAGGAACCCTAGAGATGGCTGCGACGACTACCGTACTGGAATCCTCTACAGGTTCGATGATGACGAATACTGTACCGGAATCCTGTGTGGGTTAGATAGTTCTGATAGAGTAGCTGGTCCTATATCATGTGTGGATCTAACAATATAGATAAATTAGTGACTACATCTAATCATCTCTATTACTCTAGAATAGATGGTCTGTATCCTGTGTGGGTCTGACAGCTTAGACGAGATAGCAGGACTGTATCCTGTGTGGGTCCAATAGCTTAGATGAGATAGCTAGCCTGTATCCTGTGTGGTTCTGACAGCTAAGACGAGATAGATGGCCTGTATCATGTGTGGGTCTGACAGCTTAGCTGGTCTTGTATCCTATGTGGGTCCGACAAATTAGATGATCCTGTGGCTACCTCTGATCATCTATATCTCTCTAAAATTGTGGCATACCTTTGTGAGTTGAGTTATCTCTTTCAGCCATTATCATCATGATGATTGACTTTGCTTCCTTTGTGGAATTGGTTTGTAGTTGGGCTCGAGAGTTTGAGGCGGAATGAGATTGGTAACTTAGGTATATTAATGGGCATATACCTAAGTAGGGTTGATTGATACTTCATGATTGTATCTTACTTATTTTTTTTATCCTTAGTGGATATTGTGAGACCTTGTGGGTCTCGGGGTCCCTACTGAGTATCGTTATACTGACCCCTACACAGGCTATGCCCACACCTCATTGTGTTGGATGTAGATGATGGAAAATGCTGATGGAGGCCGAGAGCACCACGACTGGACTATACCCAGAGGTAGAACTTGAGACGAGTCAGAACATAGAGGAGACTGATGGACGTGAGTGATGAGGTGGCCATCTATACCTACCCTTCTGGTATGAATCCCTGATGGACGATCCAGGAACTGCTCTTTACTTTCAGCTGTTTTTCCCTTTTTACTTATACTTGTTGTTCCGTTGGGTTTGTATACTGGCCCATTTACGTTCCATCACACTCTTTTTTATTAAATTTTACTCAGTGTTTACTTTTTTTGCGTACTATGTTGTGTTTTTTTACTTTCATAAAGGAAATGCCTTCCCAGCTTAGGGATTTATGCCTTTGGTGCTAGTCGCCAGCCCCTGGGCTATAGAAGGCGGGCTTGGGGTAGTCATGGCACAGGCACCGAGGACGGGTCATGAAAAATTGGTATCATAGGAGTTAGTTCTACCATAGAAATCAGGACTCTGATCATTCTTTTCTGTAAATAAATGATGTTAAGAGTATTGAGTGTGGTTTTCAGTCCAGGGATTCCAGTGTTTGTGCGTCGGATGATGTATCCATACAGGACCCTAACCTCTGATTTTTGACTTAGTTCCTAAAAACATTGATTGCGTGTGTGTTTCCTTCAAAAAAATTTTCATTGTGATTACTTTGTGTCAGCTCACCAGGTATACTATTTTGACTGTGGTGCACCTATTTCTTTTCAGAATTGCCCCACGAAGGCAGCCAACTAGGGTTCCGAGTTTCGTACGAGATGGTAGCCCACCAAGGGATGAGGCCATGGTGTAGGGCCCCATCAAAGTAGAGGCACCAGCGGTACCACTACCTGCAGGTCCACCAATACCACCAGCCCCAGAAGCAGAGAGTGAACGCCGATTAAGTGCGCTTCACGAGTTCTAGTGCCACAGGCCGCCCAGGTTCCGGGGAGAGACAGACCCAAAAACAATTATGGATTGATTGGAGGCTGTTGTGAGAGTTTTCAGATTGGTAGGGACACTAGCCGACCTTTTGGTGATCTTTGCTGCAAGTCTTCTGCATGCAGCAACAGGTAGATGGTGGAGCCTAATTCTCTAGGAGCATGATGAGGCATCACTTCTCTGGGCAGACTTCTTGAGCATGTTCTGGGTGGATTTTGTTCCAGCCACCCTTCGTGCAGTGCAGATTCAGAAGTTAATTCATCTGCAGCAGATCATCATGAAATTAGATCATTACTCAGCGAGGTTCACTGACCTCTCACGCTACTCCACAGATATGGTACGGGACACATTCTTCAGGGCCCGGACCTTCGAGCAGGGACTCAGCCATGAAATTAGGGCTTCGACGATTCCCCTCAGCATCCCGACGCATGCATGGGTGCTAGAGCGAGCCCTTCTAGTGGAGAGATTTCTCGCTGAGCAGTCACCAGAAGCGAGACCCACCACTAGGCGACACATAACAGAGTATTCTACAACTGGTAGTAGAAAGATGACGCAGAGGTCCATGTAGACCAGGCCATCAGGTGGGCGATCCCAGGATATAGGTTCAGTTGCGAGGGGCACATGAATCAGAGTCAACTATACGAGGAGAAGGTAGTGATATGCATCTATCGGGCCGGGCCACATGGCTCATGACTGCCCGACCCTTCATGCAGAGGAGCATCATACAGTTGAGGGACATCCCAGGAAGAAGCAGAGGATCGACTATGTTGGTCTTCAAGGAGCAGGCAGATGTGGAAAAGGAGCTAGCCGAGCAGCGGGTGGTGGACGAAGCTTCGAGGCTCTACCACCACCACCACCAGGAGGTCCACCCTGACCACAGGGAGCTGGGGGACAGAGGTGGGCTTAGCACTAGGAAGTTGAGACCTATGACCACATCACAACTGAGATGATTTGAGGTACTATCTGTGTATACTCCACCCTTGGTGAAGTACTCATATACACAGGTACAAGTAATTCTTTTATTGCCGTTACCATTTTTCGGAGCTCAGAGATTCTGATGGAGCTGTTGGCTCGATCCTTACGGCTAGAGAATCCTAAAGGAGCAGACCTGATGATTACGCACTGGTGCCGACAATGTGATCTTACTCTAGGAGGAAAGATCTTCTACTGGGATCTTCTTGTAGAGGTGTCGAGGCCTTACAACGTCATCTTGGGTATGGACTGGTTATCCACAATTCATTCTCAAATTGACTGTATTAGGCACAAAGTGCGGTGTGTCCGCACGGATGGGACCAGGTTCACCTTTACCGGCGAGAAGGGAGCCATAGCAGTGCAAGATGGACTTAATTAAAGGGAGGGGAAGTTGATCAGACATCAGTTGGCAAGTCTCATCCTTGGAGCGGTTGATGTGCAGAGTCCGAGTTTTCCTACTGTGGTGTATCAATACGCAGATGTTGTTTCTGATGATGTTCCACGACTACCTCCTCGTAGAGAGGTAGACTTCTACATAGACCTGTACCCCAGGACAACACCAATATCTACCCCAGCATATAGGATGGCTCCTGCCGAGCTTCGTGAGCACCGGGTATAGCTGGAGGACATGCAGGGGAAGGGATTTATCCGACCTAGTGTTTCACCCTGTGCATCACCGATTTTGTTCACCAAGAAGGAATATGGGATCTTACGACTGTGTGTCGATTATTGTCACCAGAATCAAGTGACCGTGAAGAACATGTACCCACTCCCAAGTATTGACGACCTATTTGATCTTCTCAAGGGAGCATGATGGTTCTCGAAGATAGACCTCAGGTCAGGCTATCACCAGCTCAAAGTTTGAGACGAGGATGTGCAGAAGACGACCATCAGGTGTCGGTATGGCCACTACGAGTTCTTGGTTATGCCCTTTGGCATAACCAACACACCAGCAGTGTTCATGAGTCTCATGAATAGGATCTTCCAGACTCACCTTGATCAATTTGTCGCACTCTTTATCAAAAATATACTGATTTACTCGACTACTAAGGAGGATCACGCCTACCATTTGCGGGTGGTACTAGATACACTCTGAGAGAACCAACTTTATGGTAAACTCTCGAAGTTCCAGCTCTGGAATTGAGAGGTTCACTTATTGGGAAACTTCATCTCAGAGACTGGAGTTGCAGTAGATCCAGCAAAGATCGAGGAAGTACTTGATTGGGAGCCACCTAGGAGTGTGACGGAAGTGTGGCGTTTTCTAGGACTAGTTGGGTACTATCAGAGATTTGTGCCAGACTTCTCCAGGGTTAGAACACCGCTTTCAACATTGACAAAGAAGGGGAAACCCTTCGTGTGGTTAGAGAGATTCCAGTATATCTTTCAGGATATGAGGAAGAGGTTGACCAGTGCGCCCATCTTGAGGATACCGAAGGAGGGCATTCGGTACATAGTTTACCGCGACGCATCAGGGACCAGAATTGGGTGTGTCCTGATGCAGGAGTGAGCGGTGATCACGTATAGTTCACGGCAGTTGAGACAAAATGAGAAGAACTACGCTACCCATGACCTGGAGTTACTAGTAGTGGTCTTCTCCTTGATGATGTGGTGGAACTATCTGATGGGTGAGCGTTTTACAGTCTTTTCTGACCACGAGAGTCTCAGGTACATCTTCTCATAGAAGGACCTGAACTTGAGACAGCGGTGATGGCTTGAGTTCCTCCATGACTATGACTTTGAGATAGTCTATACTCCTAGAAAGGGGAACGTTGTAGCACATGCTCTCAACTAGAGATCAGGCATTCAACTGATAGGAGAGGGGACATAGTAGCTGGCTGCATTGTAGATATCCTTTGTGGATAGATATGGAGCTTCGTTTATGCAATCTCTCACATTCACTCCACTTCTTTAGTGAGTTAGAGAGGCGCAGCGTGGGGATGCTTACTGTGAGACGCAGCATGCTGAGATATCCACAGGGTAGGCGCCTGATTGATTTTCTGAAGGTGGGGAGCACGACATCCTCTTCAGGGGATGTACCATTGTACCGGTTGAACTACAGGAGGAGGTGTTAAGGGATTTCCACACTTCCCCTCTAGCGGTACATCCAGGAGCGGTAAAGATGTATCAGGACCTCAGAAGACAGCACTGGTGGCCGGGTATGAAGATGGCGGTAGTAGAGTTTGTCTCGCGATGCCTCACGTGTCTTCAAGTGAAGGTGGACCACCAGGTTCCAGTAGGCTTGGTTCAGCCCTTAGAGGTCCCAGATTAGAAATGGGATAGGATATCCATGGATTTATTGATAGGACTTCCACGCACATCCAGAGGAAAAAACTCTATATGGGTGATTGTCGACCGACTCTCTAAGTCGGCCCACTTCCTACAGATCATAGAGAATGGCTCAGTAGAGAGCTTGGGACACCACTACATTTAGGAGATCATACGACTTCATGGTGTTCCATCGACTATCGTCTCCGATCGAGATGCTCATTTCACTTCCTGGCTTTGGAAGGTGTTACAGGAGGCTTTTGGGACGTAGCTTCACTTGAGCACCGCCTTCTATCCTCAGTCAGATGGTCATATTGAGAGTACCATTCAGACTCTTGAGGATATGTTCTGTGTATGTTTCCTCAACTTGGTCACAACTGGGAGGATCACTTACCCTTGGTGGAGTTTTCATACAGCAACAGCTACCACTCCACTATTAGGATGTCCCCTTATGAGGCAGTGTACGACCGACCTTGCAGATAACCTCTATGCTGGACTGACCCCGGGGAGTCAGCACTTGTAGGACCAGAGATGGTGCAGGCTATGGCGGAGAAGTTTCAGATCATCCAGGAGTGGATGAAGACTGCACATATCACACACAAGTCCTATACTGATAGGAGATGGAGACCACTAGAGTTCGAGGATGGCGACCACGTCTTCTTACGGGTCTCACCTCGACGAGGTCTACAGAGATTTGGCCAAGGTGGCTGGTTATCTCCACGATTTATCGTGCCATTCCGGGTGCTTAGTAGAGTAGGCGAGGTGGCTTAATACCTGGACGTTCCACCCCAGTTGCACTGGGTGCACGACATCATCCACATAACTGAGTTGAGGAGATACGTGCATGACACGTACCACATCATCGACCACGAGGAGCTGGACAACGATGACAGGGCGACTTTCACAGAGGTCCTAGTGGAGATCGAGGATCGACATGAGTGGTTCCTATGAGGACGGTCGATTCCTCTAGTGTGCATTCGCTGGCAGCACGAGATCCTCCAGGAGAGCACATGGGAGCGGGAGGCTCAGATGCATGCTCAGTACCCCCATTTTCTTCCCTAGTGTGTGTTGTAGCTTTACGAGGACATAAATATCTGAGGTGGGGTTAATGTAAAGACACAAAAATTTCAAGGGAATTTTTTTCTTAAATTATTTGGATTTTACAAGTACACTGTTTTTAACGATGCCTGATTTCAAGGCCTAGTGTGCTCGGAATCAATTTATGAAATTTTTTTCTGGTACGTTCAGTAAACGTACGTACAGGTTTTTCGTTCTTTTGAAGCGGTGTTAGGAATTGAAATCCGAGGAAACTGATGAACTCGTTGCACCAGTATTCGCTTAAGGAGGCATCTCCCGTAGTTTCATTGGGTCGATGGCGGAATTTATAAATTGGGGCTGTGAATTAAAAATTAAAGATAAAATAAAAATGTGTGTATAACACATTTTTATTTAGTTGGTGGTTTTTATCTCCAAAGGGAAGTTGGAGGTGGGACCCTCGTCCCACATAACCTCCCATGAGAGGATATTGTGTAGTGGGGCCCACATGAGTTCAAACTCTCCACCTCCCCTTTAAACTCCCTTTAACCCCCATGTAATTATATTAAATTGTGGGAGACTTTTAAACTTCTAACTCCCTGAATTTAATTTTGAAAACCGTCCACCTCCCACCTTCTCTCATTAATGTGTCAACACCATCACATTAATTAATTAAGCTCCCTCAATTAATTTATTAATTTGATTTATTCTGAATTGCATGGCTTCATTAAAAATAGAAGGGAGCCTATTATTTTATTTTCCTGGAAAATATTTTGTTGAGAGGCTGTGGGAGAATTGGAAATAATGTGTTCTTCCACGAAGAACATCTCCGACGAAGAATGTGAAGAAATTCTCCAATGACCACCATTAGCATTAAATAAATAAACTCCATCCACAAGGAACATTGAAAAAAAATGATGCTTCCTCTTCAGACGCCCCCGGACATCAACGAAATCCACGTCCATCTTCCTCGACGTCCGACTTCTGCGACACCGTCTTTCGTGGCTCATCAACGTGCAATGTCAAATACGAGGTAGGGGGTTGTTTTGAGTTGTCTATAATTCCGAACATCATCGTTCTAATTATGGAATGTGAATTGGAAACTGTTAATGACATCACAAGGAGGGTTCAGGTCGCACGAACACCGCCCGAACCTCCCCCATACTTGTTGGTTTTATTGGCAACGGAGGCGGAGTTGGAAGGGAACGGTGCCATTGCACCGCGTCGGGTGAAGAAAACCATGACCATGAGACAGTGGCGACAACCAATGACCCCTACCAGGCCGGGCCGAAGCGGTGGTGGACCGGCGCCGTCACGCTGGCCGCGTGGAGGAGGACCACGGCCCGCAACTGTGGGCCACTCAGCCGGAGAAGAACCAGCTGACCTCATGCCAGCAAGGCTGGAAGAACCGGTCAGCTACGACGGACCGGGAAGGAGGATCATGGCGCCCGTAGGCACCGTGTGGAAGAAGTACCGTGACCCACTTTCATGGGCAGCTCGGTAGGTGAACCGGCCGGCCGCCTGACGGCCGGGCTGAAGAAACCGAGGTGCCGCTAGGCGCCGTGTGGGAGGAAAAGCGGCCTGCTGTGCAGGCTGCTCGCGCCGGACAGAACCGACTGGCTTCGGCCAGCTGGGAAGCAGGGAGGGGAGGTGCTGCTCGACATCACCGACTAAGCCAAACCAGCCCGCCACGCAGGCCAAGTCTGCGGGTGGGCTGCGCCCCACTGGGCCGGGCCATCCCCCCAACCGGGCCGAACATGCCAGTGTAGGTCCACGGGTGGGCCGCGCTCCACCGGGTTGGGCCGACCCCAGACGGGTCGGACCCGCCGAACCGGGTCGGGCCGACCCGCCAGCCCACTGGGCTTGACGGGCCGGACCCGTCTTCGCTTAAACACAAATATCTCTTAGACCACGCGTCCGATCGACACGCCGTTTGCGGCACTGGGACCCTCGTGATGAGGAGGACCTTTTGCAATACTCTAAGTGAGTGCTGGAAAACATTGAAAAATGGCCGGGTTTGGACTGAGTGTAAATCCAACCGGGCCCCTGGAATGGAAAAGCCAATAACTCTCAGACCGAGCGTCCGATTGACACGCCATCTATGGCGTTGGGTTCCTTTTGATGAGACCGAACTTCCGGATACATCAACTCTTGACTTAGTGATAGTTGACGTATCAACCCCTTTTCTTGAGGAGCGGACCCTCCCAGAATCAAGCGTGCTGTGTGCGGGAACCCTTGAACTGGCTACGATGACTACCATACTGGAATCCTCCATGGGTTCGACGACAACGACTAATATACCAGAATCTTGTGTGGGTTCAACAGTTCTGACAAAGTAGCTATCCTGTGTGGGTCCGACAGCTTAGATGAATTAGTAACTATATCTGATCATCTATATTACTCTAGAATGGCTGGCCTATATCCTCTGTGGGTCCAATAGCTTAGACGAGATAGATGGCCTTTATCCTGTGTGGGTCTGATAGCTTAGACGAGATAGCTGGCTTGTATCTTGCATGGGTCCAACAGCTTAGACAAGATAACTAGCCTGTATCCTGTGTGGGTCCGACATCTTAGATGATCCAGTGGCTATATATGATCATCTATATCTCTCTACAATTTTGGCATACCTATGTGAGATCAGATATGGTTTTCAACCATTATCATCGTGGTGATTTACTTTGCATCCTTTGTGGAATTGGTTTGTGCTTGGGCTCGGGAGTTGGAGCGGGACTGAAATTGGTAACTTAGGTATATGTATGGGCATATACCTAAGTAGGTTTGTTTGATAAATCGTGACTGCATCTTACTTATTTTGTTTATTCTTAGTGTATATTGTGAGACCTTGCGGGTCTTGGGGTCCCTACTGAGTATCATTATACTCACCCCTGCACGAGCTATACCCGCACCTCATTGTGTTGAATGGAGATGACAGACAACGCTAACGGAGGATGAGAGCACCACAACTGGACGGTACCTAGAGGTAGACCTTGCAACGAGTCGGAACACGAAGGAGACTGACAAACGTGAGTGATGAGGTGGCCATCTGTACCTACCCTTCAGGTAGGTATCCCCGAAGGACGATCTAGGAGCTGCTCTTTACTTTCAGTTGTTTTTCCCTTTTTACTTGTACTTGTTATTCAGTTGGGTTTGTATACTGTCCCATTTACTTTCCATCACACTCTTTTTTATTCAGTTTTACTAAGTTTTCACTTCCTGTTGCGTACTCTATTGTGTTTGTTTACTTTCATAAAGGCAATGCCTTCCCAGCTTAGGGATTTATGCCTTTGGTGCTAGTCGCCAGCCCCTGGCCTATAGAAGGCGGGATTGGGGTAGTCATGGCACAGGCCCTGAGGATGGATCATGAAATATTATATGATTAATTATTTTATATTCATGTAATATAAATTTTTCATTAGATTATTGTTACTTTTGGGTTTTACCATTCAGATGTTACTAATGTTGTATGGGGATTTCTAGTCTCACTTTTATTTCTACGAGACTAATTATATATTCACCACTTATTTTTGTTATGTGGTATATATACTACACATGGATTTATTTTAATACTATTATAATAAAATTTATGGGGTTTCACATATCCTTTTTATTATATCTCTTTCATGGGGTTTAGTGTTTTGAAGATAATAAAGCGATAATGGAATTTTGTCACAATTTAGCTTCTTTGAGACATTTGATATATTATACAACAATATTATTTTAATAGGTGTATATGCTTCTCATTGAATATGTTATATCATAAATATCCGTATTATTATGATATTATAAGTTAAAATTATTGTCATTCCCTTCATGGGGTTAATGGTTCAAATCTTTCAAAGTGGTATGAGGTGAATGTTTAATGATCTTTTTACTCAATAATGTTTTAATGAAATTTTAATGATATTTCCATTAATTAATGTAAGAAATCCTTGATTTTAATCATCCTACATTGGGGATATTTTTTATTGATACCATTCTCATTCAATATTTGGATGGATTTTTTTGTTTCCAATATATTTTTAACCCATTTCTTTTCCATGGGTTAATCATGTTTTAAAAATATTTTTATTTAAACCATTTACTTTCTAAACATTATTCATGTTTAGAAGATATTATTACAGAAACCAATTTTATTTTCTAGGGTTTAATAATTATTCAAAGAGATTATTATTTAACCCCATTATTTTCTATAGGTCAATCATATTTTAAAGAGACTGTTGTAGAACCCATTTCTTTTTCATGAGTTAATCAGTTTTGAAGGGGTTATAGGTTTCGTCAATGATTTTATGCAAGATTTTAAGTGTGGTGATTTTTCAATGGAAGTTGGACATTTTATGTGTGGTTACATGATAAACCAATGATGAGTGGTTCATTAATAGAACACGTATGGGTGGATCCATGATATCCCTCCAATGCATTGGGTATAAAATTCTACCGTATGGCTATTCAATTTATAAGAGTAACATGTATGGAAGTCGACCGAAAGGATATTACATTCATAAGAGTGAAAATTAAAATAATGTCCCAAGATACCATTACCTATATTCTATTATTTCTACAAGTTAATAATGTTACTAATGATTGAGATTGATAGCACATGGATCATGATTATTGATTATGATGACTCTTTCCATTTCTATATTTTCATATTTCATGGTCTGGGTATTTAGGGGTATGAGTAATTTTATGATTCTATCTTGCACATTCATTATGTCATCATTACCTTATTCGCTATTTTTCTGATTGATAAAATCTAATTTTTAATGATTATGATTACTGTTATTGAGATACATATCTCACCCTTCTTATGTTTCCTTTCTCCCAAGTTTTAGAGAATTATGTTGAACGATTTTTGTCTGTAAAGAATTTCAAAAGGATGATATTGGTCGTCTATTTTGAAATAAGAAAATCTAGGTTAAATGGGCGATGATGTTCAACTTTATGAACCAATTTTTTATGAGTCCATGTTGAAGTGAATTATTTATATAAGAGTTTTTCATAATTATATAAAACTCTAAACTAAAAATTTCTTCCAATTTGTAAGTGATCTAGGTTTTCCTTTTGATGTTGGAATGTTTTGACAAAAAAATTTGGTTTTCAATTATCAGAATCATAGTCAGAAATATAAATTCTTGGATTTTAGCACATGATCTGGGAGTTTGGATTCAGGTATGTTATATGATATATCTTACACTTTACCCACATGAGGGTCATTCCCTAACAGACCTCCCAAACCATTCACTCAACACACCTACCCGAACAAACTTGTTAATTTGTAATAGCATATAAAATAAAAAATTACATCAATTGAGAGAACTCAACCTATGATAACCACATCATCATCACTCAATACCTATCAATCTGTTTTTGGGTCCATAAGGCACACCCTTACCACTTTACTTGTAATAAATGAAGTGATTCAATCACCGTAACCAATACTCAAGGCCTCTTTTACATGAAATACAATAAAAAAATTCATATATCCTCATCTAAGGTCATTCATCACTAATTATATAATTCCAAATAAGCACTTGTTCTATTGGACCTGACTAGTTGATTCTCCCCTTAGTGGCATAGCCTCTATGCCACTCTAAAACAAAAAACCGTACATGACACACTTAATTTATACTAAGGATGCTCTACCATATCCTAAAACACTTTCTATAACTCACTCAAATACTTTATAGAAATCCTAAACCTGGAACCATAGGTATGGACTTTCACATCATATACCAACATGTGGAATATGATGAAATACAAAAGAAAAAACCTATCTCATGCTTATAGAAGTTAGCTATTTGATATAGAATCTTAATCCTAGTTCATTTTACTAAAATAAAGAAATCATACAAACATGTCATAATTTAATGTTTACACAAAAATAGTACTAATACAGTATAAAAAATGATAAGTAAGCTAGGTATTACTTCAGCCCCTATGAGAGAAGCCTCTTGCTTTAGAAGATTCCATCATCGATTGAGATATATTGACTAGGGAGCCTAAAAATTAGAGAGAGAGTTAGAAAAAATGATTCAGAGAGGGGAATAAATAACATGGGTTGCGTGTAAAAAGGTTGAGGGGATTCGTTTTAAAAATATTAATCACAGTATAAAAAAACATAGCGTTGATTTATGTTATGACCAAGGTGATCACAGTGCAATTCCACCTTTGGGGGAAACATTATAGTGTGACAAATTGGTTTATGTCACAACACCCTTGACCAGGGTAGAATAAGGGAAATATAATCCACCCATTAATGTGTGATTGGATTCCCTATGGTGAAACACTCATCCAAGGAGTTTCCTAATACTCCTCCCTAAGTACCCTTCACAGTTCATCCCCTCCATTTCACCCTCCTATGATTTAAATCCCATCTTTTTGGTGAAGCCTTTGGTCTACATTAAAATTCTATATTCAAAAAAAGAATAAACTCATAAAAATCTTCTTAAAAGCCCCTATACCCTATAAAACATCTGAACACACATAAAATCAACACTAGGGTTGTAAAAAACCTTAAAATTTCAATCTACGTCTCGACTCTCAAAACAAACCCTTCACTGGAGTTCAATAGTTGAATTCCATATAAAATACTAGTTTTTTAATGACTTGGACTATTTGAATGACTAATCATACTACTAAAAATATACAAGTTCCCACAAATGAAAATAAATATTAAAAAAAATAATTCATCATCAATGCATCAAAATTTTAGCTGGGATATACACCAACCCAAAAGAATCAATAATACCCTCTAACCAACCATGAATATAGCATCCTAAAATATTGAAAAAGATTACATTGACAATGAGACCATGTTTTATATCATCCCTTATAAAATATAAAAATGTAAAACCCAACCATATAGTACACCACAACTAGAACATTGTTTATTAATATTATCTCCTCAAACATTTCCCTTTTAAGATGAACTAAGAGAACTGATTTCACGTCCACTAAACAATTTACCGTATAAATAAGTTAAATATATATACTAGAAATATTCAATTTTGAACTATAAACTCCCATTGATATTGTCATAAGAAGGGTCTACCCCATTGTTTTATCAAATGAATACAATCTACCAAAAATTATTATAAACAAATAATCATGAACTAAATGCAATGTCATGATGAATGATATTGAACAAACTAAAGTATCATAAAAAATCCTTGTCTTCACCCATACGTGATTAATAAATTATCAATATTAAATTAATAATCATAATATTCTTTTATATCCATATCCAATTTTCATAGTTCATGTCTATCATAATTATAAAGTATACTAAAAACCAAATTTCCTAATATGATCCTCAATTCTACTTAGTCAAAACCACTAATTATAAAAACTATATCTGATACCACTCAAACCTGAAATAAACCCACTAAGAACCAACCATGGGTATATAATAAGGCCCATAATTTTATTTTGTTAGTATATATATAACCGATCAAGAGTTAGAGACTAGATCTATTAGTATAAGTAATATGATGCAAGTAATACCCCTTTAATTAACTAGACATATCATACAGCCACTATATAAAATAATAAGAGTTCATTCTAATTTTGATATACCTAAAATTAATAATGATAATATAAAATAGAATTTTTTTATGAAACATATCCTATAATAATTTACAGTTGAATTATAATAGATAAGGAATAAGGGATGTTTGATGTAAATTAAATAATCCTTTAAATAATGGTATACACTCAAAGATATCTTAGATAAATGACTAGAGAAAAACTTCTTTACACTAATACCAACTGTTAAAAATACCTACAATTTTATAATAATTTGGCACACATGTGTGCATATAGGGGATACAAATATATACTTAAAAATATTATCCTAAATTGATTAATAATATGTAAATGTATATAAAAAATAAAAATTACCAATATGAGAGTGGAAATAAATTATTTAAAGATGTTTAACCCAAATCTATTTATGTATTAACTATAAATGTAATTTTATCCCAAGAAACTAATATCCAATCATTTAAAATAAATTAAAAAAATACCATAGATAACCACATATGTGTCATGATATATACATACCAAACAATTTTAAGAATTTTTTATCATATAAATGGCCAAGGACATCACCCATTAATTCAAAATATTGAATTTCTATATTGGTTCATTCTTTCCAACTAAACACATGTATCTTAGGAACATTATCTAAATAATATAATTTTGAGAGATAAACAAGGAATAGAGAGATTATTATACTCACCTAATTAATTCACTCTCATAAACAAACTTCCATTAAATAGAATATCATATATAATAAAATAAGCTTCCACCTATGATATTTTACCATCTAGGAAGTGGATTAATCTTTCTCATCTTCTTATCCCATAAAATTACTTACCCATTGGATTTCAAAAAAAATTATAAACATGATCATGGGTGGTTATTATGCATCACCAGACCACAACTTCACCATAAATCACAATTTCATTACATTAATAATAGAATAGAATATCATATCACTTTAATTAAATAAATCCTAAGATATAGTATCATGTTTAATTTATTTTTTAACTGCAAAATAAAAACAAATGTCGGTGGTCCCCCCACAAAAATTCGACCATAAAAAAATCCTCAACATCATCACCATTAAAAAATATTTGGGATAAAGAAAAAACTTAAATAATAGGTACTGCCATTGAAATAAAAGATTATTGATTAACCCATTTATATGAGGATAGAAAATTAATCTCATTATATCTTAAGTCTTTAATGGTATCTGCACAGTTAACTGAGTCCAACATGGATCCCAAGAAGTTGTAATAAGAACAGCAAATTAACAAACACCACAACGTGATAAAGAATATTATAATTTTAATAGATAAAAATAATTGTATTCTTTTATATATATTAATATTTGTTTTTTTTGAATTTATATATTTGAAACCAAACCACATTAATTATAATAAATCACTGAAATATTACAATATCATACAATTTTTTTAATCATATGAATCTTGAAATAAAAATTTGATTGTTCCTTCCAAATATGTTGTTTTATTTTAAGGGAAAACCCACTTTTGGGTGTTTAGTTAGGAATGTTATACCCATTAACTGTATCAATTCAATAACAAAAAATTAGACTTTATTCACCTAATGAACCAAGACCATAAACAAAGGAACTATAATAGGTAGAAAAAACTAAATGGTTGAACCTTGAGTATTATACCTATATTTCCATGATAGTTTCTTGATGTCATGTTTTTTATAAAATTAATAGTTCTTATCAATTAGAGTTTTGATAAAATCTCATATCACTATGAAATATTTTGTGTCAAATAGTTTGGGGCAAAATTCTAGTAAAATGAAATCATGTTAAAAGAGGCACCCTTTTTAATTTCCTCAATCAAGGCCCTATGAATTTCTCACATTATTTAACTTTTTATAGTCTTATAAAGTTATATATTATTCCAAGTAATGTACCTTATTGCATTCATCCTCAGTAGCCTTACCAAATTTACTATATGTTATTTTCATCGTTTTTGTGAAATGAAGAGGAAAAGAGATGTTCCTAAGGATTTATTAGGGCTCATCCAATGATTTAGGCTCAAGGTCCTTAACTTTATATTTTTTACTAGGGTCCTTAGAGCATACTTGTTCCCCCAATGATATAGTATTAAATATAATTGGTTAAACAAAAATAAATAATATCAAAAATAAATATTTCAATATCCTTCTATTATGATGTTGAGTTTTTTTTGTAACTTGTTTCCACAATTTGAATAGGTTTATGTTGATTTTTTTAGAATGAGATACAAATGCACAATAATGAATGTTAAGACACATAACAATATTATAAATTAATTATCCTCCGATTTATGAAACTTTGAATTGATATAATCCACCCATTTTTTGACACTATTAAGTTTTCGATGAACTATTAATAATAAATGATAGAGACTAAACTTGAAATAGTGAAAAAGACCTTAACAACTAAAAAAACACCCAATGAAATAGTTTTAAAATAATTATAAAACCTTAGATTAATTCACCTAAAAGATGAAGGGAATACATCATAAGATTGAATATCAAATGTATCTTTGTTCTATACTTTATTGATCAAATTAGAAAACCATTGAATATATGATGGTAGACACCAGAGCTCTTATCAGAGGCTACAATTGACCTGGTTATAAGAAAACATCCATTTTATTTTCCTTATTAAAATACTTTAGAACCTTATTTCTCCATTCAATGATTTTTTTAAAATATAAAATAAATAAAAAATAAATAACCAAATATGATTAGATCGATACAGAATTGAAAAAAGTAGCCCTATAGTATGAGACTTTTATTTTATTTTTGGTATTTTTACTACTAAAGTGCGATTTATTTATTTTAACAAAGGATAAATATTTTGAGAAGTTTATTTGATCTCAAAAAACAGTGATTAATTATTGGTGGAATTTCTATGTATATGGAATCTAATATATTAATTAATTATTAAATAAAATATCATGTGTTTTGTTTTTAAACTTTTAAAGAATGACATGGGAAACTTTGAAACACGTCCTTAGATTGGAATTCCATCAGTGTAGTATGTACTAGGAAATAGTGTTTTGTTAGACACAGAGAGAAACAAAAAGGATCCAAATTCCCATTAAGGGAAAATTTTTGTATAAATAGTAAATAAACCCCTCTTTGACTATCATTTTGTTATAGATATAAAGATTATAAATTAAAGTAATAGAAGAAGGAAATAAGGGTTATTTGAGAGAAGAACATGAACACTCTTGTCCATCATGTTATGAATTTTTTATTTATGTAGTAAATTGTAATTCATGGTATAATTATTAAGATTTTATGTCAAGTATAACCTTGAATGCAGGAAAAGTGTAATTATGTAGACTTTGTGAGCTCTCATATTTTAATTTTATATGTTCTTTCGTATAAAGTCCTAAAAAATTAAAAATTACTTATATTGAAATTTATATGAACTAAATATACTTAAAAATGTACCATTAATTTTTTAAAGAAAATTATACATTTAAAGAATTAGACATTAGAGGAATTTTTATGTTACCTCCTTTCACAATACAATACTTTTCGCGACTATGACCTATTATACCAAAGAATAAATTTATAGTCTGATTTCAAAAGACTACATAAAGGGAAAATTATGATAAGATATTATTGTGGTAGGATGATACAATGTAAGGGATATTGATTATGGTTCCTCTTTGTTAGTTGTTTGGATTCAAACTACCAGTTTTGATAGTGGAGTGAATTTGATTTAGGGATCACAAGGTGAAAAAGATGGACCCCATGCCTTCTATCATTGATAATTACACTATAGAGAAGTTGTGGAGGTGGTGTTATGTTATGTATATAATACTATTACCCAAGATTTAATTAGTGATCAAAGTGGAAGGTTCCATTTAAAAATTAGGTTTCTGTGCAGAAGGGAAGAGTAGAAAAGTTAGAGAAGCGTTTTTGAGGTGGTAGTGGTAGCTCTGAGCAGAATATTTCTAGTGGCCCATGTGTAGATAATGTTTATAATAGAAATTGATTAAACCAATTTTGTAGTAATAATTTATAGATAAAATAATGTGAAAAAAATAAAAAAATGAACACTAGATGTAACATGGAAAAAACAAAAAAATAAATAGGGTTAAGAACATATGGGAAAATAGAAGGATCACTATAGAAAACATGGATAAAAAATAATCTCTTTGTTATAAGTAGGGAATAATAGAAATATTCCCTCTTTAATAGTAAATAATAAATCTCACAAATAACATACATTGAAATTCTTCATAGGATAATTGATTACTGAGATTACAAAAACCGATTAGAGGGATATTAATTTTAATGGCATATATACCACATGGAGCCTTTACATATATTGGTGGATGGTGGGATTTTCAACCCACTATTTCCTATTACAATCTATCCCCATGTTCAATTAAAAGTGTCAGATTTCATCTAAAATAAAAACATGGGTATAGAAGATAACTTGAAAATAGAAAAAAATAATATTCTTATGAAATATATCTCACTTAGAGATTTGTTTAGGAATCAATCATATCTACGCATATCCTATATATATAAAAATCCTACTACTCATGTATCTACATGAACGTTATCAGATCTGAAATACTTGAACTTATCAAAGCTCATCTCCCGTATCATTATATCTTCTAGGTTTTATTTCGTTTTAATTTTCTAAATGTTTACACTTCCATTCTCTATAATATTTCAAACAAATTTATACTTTATGATAATGTAATTTAGACTATAATGGAAAGATGAATTACTTGAATTGTGAAAGGCACTTTGACTATCATAAAATAGTATAATCTTATTATGTTTATGCATGTGATTCGAAAACATCATTCTCATCAAAATCACCACTGTTCATGACTTTGTTTCTTATATATAGTACACCATGGTCATGAATAAATCCTCCACTAAATGTCAAATTGAAATATATCACATATCTCTTCCTAAAATACTAAACATAGAACAAGAAGTGGATTTAAATATTTTTTGACTACAAATAAAATTGTAATCAACATATCCTTTGATATTGAAATCTAATCCTTGATAAAATGATGTAGTATCTGAGGTCTACTT
Organism: Viscum album; assembly: GCA_963277665.1. Classification (NCBI taxonomy): domain Eukaryota; kingdom Viridiplantae; phylum Streptophyta; class Magnoliopsida; order Santalales; family Viscaceae; genus Viscum; species Viscum album. The sequence goes on from OY728158.1 coordinate 69,449,946, forward strand.
GATTTATCTCATGATCTTATTTAATATGTTATAATTATATTATCATAGATCCTCCATTTACCTACTGATTGATCCCACTCTGGTGTAATTTCTTAACTAATACAGACCACAGTGAACATCAAAATCCTTAATATTGATTCATATGGTACTCAAGAAAAATTCATCCTCTTCGCTTCACTATTATGACACATAGTAGTGGAGAATATGAAATTTACACGAAGATGGGTAGATATTGTCTTACATTGTTGGATGCAGAATTTATAATAATTTTTTATTCTAATTCTTTTATGATAGAAAAAAATTACCATTACTTATAACTTAGTAAATATTCATCCAATGAATCTTGTTTTCTAAGATCATGTCCTTTATATAAAACTAGTTATCCAATTTTTCCTTAGTATCCTATATATAATCATTGTATGGGCCTTCCACCAACATGCCAACAGAAAACAATAAAAAAATGATTAAATAATTTCCCTCCAAACTGCAGAAACATTCACAAATATCTGAATAAAGTTTGTCACATCTAAGGCTTATGATTTTGGAATCAAATCTCTTATACCAAAATAATGGAACCGTTTTATGAATGTCAAGATATTTTTTCAATCTAAAAACTAGGTTTAGTATAACTTAATATAAAAAATGTTCTAATAGAAGCATATATATTTATTTATCAAGTTCCAAATGGGGAAAATTTGTCTTCACATACAACTTCTATAGATGTAAAAATTATAGATCTCATATAAATATAATTTCTGAATTAGTCATCAGAATATAAATAAGTTAAAATGTTCTTTTTGAGATCAATACCTTCCTTTTATGAATAGTCATTGACAACCAATCTCGTATACTATTTTTCCACCAGGTCCTTTCTGCCCCTCTTGATATCAAATATCATTTTTCTCCAACAGCCTTCCTATCACGATGCAATGGAAAAAATTATAAAATATTATTATTGTGTATTATTTCAAGTTATTATTTCATCGATTCCATATATGAGTATTTTTCTAGACTCTTGGTTACCTCTATAAAATAATTAAATTTTCATACTAGGAAAATTTATAGTATGCAGTATTCCTCTCAGTGATAAAGAATAAGTTCTCTGTTGGTGGTATTCTCTCTAGAGTTGACCATCAATGTCTAGAATCTATGTGTTCTTGATCATCATGATTTGGTAATGTTTTTGAGGAAACCAGTTCTTCATTATTTCTATCCTCTAAATTACCTATTTTGTTTTATGTGTTATCTTTATCTACATCTCCATCAATTGTAATTTTCACCATGTCTTCAGAAAAAATGATATCCGTATTAATTATATGTTTTTAATAAATGGGTTCTATCTAATGATACTCAAAACCCTGAGATTTTATGAAATTTTATCATATAAATTTAATTTCTCTCATAACTTGCGTTACACACAACACCAAGTTTTAACGAACTATAACAAACTATAAATATTATTATTTAAACATGAATGTTTTTCCTATATATTAAAAAAGTAATAGAAAATTATAATAAAAAATTCTAATACATAAGTATAATGATTTTATAAAATGAAATCGTATTGATAAAAAATTACTTCATTTTTACTAAAGTATTTATATTCTTCAAAAAATACATTTTTTTCTCTAAAAATTAATAGTTTATATTAGTTTTTATGAAAAAATGATAAAATAAAATTTTGAAACTTTTAGAAAATTTATTTTTCAAAATTAAACTTATTTTTGGAATCAATATGTAAATATTATTTTAGGGTGAATATTTTTTCTTTTTTTTAAAAGATTAATTTTCCGACGATTTGTGAAAATATCAGTTTTTATTGAATATCAACTTTTAGTTTGAATAATTTAAACAGTTCCATTTTATTTTAAAATGTATTAAAAAGTAAAAAAAAAAATATATTTTAATTAATCCAATATAAGTTATTTTAATAAATTTCATAGTAAATTTTGATATAGATACTTTTTTCCTTTTGAAACGTTTCTCATTAGAAAACCCCATTTTCATCGTGTCTCTATGTTTAATTTTAAATTTAAATTTTATACTTCTAAGAATATAATTTATTTTAATGGATTAAATATTTGTAATTAACATAATTAATATTATATAATAAGGTAAATATAATTTTTTTACTCAAAATGAATAGTAAAAATAGAAGAAAAGTAATTACTGTGGTTCAGGTTAAAATAGGTTTACCGTGGGGTTAAACTAAAAATAAAAGAGGTAAAATTATGTAGAAAATTTTAAAACACCCATTATATGGAAATATTTTGACCTTATCTCCACTATGTTTTGATAATATCCCATTTTGGTTCATTTCATCATATGTAAAATTTGAGTACACATTATTCTTTTCAAAAATTTCTTGTGTTTCCTCTCCCCAACATTTAATTGGCCACAGTGAATCCTCTTCTATTTTCACTTCAAGAACCATTTGGTTCTTCCAATACCAGAATAAATCTATTCCTTAATTACCTCATTACATATAATATCCCTTAATTTTATTTTTAAACCCTTATAAGAAGGCCTTAGGTATAAACCCAAATAGTTATATGAAGAAGACATGAAATTCTTAACCTGTGTTTTTTGTTTAAATTATTCTTCAAAATACTAAAATTATTATTTAAATATAATAATATAATATCAAAAATATCTTAAATATACTAATATTTTATTATATTAACTTAATTTCCTACATCTATATTCTTTTGAATTTAATGTTAAATGAAACCATCTATCATGTGTGTGACAGACTACCGCCTCATGAACTCATGTTATTTGTTATCCATAACCACATATCATGGATAGATATAATGATCGATTTAATGTTTATATATGATACATATTATAAAATTTTAATTTTTTAATTATTATATCACATATAACTTCTTACATTCCATTCTATGGGAATAAGATAACATCGCTCGTGTGTACAATGAACTACCACATTTGTCAAAATTGTTAGGTTATGAACCAATCTTATATTATTAGGTTTTTAAAAATTCCCTTTGAAATGTGATATAATGAACTTTTTTATTATCATGATATTTAAAGTTGCATTAATTTTATTCTTTCATGGGGAATACGATTCAACAGTTAACAAAGTGGTAGGGGTTTGATGTTACAATCTCATTATTTATCGGGATTAATTATGATTATGATTTCAATGATATAATATTATGGTATATTTATTAATAAAATAATGAATTTTATTATCCTATAGATATTTCTTGAGAATATAAATATTCCATTTATTTTCCTCTCTTTATGTACTCAAGATTCTAATTCTTGTTTTTGATAAATCCTACTTTATTTTTCTTTTCAGTCAAAAACCCCTTTTCTTTCGTATCCATGTTTTCTAAATATGTTTTAAATGATATTTTAATAATACTATATGATTGTTTAAATCCATTTTTACACTTTGTTGAATTTTTACAAAGGGGTTTCAAATAAATCTTTTAGTTGTTTTCGAAACAAATAACATTTAAAATTTAATTAAAATATCAATGAAAGCGTTGTTTTAACAAGTATGATGTGAATTGTATTTCAAACCTCCATAATATATCAATGATTTAAATATTACCTTATAAGTTTCCTAGGTTATTTTTAAATGAAATTTTTTCTTGAATATTTGGAATAATTTTAGATTTTAAATAAATTATTTCAAGTGAAAGGGGTATTTTCCACATGAAATGTTATGAGTGATATTTCAAAATCATTTTCTATCTAAGATAAAATAATTTGATATTAATTAATATTTACTAGGGATATGATCCAAATATATAATCCTTATTATTTATATTTATTTTTTATGTTTATAATTACATGATTTTTATGAAACCCATCCATTTTCCACAAGATATTCTACGATGAAATGTTTAATGAAAATTGTTTATTTTTATGGGTATGTTATGATTAATGTTTTATACTCTTATGAAACATAAATATATGGACTATGTGATGGGTATTACCAATATATCCCTCCACTTAATTGGACAATGGATAATGTTATATCAGATCAAAGGATGCATATAAGGTTACCCTAAGCTTGGAATATGTTAAACAAGAGGTTATACCAAACCTATAATAGGTTACACTGGAGGTTATCCCAAGCCCTAAGTAGGTACATTATTGGTTATAAAAAGCCAAAAAATTAATTAATGTTTTGGTCGATATATTTGACATAAGATTTTTAATTCTTATGTGTACACCAAAAATCTATATCTTACACCAATGTTATGATGTCACTGTTCATGTTCTTTTTTTGTTTATGATTAATGTCTTATAAACTATCAAGATTTATGACATTACTCAAGTTTATGATCTATTACATGTATATTATGGTTTTTAAAATTTCATCCCCATGTTCTCATACCCTTATTCTGATGTTATGTTGATATGTCCCTTATTTACCCATAATTAACATCTAAGATAAGCATTTATTATGTTTCCTTTCACTACGATATGATGTAAGGTACCATGTATGATATTTATAAGAAGGAGGACAATTATTAAGAAGTTACTGGGAGATTCCATAGATCACTTATATACCAGTTCTTTATGTATCAAAGTTTCCAAATTCACTAGACCTAAATGATTCTGGTGTGGATTGTTATGTAATTTAATAAATATTCTTATATTATGATGTAATATTTATATATGAGATTTTTAGGTATTTATTGTATGTATTTGTGAATGGTTTAGTTAATATTTGGAAATTAGGATGATAAAACTTTAGTGATATCCCTAGATATATGCCTATTTATAAGTCTAAGGATAATTTTAATTATTTAAAAATATCCTGGAATATTGGTGTAATGCCCAGACCAGAGTAGCCTAAAGCCGATTCATTATTTTATTACATTGGCATGATTACAATGAATCAAATCCCTAAGGACTGATCAATTTAGCAGTAAAGAAAATCTATATTACATACATGATACTCCTAATACATTGGTGAATATGTATATATAAATATGATACATATTAAGAAGAAATAAAGGACATCATTGGAAGATTATTCAAAGGATTACTCTTCATAACCTCGGAAAAGGAAACATAATATGGGTGGACTGAAATTATCATTAATGAAAAATAATTTGGATTAAATAATGAAAAAATGAGAACAAATAAACATGGAAAGGTAAATAAATGATAACACTTTCCATTTAAATAATTAGATAAGGCAATATCAATATTTCAAGGTATAAAACTGATAACCCATTCCATTTAATTAATGAACTGAAAATGAAATGCATCCATAGATATGTTGATGAAAAATATCAAGTGTAAATAATAAATGATGATAAATTAGGGAAATCTATAATTATTAGACTCCATTTTTATTTGGTATATGGAACCATTACCATCTAGACCTTTCACAAGACAATATAGCATATCGGGTAAAAACCCATCTAATTTGGATAACTATTTCACCTCATGAGAGTTAAGATACATTAAGGGGATATATATAACTAGGCCCCAACTATTTCTTACCTGTTCAATTAATTAATCATATATAATAATGGATTTAATAAACAATCTATATGCCTTACCAAATATCCATATAGAATAAAAGATATAGATTTATCAATAATTCCCTAGTGAATCAAATAACTGTAAAAGAAAAAACCATATCCAAAAATGGTATAATGTTTAGGAAATTATATTATCTATCACCCAATAATTTTTATATTTAAATAGACTTATTTCTTCCAGATAAATTTAACAATCACAAAGAAATCTAGATTACAAAGATAATAATTAAAAACATTAACGTGGAGAGTAATATTTAAACATTCCAAAGTGTCCCACACCACTTTGAAACATTTGAATCAAAATATAAATAATATTATGGAATTAAATTAAACATATAATATCATTATAATAAGGATATTTCTGATATTACTTTTCAAATGGTTGTATATACACCTTTTAAAAGTGAATTGGTGCATAATAATGAATAAGACTCAATGGAATGTAAATTGTGATGAAATATCATAACTTAACATAATTTTGTTATGTGGTATTTATCCTAATGAATATTGGATTAAAATATGTTGCTAATTTATAACATAACTATAATAATGTTTATTATATCATATATCATCTTCTTATAATATATTATTACCTGTTTCTTAACAATCTTTTATTATTTTCTCTATTTTTGGTTTTAATTTCCTAGTTTTCCCAAGTATGTTTTGATTTTCACTTATTGTTATTATTACATAGATAATGATTTAATAATATAATGAATTTAAATCGTGATTTAATTACCATATATATTTATATACATTTATTTATAATAGTCCATAGTATTTGGAGATAAGAACTGAAATGCACCGTTCATGGTGACAGTAGGCCGTACGTATTCATGAACACAACTTTCATTTCTTTATCATATTTATATAATGAAAATTAAATGATAAATATGTATATTATAATTCTAGTATCATTTATATTTCATATATGTTATATAGTTCTTTTAAAATCATACTTAATATGTTCCATGTATTGTATGAACGAATCATATCAGTTTAAGGAGGCGGTAGTCCACACTTCCACAGACGATGTTATCATATTTACAAAAAATGCAATGTATAGAGGTATGTGTTATAAAACAATTAAAACAGCATAAAGATATTATAAATATCATATATATAATATATAATAATAGTTTCCATTACAATTAACAACTTTAGAGGTGATAAAGTAAGAACAAACAATCATTGTTGTATGAGACAGTAGTTTACCGTTCACATAAACAGTAAGTTTGTTACCCATTAAATGAGAGTATATGTTTGTTTAGGTCAAAATATTATCATAAAAAAAAATCAAATTATATTTATTAAAATATTTTATTTATATAATCATGGAATAAGATGAGTTGTGGGGGTGGATAATGGAAATAAAACTAATTTTCCTTAGGAAAGATGTTACGTCTTATTCCAGGTAACTCCTTTTGGTTTACACCAAAGGGCTCCCTTGGTTGGATTTATTTCTAAGGGAAGGATTAAAGGATTATGGTATATGTATTTATAATCTATTTTGGTAGATATTTTTCAATCCAAATTGGCTGAGTAGTGTGAGGAAGTTATAGGAGAGTATGCCTTTTATAACGGAGGAGGAGTGGCACAATTGTATATTTTGGGAAAGAGAATTAAACCCACAATTTTCACATAGAATGTTAATCAAATAATAGTAAAATGTCATGATACGTGAATCTAGGGTATCAATATGGCCATAAAATGTCTCTTGGACACGTTTCCAGGTCATTTGGACCCTTAAGATTATGGTTTAGTCCCCTATTAAGCTTAATTTTACCTTAATCGTTGTAATTAATTTTAATTACATTCACTAATATTTTTAATCAAAAAATAAGTTGTACTTATTATAAATTATCAATTATTATTCCAAATATGGAATCAATTTTTCCAAATTACAATTACAGAACTGGCATAAATTAATTTAAATTTAATCCTACAGATGGGACGACAATTCGAGTTTTAAAAGTAAAAACGTCCAAAATTTTGCTAAGTATTTATGTTCAATTTCAAAGTTAAATTAATTAAAACGAAATAAATTGGATTATGTGGTAAAATTTTTATCTAAATAAACATTAAAACCAATTTAAAATGTAATTTTTCCTTATAAATAAATTATATGAAAAAATAGTTCTGAACTAAAATTCATAATTTCTCACTATACATTAAAAAACAAATCTTCACAGAAAAATAACAAATATTTTCTTCATAACCTAATTTTTATGTTTACATTTCAATGATGAATTTTATTTTGACATATATAATCTATAAAAATCCAAAAATTGGGTTTAAAATATATTTTACATTAAAACGTGATAAAAATACCTTAATAATAATATATTATTATATGTAAAATATTGGGTTTGTTCTTATATTATTCTTATTAACTATATTATATGAGTGGAATTTTTTTATTGGATATAATATATATAAATTTACTATATAAACTCTCTATAAGTGTTATAATTTAATTGAGTTTGAAAAATGTGACTAAATAGTGTTTCATGTAAATCGAGTTTTGGTTGTATTGCAAAGCTATCAACAAAATCTAAAGGGAAAAAATGGGAAATTATTTACGTGATACATTCTTACCTCCTACTAAAATTTCATCCTAGAAATTATAGGGGAATTACCTTTTAAAATTGTGTGGGTATTTCTCTTTCATAGAATCTTCAGGTTCCTATGTTGCTTCCTCCATTTTGCGATTTCTGTAGAGTACTTTTACCATATAACTTATAAAATTTCCGAAAAAGTGCTATCTGGAATCAAGAATCTGGATGGGTTATTCATAGTGTGAAAGGTTAGGTTCTAACTCAATTTCATTAGTGTTGAGAACATGTGTTGGATCAGGCATGTATTTCATTAGCCAAGTTATATGGAACACTTCATGTACCTTCGATAGATTTGGTGGAATTTCCAAATGATAAGAATCGACTCCAACTCATTCAAGAATTTCGAAGGGTTCGATGTACATTGAACTCAGTTTCTCTTTCTTACAATACCTGATAACACCCTTTTATAGAAATATCTTCAAGAAAAAGTGATATCTGAAAGTAAATTACAAATCTTTCGTCCAGTTATAATCATAACTCTTTTTTCCTACTATGAGCTTCTTTAATACGAGATTTAATAGCGTTTACATTTTTTGTTGTTTCTTCAAAAAGTTTTAGACCTATGAGTTTCCTTTCACCAACTTCATCCCAACAAGGTGGCGTATGAAATCTATTTCCATATAACACTTTATATAGCTCCATTTTAATACTTGAATAAAAACTATTATCATAGAAAAACTCTACCAATTGTAAGTACTGATCCCACTTACCTTGAAAGTCAAGTGGGAAAACCTCAATATGTGTTCAATCTTTTATATTGTTAATTAAAACTATCCATTAGTATGAGGATGATATGCGGTGCTCAAATGAAGCTCAGTATAAAGATAATTTAAAATACTTTTCCATAATTTTTATATAAAGAGGGGACCTTGATCAGAAATAATTGATAGAGGTTCTCAATGAATTCTTAAAACTTCATTAATATAGATCCTTATGAGGTGCTCAAGATGTAGGACTTCTCTTATAATAAGAAAATGTGAAGATTTGGTTAGTTGATCAATGATAACCAATATCAAATCATTAGTTCTAGGAGTATTTGGTATTCCAGTGACAGATTATATAGTAATTTCTTCCCATTTACACATAGGAATAAGTATCGGTTGTAGGACACCATTAGGATTCTACCTCACATCTTTCACTTATTAAATAACCAAGCATCTAGACACAAAATCATCTGTTTCCCTCTTCATGTTATCCCCAAAAAAATTAATGTTCCTTCAAGTCCCTATACATATTTGTGCTCTTAAGGTGTATAGAGAAATTTGTGCTATGGAAATCATAAAAAAATCCCCTTTTTGGATCAGGTAAAAATTGAACACAAAACCTATTTCCAAATTTTAGAACATCGTATTCACAAAAAAATTCTTCTAATTTTCCATTATTATTTCTAGTAATTTTCTTTTGAATGTCCTCATCTTAGATTAAGAATTATTTATCCTCTCTAATAAAATTGTTTTTGAATCATTTGATAAATTATTTATGTATCCCCTTCCATAGAAATTCCCATATCTATATTTTCTATATCCATGAACATATGATCCTTCTCAATACTTTTTTGGGTGAGAACTCCATGATCCTTCATACTCAAATCATCTTCTAACTTATTCACTTTCCCTGGGTTGTAGTGTATTGAGAAATAATAATATTTCAGTAGCTCGAGCCATCTCCTTTGTCTCATTTGAGATCTTTTTGAGAGAAGATGTATTTCAAGATAGTATAATTTATTTATATCTAACATGTTTCACCACAGAGATATTGTCTCTAATTTTTCAAAGAAAAGAATATAATCTCTAAATCAAGATCATGGGTTGGATAGTTCTCTTCTATATTCTTAAATTTCATTGATGTATATGAAATACATATATCATTTTTCATTATTACTCAACCAATTTTTTTCTTTGATGCATCACTATATATGAAAAAGCTATCACTCCCAGACAGTAGAGTCAAAATATTATTATTGAATATTATTATCTTTAGTTCAGCAAATCATTCATAATTTTTTTTCCAAAATAAATTAACCCAATTACGTGTAAGATTCGTTAATGTGTTATATAATTAGGAAAAATTCTAAACAAATCACCAATAGTATCTTGCCAAACCAATGAAACTACATACCATAGATTTCTTTTTTGGTATAGGCTATTATCTGTCCACCTTTGTCTTTATAGGATCAACTGATATCCCATCCTTAAAGAAAATGTGGCCAAGAAAAGAGACATCTTGAAGCTAAAAATCACACTTTCTAAATTTCCCATAGAGCTATTTTCTTATATGAGTCTTAAGAATGATCCAAAAGTGAGTCTCATATTCATCAATGATTTTAAAATTCACCATAATATCATTAATGAAAACAACAAAAAAATCATCAATCCACTCCATTAATTATCTGTTCATTATTTCCAAAAAAATATATTGTGAATTAGTTAGTCCGAATGGAATTACTATAAACTCATAATTTCCATACCTCATTCGAAATAGTTTCTTAAGAATGTACTCCTTCTTTACTTGAAATCAGTGAAACCCAAAACAAAGGTTAATATTTTGAAAAATATCAGTCTCCATGAAGTTGATCAAACAAGTCATCAATGTGAGGAATTTGATACTTTTTCTTTATTATAATGGCATTTATTTCCCTATAGTCAATACACAACAACATGGATCCATCTCTTTTTATCAAAGAGAATAAAGACTCCCCTTGGTGAAACACGAGGGAGAATAAATCTATTATTACCCAAGTCATCTAGTTTTTTATTCAATTCCACTAATTCCATAGTGTCCTTTCCATAGGGAGTCTTTAATAGTATCCTAGTATTGGGGAATAAATTATAGAAAATTTAAATTCCAGCTATAGGGGATGTCTAGGTAATTCCTTAGGATATGCATCAATTTAATCGTACACAACAGGCACATCCTCAATTTTAATATTACTTTATTCTTCATTATGTTCTGTTTTCCCTTCTTCCCCAAGAATTTCATTTAGTAGAGCTGTTGGGGGTGAATCTATATAAGATTCAGGTGAAGAAAATTCTAATCTAAAGTTGAGGGATTCTACATCTTCCTCCAAAATTGTAATTTTACTTCTCTTTAAATATATTTTTGCATCAAATTTTGAGATCCAACCTATACCAAGGAAAATATCAAAGTAAACCACAGGTATGATAAAAATTTTAGTAAGTAAAGCATGTTTATGTGTCATAATTGGGACTTCATAACACATATTTGCTATAATGATACTTCACTTAGGATTTTTGACTGAAAAATCCGATATTAAAATAAAATAAAAATGTATAATTTTCATAGAAAACTAGAAATATATAAAACAGTGTGATGATCCACAATCAAATAAGGAATTGGATAAATTTTAATGTATGATTAATATATCTCCCCCACATCATTTAGTACTTCTACCTCTGCTGTAGTGATTAAAATAAGCATTTCCATATCCCTTTGGACTCTTATTTAGTAAATTACCTTGATTCTTGGAGAATTTGTTTTATAATTCCCCATCTCCTTGTAGTTATAACCTTGAATATTTGTGTTTTTCTTCTTCAAATTTCATTCTTTATCAGGGTGAACCCATTCTTCACACTTAAAGGAAACTCCCATTCCCTTCAGGAATTTACAAGGGTGACTCTTTCCACAATTTTCATAAGATGAAAATCGATCAAACAACATATCTGTTGATGCATTCCACTTTTTTTGTTCCCAAAAACCAATTCTTCTCTTGTTTTCCTTTAATTACATTTGATTTTTAATGTTCATTATTTGTATTTATGGAACATAAAACTATTTCTTCGTATGATACAAATGTTTGAGAAACTAGTGACCTTTATATATTTAGATTAATACCTTCAAATAAGGGTCAATATTTCACTCAGTGTTGCACATATAATCTATAGAATACCTATATATCCTTGTAAATGTATCTTTATAATCTAAAAAACGGTCTTCTTCATTCTTATTTATGCTAAAGAACATTATCTTAATCTCAATTTATTGATCACGAGGGATTTTTTTATTGAATAATGTCTCGTTGAAAGTTCTCCATTCCATGAGTTCAATTTATTCTTCCTCCCTTGTATTGTTGATACGAGAACACTATTGATCAGCATCACCATGGAGACAAGAGTTTGCTATTGTATACTTTAACTTTTCGCCACATTCCATGGCCATAAATATCTTCTCCAGAGACTTAATCCATTACTCATCCATAATTAGATTATTTGTCCCACTAAACGATGGGGGATTTTGCTGCATAAAGTGATATGGAATAGGATATTATCTCTATGGAATATGATTCTACATTTGGGGAAGGTTATTTGTCATAAATTTATTAAGTTTTTTTAATATTTCCGTGATTTTCTCAATTATAATACAAGTTGTATTTTTTCCTCAATATATAAATCTTTACATTTTACATGAGTATTGACACCATTCACCCTTTTATGTTATATTTATAGATAATGGAATATAATCAGTTATATTTTAAAATCATAATGTATAATTTCAAATATGGTATAACATAAAACATAAATTTATGCATCTTAAATCCTAGAATCATAAACTTTGGTTACTTTGGGGAAATATTTACTTTCAAATCCATCATAATGGTAGGTAAAGAAAATTTAAACTATCCTAATAATATCCCCCTTGGAGTGTCAAACCAGGTGCATAGTAATTCTTGTTGTCAATCTACCAGGTTACATTAAGTTATACCTAGAACAACTTGTCATAGTTTTAACTCCTTGGAACATCTGTTCTAGAACCACGTCCACTTGTATTATCCATAAGGGGATGCATTTCTAGTAATACCCACTTAATATCTACGTTATATAATTATAGGAGGTTCTCCTATAATTATCCACACATTATTTCTTAAGGTTATTCTCCTTAATATAAGTTTTTTAAATCAAGTTTCCAAGGTTTCTACAAAACTTCTATTGATTCCAACTGTAATTCCCCGACCCTAGAAACCTAAAGTTGGTGCATTATTTTGTTACATTAGCATGATTACAAGGAATAAAATTCCGAAGGGCTTGTTATTTTAAAAATATTGGAAAGATATATTTCATACATGATACCCACAATAAATTGGTTAATAGGAAATAAAAACATGATACATAATAAAAATAAATAAATAACATCCTTGAAAGATTATTCAAAAGATTACTCTTCATAACATGGGGAGAGTAAAAAAAAATAAGGGTGATCTAAAATGATTAGTAAGGGTAATTAAAGTGGAATAAATAATTAATCAATGAAAATAAATAAACATGTAAATGTAAATAGATATTAAAACATTCCAGTTAAAAAACTAGATTAGACGATATCAATATGGAAATGTAAGAAAGTGAAGACCCATTCCATTTAATCAATGAACTGAAAATGAAATGAATCCAAACATATGTCAATGAAAAATAAAATGGATAAATAATAACTAAATATAATTTAGGTAAATTCTTTATTATTTTACTCCTTATTTCGTAGGTTTATAGATCCATTACCATCAAGACCTTTCACAAGACAATTTTGCATTTCGGGTAAAAACCCATCAAATCTGGACAACTATTTTATCTAAAGAGACTTCTGATGCATTGAGGGAATATATATATAACCAATCCACACCAGTTCCATAAATTTACTAATAATTCATCATATATTATAATATATTTAATCAATTTATAATATTCATGATTGAATATCCATATTGAATAAAAGATTTGGATTTATCCATAATTCTCCAATTAATCAAATAACAATCAAAGTGAACAACATATGTTAAAATGGTATATGGATTAGGAAATAATAATATCCTTCACAAATGAATGCTGATATTTAAATAATGCTATTGATTCAATAGAAATTTAACAATCATAAATAATGTGATATTGTAAAGATAATCATTAAAAATGTTCTTGAGGAGAGTATTCTTTAAATATTCTAAAGTGTCTAATACCACTTTGAATCATTTGAATAACAATATCAATGAATATATGAAATTAAATGAAACTTATAGTATCACTACTTTAAGTAGATAGTGATATTATATGAATATGGGTATATACACCATATAAAAGTGAATTGGTATATTAAATAAGTCTCAATGGAATGTAAATTGAGATGAAATTGCTTTCCTTAAACTTTCTTATGTTGTGTGGTATTTAAACAACTTTATAGTGGTTTGAAATATGTAAATAACTTATACCAAAACCATAATCATGTTTTTCATATCATATATCATCTTATTATAAAATTTTATTACCCGATTGTTAACAATTTTTCATTATTTTCACTATTTCGGTTGTAAATTGCCTAGATTTCTCAAGTATGTATTGACTTGTTATTTGTAGTTCTTATTACATAGATCATGATTTAATAATAAATATAATTTTAAACATTATGGAAATATAATTTATATTCACTTTCTATGTATTTTTAATAATCTATAATATTTATAGATAATAAATGAAATGCATCATTAATGGAGACGGTAGGTTGTACGTACACATGAACACTACTTTCATTTCTTTGTCATATTAAAAGAATGAAAATTAAATGATAAACATGTATATAAAAATACACAATAATATATAAGTCATATATGTTACATCGGTTTATTAAATTCAACATTAATATGTTCTATGTATAGAAAGAAAGAATGACATCGCTTAAGGAGGCGGTAGTCCATACTACCACAAATGATGTTATCATATTTACAAAAAATTAAATATATAGAGGTATGTGTAATAAAAGTATTAATTAAAAATAATGATATTATAAATATAATATATATCATATATAAGTATAGTTTCCATCATAATTACCACCATGATAGGTGGTAAAGGAAGAACGAATAATCATCATTTTGTGAAGCGATAGTTTTCTGCTCACATAAATAGTATGTTTGTTACCCATTAGATAGAAGTGTGTGTAAGTGTATGTAGAAAAAATAACCAAAACAATAGTGGTGTTTTTATTTAATTATGTAACACTAACTTTCTATGGGGTGGATAATGCAAATAAAACTAATGATCTTGAGGAATGATGTTACCTCTTTTGCGGGTAACTCCTTTTAGTTTTTACCAAGGGGATTCATTTGTTGGATTTCTTCCCCAGAGGTGCCTTCTAGGATCAGGGATGGATTTTGAGGATATATCTTTGAAGATATTTTTTGAGACAAAGTGTCTTGACATGTTTGAGGTAGTGGGATGATAAGGGTCCTTTTATAGTATAGGATGAGTGACACTGGTAAATTTATGGAATTGGAATTCCACCGAAAGTTTCCCCCTGGAAATTGTCTGCCGTAATATTAAATATCTAGAAAAGGGAGTATAGGGTATAAATATGGCCATAAAATGTCTATTGTTCAATTTTATATGTCATTTTTCCCCTTAAGATTCAGTTTTGGTCCCTTATTAAGATTATTTTTACTTTAATCATTGCAATTTATTTTAATTACATTCACTAATATTTTTTTGTTAAAATATAATTTAAATTTATTAAACTTTATAAATTTTTATTATTCCAAATATCGAATCAAAATTTCCAAATTCCAATCATGTAAGTGGTAGAGATTATTTTAAATTTAATAACACACACAGGATGAAAATACAAGTTTTGAAAGTAAAAACTTCAAAACATTTGTGATGTTCTTATATCCAATTTCAATGTAAAATTGATTCCAACGACATAAATAAGTCTTAATAATAAAAATTAGATCAAATTAAACTTTAAAACCAATTTAAAATGTAATTTAACCTTATAAATAAATTAGATGAAGCAAAAGTTTTGAACAAAAATTCAGTATTTTTCACAATTCATTAAAAAATTAAACTTAACAGAAAAATATCAAAAATGAACACAAACCTAATTTTAATGTTTACATTTAAAATATGAAGTTTAATTTGACATATATTATATATAAAAGTTCAAACAAATTGGATATAAAATAGGTTCGCCACTAAAAGGCGATAAAAATGCCATAATAAATATATAGGATTTTATGTGTAATATTTGAATTTTTATTATATTATACCTATCAAATATATTATATGAGTGTCAAAATATTTTATTAGATATATAAAATATAAATATACTACATAATATCTCTAAAAGTGTTATAATTTAATTGACTATGAAAAACATGACCAAATAGTGTTTTTTGTAAATCAGGTCTTGGGTGTATTGAAAAGATATCAAAAAATATAAAGGAAAATATAGAAAAGTATTGGGGTTATACAATTTTTGAAGGATAGAGAAAGTGGTTTATAAGAAATTATATCCCTATCTAGATACTACAAGTAGACATGGTTCTAAAAGGAATTACCCTAAGGTTAACATCTCTGAAAGAGGCATGTTGGGCTTGAATCAAGTGTTACCCTGTGCAAAATAAAGAGCCTTACTGCACCCCTAGTTTCATACTCTAGGGGGATATGATTTGGAAATAAAAAAACTCTTTATTAACAATCAGGTAAGAATTGAATAATGACGATGAATGACCTTGGTTAATCCTAATGTGGCATAGGTTAAAAAAGTGTTACGATTTATACGCCCTATAAGTCATTTTTCATGATTTTTGGGTTTTCCACTATGATTATTTTTGCTTACACTATTCATTTTCAATTAAGTCAATAGTTCAATCCTGAAAGAACCATGTTAATGATGAATAAAATTAACAATTTAATGTTTTTCCTTCTAATAAATGATGTCTTATTATAGATTGAATGAAAAATCTTGTTCCTAGGGTCAGACAACATTATTATCCTATGAATCATACACAACATACATAAGATCAATGGTGGGGGGGGACCACTTTCTATTGAGTCCTCAATGAGGAAACATCCTCCTAATTTTTTTTCAGATGATCCAAAAGATTTTAAGGAATGCATTATTACCATTTACAGGATATATTCCATTCTTCAGTGTTTAGAGCATGAAAAATTCATTTTTTCCATCTATCATTTAGAAGGTAAAGAAGATCCATGGTGGAATATTATCAGGAATATAAGAAAAGAAGATGAAATTGACATCCTGGAGTGGGATGAATTTAATAACTTATTTTTAAATATGTACATTATATTTATCATTAATATGAAAATTGAGAATAAATTCCATGAGAAAAAATATATTTATGATGAATAAATTGGTTCCTATTAAGAAAATTTTACAAGATTTGTGAGGTACGATTATAGTATTGTCATCCAAATTAAAAGTAAGGTTAATAAATTCTCTAGTGGCTTAAAACCAAGTCTCTAATGGGAGTTATCTATAATGTAATTAAGTTGTTAGGAAGAAATCAGTTGATGTGATATCAAGGTGGAAATTTAGATTTGAATTACCCATAAATCTCATGGACTTGATGGGAAAAGAAAGATGAAATTTAAAAGAAAATCTAAAAAACATAGAGATAAGAAGATGATCTTTACATTATGAAACATTTGTGGAAGAAAAAATGTATGAAATTATCTTATGGGGACTAAAAAATGTTTTATTTGTGTAAAGGAATGTCATCAAGTAGATGAATAATAAAGTTATGGGATGAAGTCGGCTAATGATATAAATAAAGGGAATGCTTCACAAAAATCCACCTCCCACACTTCAGTGTTTCAAATGAATGTTGTTTAGGAACTATACTACAAAGTGATCAAATCATAATGTTATTGATGATGATCGATGTCAAAATCCTCTTATGATGAGATATATTGGGAAATCTAATGCGATCACTATTTTCATGGTGTATAATAATGACATGGTGAAAGAAACATTCACCATAGACTCTAGAACTTCTAGTTATTGGTATCTAGGACTACCCACCCATTTATATCTAGAGAGTTTAGAAAGGGTATCAAGATTCCACCTAAATTATTGCATGTTTAAGTAATAGTGAAAACCCTTGATGGTACAATTATCACATCTCAAGTCTATGATTCTTGTACGTTTGAAGTTTATGGGAATGTGCTTCCTTAAAACCTCATTGTTATTCCTATACTTTAATTTTATGATATATATTAATGTATTGTATTTATATATATAAAGTCTTAATAAATTTATAATAAATATAAGTCACATTTGAAATTCCAAACAAAACTATGATCGTCTACAGTTCCATGAATGATTTGAACTTTCGATAGAGATAAATTGTATTATATGCGTCTTGATTCCAACTCAAAATGGGTGTTTGTATCAGATGTTTTGGGAGAAACTCAAACCCAATAATATTTCTATTATTTGGGAGGTTATTGATGTCTTTCCAAAAGAGTTTCATATCTGTCCACTGAACCATGAGTCCAGGTTCTCAATAGAAATCATATATGACTCCACACCTATTTTAAAGACTACCTATAGAATGGATTTGATTGAGTTGTAGGAATTGAAGAAGGACCTCAAGGAGAACATTGTTATGGGATTCATTCATCCATGTGTGTCACCATGGGTTTCACCTGTTCTTATTGTTATAAACAATGATAATCGATGAGACTCAACATTGATTATTAGGAGTTCAATATGATAAAAATCAAGAACAAAAATATTGTACCCTGTATTGATGACTTGTTTGACTAAATACATAGGTATAAATACTTTTCAATGATTTACCTTCAATCTAGATATCCTAAATTGAGGGACAATATAGAGGATATTCCAAAGACAATAGTCCGTACAAGATATGGACAATATGAGTATATATTTATGCCATCTGGTCTTACTAATTCTCCCTCTATAATCATTATTTTAATGAATAGAGTATTTAGAGATTACCTTAATCAGTTTTTGGTAGTCCTTATATAGTATATTCTCATTTATTCAAAGATAATATAAGAACATTATAATTACTTGAAAATTTTACTAAAGATCTTAAGGAAGTAGAAAATTTATGAAAAACATTCAAGTGTGAATTTTGGCTATGAAAGGTTTCATTTTTGGGTCACATAATATCAAGATAGGGTTTATAAGTGTATCCATCAAAGATGTAGGGAATTGATAATTAAACCAAACAAATCACAGTGACTGTGATCTATATTTTTCTTGGTTTATCTAGATATTACCAACATTGTTAGAGAATTTTGATGAATATCTACTAAACTCCCCATGTTAACTTGGAATGAACCCAAGTTACTCTAGATAGATTAATGTGGGGAGAATTTCAAGTAATTATAGATAATATTATTCAATTTAACTATTTTTACATTACCCTATAGTGGAGAAGGGTATTTAATCTATAGTGATGTGTCCAATAAGGGATTAGGTTTTTTTTCATCTATAATGTCATGGTTATAAATTATTCCTCATAATAGTTACCCAACTCTAGATTTGGAGTTAGATAAGGTAATTTTTACTTTAAATATATGGAGGAATTATGTTTATGGAGAAAAGTGTTATATATATGTAAATAATTTTTTTTAATGTATATATTTACACACAAGGAGTTGAACATGCTTCAGAGAAGATGATTAGAACAAATTAATGATTATAAATATTCAATACATTAAAACCATGAGAAAGTGAACAAGGTGGATGATTATTTTAGTTGAAATGGTCATACTAGCCTATCAAGGATGAGGATCACAAAATATTCTATATTTATTGATTTTTTAATTATGGATATTTAAATATTGGAAAAAGGGTAGAAATATTGTCTTTCTAAAGTAAGTATTTATCCTTCTATAAAAATTAAGAATAAAGTGGTGTATAAGGAATATATGGAACTAAAAAATAAGGTGAGAAATGATCTTGAGTATAAACATGATTATAATGGAATGATAAGGTTATGGAATTGTTTATGTGTTCTATTTGTACCTAATTTGAAGTAGGAACTATTAGAGGAGTCTCATAGTTCTTCATTTTTATTAATCCTAAAAGTACAATGATGTATATAGACTTGAAAGAGTATTTTTAGTATGATATAATGAAGATATATATTAAAGATTTTTTATCTTGGTCCTTGGTATATGAGAAGGTTGAGTTTGTGATAATGTTTTTTGAGGGGATTTCACAATTGTTACCCATACTATAATGTAAATGGGAAAATATCACCATTGATTTTTTCATCAGACATCCAAAAATGTCTAAAGGAAATGATTCTACTCGGGTTGTAGTTTATCACTTTACAAAGATAACACACATTATTATTATTAGATTAAAATAACCTCTAGATCATCTTTATAGGATATACATTAAGTGGTAAGGATGCATAGAGTACCAAATTTCATTATATCTAATCGGGATATAGGGTTTACCTTGATGTTATGGAGAATTATTTAACAATATCTTTATATAGAATGATGTTTTAGAACTATGTGTCATATTAAGATAGATGGTCAGTCTGAGAGAAAAATTAAAGCCATAGATTATTTATTGAGATATTGTTTTATGGATTTACAAGATGGTTGGGATAAACACCTTCCTCTAGTTAAATTTTCTCATAATAGTAGATTTCAATTGAGAATTCAGATGTCATATAATGAATCTATCTATGGAAAGAAGTTCAAAACTCCAATGTTCTAGGATGAAGTTGGAGAAATAAATCTATTAGGACCTAAGCTAGCAAAATAATTTTAATAAAAGTTTATTTCCATTTAGAAACACATAATGGAAGCACAAAGTCGGCATGAAAGTTATGCTGAGAATCACCAGTGTGATCTAGAATTTGATGTTGGTGACTATGAGTTTTTAATAAAATATCCATGGAAGAAGATAATGGTATTTGGAAAGAACTAAAAATTGAGCCCTATTTATATCAGTCCCTTTATTATTTATCATTTTGGGATCATACCTTATTGTTTAACACTTATACCACACCTCTCTCAGGTTCAGGATGTGTTAGCTATATCTATACTTAAGAAGTACAAACCCGATAAATCATAAGTACTAAACTCATAGGCCATACCATTGGGGAATGATCTTTCTTATGAGGAATATATGGTGTATATTCTCAGTCATAGAGAGAATATTCTATGAAATAAGACCACTCACCTTGTCAAAGGTTTTTGATGAATCCACCAATTTGAAGAACCTATGTGGGAACGTAGGGATATAACAAGGTATAAGGATCCTAATTTGTAGTATTAGAGTGATAATTTTTTGGGTGAAATTAATTTTAATGGGGGTAATATGTAACACCCATATATTTTATGAAATAGTTTTTTGAATAAATTTACTTTCTTTGATAGCATGGGTTACACACAACTTGAGTTTTAACGAACCACGATCAAATATTAATATTATCATATAAATAAAATCCTTATTAAATATCCATTAATCTTGGAATAATGAATAGTAATAATGAAATTTTAAAAATCAAGTACAATGGTTTTATATAATGTAATCATATTGATAAAATTGTACTTACATTTCAGTAATGTTTTTATTTGCTTCAAACAATAATTGTTTCTCAAAAAAAATATTGGTATTTATTTTTTTGAAGAAATGATAAAGATAATTTTGAAATATTTAGGAAATTTGTTTTAAAAAATAAACTTATTTTTTGGAATCAATATTTTAATATTATCTTAGGATGAATTTTTGGGTTTTTTTGAAAATAGTATTTTTTTGATGAATTGTGAAAAATATAAGTTTTTATGGAAAACTAAATTTTCATTTAAAGGATTGAGAAAGTTCTATTTTATTTTTAAATGGTTTAAAAATTAATATTATATAGATTTTATTATAATTAATCCAATGAAACACCTTGGTATCAATTTCATATTGAATTGTGGTATAGAATTTTTTTTACTTATGAAACTTCTCTCTTTGGAAATCCTTTTTTTCATCATGATTTTAGGATTAATTTTAAATTAAAAATTTCCACTTATGTGAATTTAATTTATAAAATTAGATTCAATACTTTTAATCAACCTAATTAATATTATATAATAAGTTAATTTTATTCTTTTTTAAAAGTAAAGAGTAAAAACAAAAAAAATTAATTACCGCGGTAAAAGTTAAAACGCGTTTCCTGGGGGGGTGTTAACAAAAATGATAAGTGGTAAAATAACAAATAAACTTATAAAAAACCCATTTTGTAGAACTATTTAGAAATTATCACATATAAGGTTTTATAATTAACCCTTTTGGTTCCTTTTTAATTTGAAAAATTTGGGTACACTTTATTATTTTCAAAACTTCTATGTATGTGTCGTCCCCTACTTATAGAAGGCCACCCTTCTCCTCTACTCTTCAAACATCCAAAACCATTTGGTTAGGAAAATACATACACAAATATCTTACCTAATTATTTCTACACATACTAGAGGAATTACTTTGATTATGAAAACCTCCTGTAAAGGCCTTAGGTATAAATCTAAAGCAGTTCTCTAAAGTAGAGGTAAAATTTTTAAACTTGTGTTTTTATTTTATTTCTTATTCAATATCCTAAAAATATTATTCAAATATGGTAATATAATAACAAAATTATCTCCCATATACTTATATATAATTATTTTAAAATCATTACATACATCTTTCTCCTCTTCAATTAAATGAGAAACGAAATCATCGATCGTGTGTACTGTAGACTATCGCCTCACGAACTAATGTAACTCATTTTCCATCACCAACTCTCATGGATAGATTAAATGAAGGATTTAATGTTTATATATTAAATTTATGAAATTATTATAATTTTTTAAATATAATATCTCATATACCTTCTTAATTTCCATTTTTTGGGAATACAATAATGTCGCTTGTGTGTACGGCATACTACCGCCTCACAAAATGATGTGATTCGTTTTTCACATAACATTTATATGGAAGGTAATAAAGGTATATTTAATTAATATATGGGACATATTTGACATAAAAAATATCATGTAAGGGTAATTTTTATTTACCTCTTTTTCATTGCATCTATCGATAAAACCAAAACAATGTTCTTGTGTATATACGACCTTCCATATCCATAGACGGTGTAATTAATTTTCTATCTATAAGTTTAATGGATTAATAAAAATAATTATATAATGAATATAATTTTTTTTAATATCATAGATTAAATTATTTATATGATTTAATCATGATCAAACTGAATGTACTAAGTATATAAAACAAATGCAAAAATGAAAAATGAATCATTTATTACCCAAAATGTGATTTTAACAAGGAATTTTTAAAAATAGTTAAAAAAAATTCATATATAAATAATATATGGTATGATACATATGATTATAAATCTATATTTTATATATAATAAACCAATATTTTTTATACTGGATTCACTAACGTGTATGAAGGAATTCGAGACTTAGGGTGAGATACTTTTGTCTTAATTTGTCTAATTTGGGAAATATGTTATGTTTTTCACTTATATTATTTTATAATAAGTATACAAATACCATTTTACATGTGATACCATGAAATTATTTATTCTTAATATATTTATAGTTTAATTTATTTTTATTATTTCATGGGGCTTACAATTCATAAGTTACTAAAATTATAGGGGTCTGATGTTTTAATCTCATTATTTATCAAGATTGATTATGGTTATACATTAAACAATGAAATATTATGATCTATTTGTCAATAACTCTATTAATTTTCTTCTACACTGTATATTTATTGTTAATACATGTTTTAAGTTCATTTATCTCTCTTGATTTACTCTTTATTCTAAAAAAATATATTTATATAAAACCGAATTTATTTACCTCTTCTCTGAAAAACATTTTTCTTACATAACCATATATTATAAAAAGGTTTTGAATCATTATTCAATATTCTTCTCTGATTGTTTTAATTCATTTTACCCATTTTAACTTTTTACAAAATGTTTTGAGAGGAATATTCTTGTCATTTTCTAAACAAGCCCGGTTTTATTTTTACAAAATATATGAAATGAATATTTGTTTTAACCTGTATGAAATGGTAAAAATTTCTATCCTCCTTGACCGATCAATTATTTAAAGGTTCCTTAACATATTTCCAAGGATATTTTCAATGAAAATTTATTCTTTGATATTTGGAAATTTTTTACATTATAAATAAATTATTTCATTTGAAAAGGGTATTATTCACATGAAATATTCCATGTGATATTTAGAAATCATTTTCCATTAAATATGATATCTTTTGATGCTAATTAATCTTTAATAGGGATATTATCCAATGATACAACCATTATTAATTATATGGATGGTTTGGGTTTTTGATGACATGATTTTTATGAAGCTTATTACTTTTCCACTAGACATGTTATAAGGAAATGTTTTATGAAAACCATTTGTTTTATTGGTTTATTATATGATGAAAGTTTTATAATCTTATAGTATAGAAATTTATGGATTAATTGATTAGTGATACTTATATATCCCTCTAATTCATTGGTTAATGATTAATGTTATATGAGATTAAAGGGTATATGGGGGGATATCCCAATCCTTAAAAAGGGTACTTAGGTGGTTATCACAAGCCTGAAAGATGGTGCACGAGAGGTTATCCAAGGCATGAAGCTGGTACAAGGGTGGTTAGGCTTGTCCTAAAAAGTTATGAATGTATTAGTGGATCCCTTTGATATAATTTTTTTATTCTTATGTGTATGAAAAGTATATATATCTTATTCCAATGTAATGATCTAATAGATCATGTTATTTTATTATTTTATGATTAATGTCTTATAAACTTCCAATATTTATTCCATAATTCATGTTTAAGATCTATGATATGCATATTATTATTTTTGAAATTTTATTTTCATGTTCTCATATCCTTATACTAATTTTATGTTGATATCTCTCTTGTTTACGCTTACTGAGTATCTGAGATCACCTTTTCTTATGTTTTCCTTCCCCATGACATTAATAATGGTATTATATATGATATGTATAAGAAGGGTTTTAGTTTTGAAATACTTAGTGGAAGATGATGTAACTCACCTATAGACTAGCTGTTTATGTATCTATGTTTACAAAGGCACTAGAACTAAATGATTACGGTGTGGATTTTTGTTCTAGTTAAGAAATATTCATCAATTAATATGTAATATTTATGTATGAGAATTTTGGGTATTTAATTGATTCCACATAAAACCATTAACATATCTAAATAAAATAAATTTTTATAATATCTCCTCTAATTTCAATATTTGTCTGTCATTAATAAATTCATATACATGACTAACAAAAGTATGTATCCCAAAAGATTTAGCATGTTTACCACTCCATATATCTAAAGGTGTTGTGTAATCAGTATCCACTGAATGAGATCTATTGATTGCATAACATGTGGTATCCACAGTTATTGAATAGAATTTCATGGGAATTACTTTAGTATTCAATATTTACCTTGTACTATCTAACATGCTTCTATTCATCTACTTTAACCTCTATTTTATATAGGATTTTATGATACCATAAAATATATAATTATTCCATAATGTTTAGAAAGATGATAAAAATCATTTCTTATATATTCTCCATGATTATCAGTCCTCTAATACCTGATTTTATTTCCAGAATCATGCTCCTACCATGCATCGAATGTTTTGAATACAAAAAAATATGCTTTCCCCTTGATTGATTACACCCAAAATATCCTGAATTAATCATAAATTAATGGTATGAAGTACCTATATCCTCTCAGGGATATTACTAATGCTTTCTAAAAATCATAATAGATTAACTTTTAGATGTCATTACTCCAGTTTTTTGATGTCACAAACACCAAACTGTTTTTCATACTCAAAACAAAATACCTGAAAAATAGTAAGGAAAAAATTATAATCCGAGGAATAAAATTATAATCATAAATAATAACTAGGTATCATTGAAGCATAAGTTTATGATTCTATTGCCTTGGAATCATTAATCCTTTAATTAAGATAGTTGATGCGACAACTATCTCTTCATACTTATATATTTTATTAATAATCATGTACAAGCTCTTTGAAATCTTATTTACCTTCATCACCATAATATATACCATCATAATTTTTATCACTATTTTCTCATTGTGAGACTTTAAGATGTAATTGCCCCACTTTTTTTATGTCACAAACAACAACCTGTATATCTTACTCAAAACACAATTCTTTAAAAATAATAACGAATCATTATAATCCTAGTAATAAAATTACAATATTAAAGAATCAGTAGGTATCATTCGAGCATATAGTTATGCTTCAAATGCCTTGGTCTCATTAATACTTTTAGGGAGGTAGTTGAAGCAACATCCATCTCTTCCTCCTTATATATTTCATCCATAAGCATGTACAAGTTCTTTTACATATTCTTTACCTTCATCGCCATAATATATACCATCATAATTATTATCACTATTTTCTAATTGTGAATCTTGCTCCTTGTCATCAAATTTTGACAAATAAAATATGATCTTCTTCGATCCCATCACATGGCATACCCCTTTTACGGTTTGAACTATACTGACATACATATTTAGTTTTTTTGGTACCTAATACATTGATTTTTATGTGTGATCATTCCCCATGTACGTAATTCCATCTAATAAAGTTCAATTTTTATGAAACCATTATTTTTGATAAATCTTGTGTTATGTTTCCCTTGAGTTTATTATCTATGCATTTTTGAGGTTTCTTTTACCTCCAATAGTAATCACTACATAATTGACTAGTATGTACATATTTCAATAAGTAATAAACATATTTCATTAAGACTTATTTGAAATACACTTATTTTCCAATAATCATTCTTAATGTGCCTCCACATTCCATAATTATAACATTTTACTTTATTCATCTTGATCTTTGATTTAGACATTATATGATCTTGGATCACATTGGAACCATGATACATCATCCTTACCCAATCTATTGATAATAGATCTTCTTGGTGAAAATATTTTTGGTTGTCCATTTTATTTTTTTAATGAAATTATTCTTCATGAGCCATAGCTAGAACCTCATTAAGGTTAAACATACCCATAAAAATTTTATCATTAATGTTGATAATGAGATTATCAAATAAATATTGAAAACTATAGGGTAGAATTTAATCACAAATATAATCCCAATTTTTGGAGCCCAATATCACAAAATGATCAGAAAATGTTTTCAAGGTGTTTAATGTGGTTGATCAAAGATGATGGAACTTTTATCCAATGTTTGTATAAATTTTTCTTGAGGAAAATTTTATCATGTAGTGACTTTTCCTCACACAACTTGATCATATTGTACCATATTTTCATACATATCTTTTTCTCAAATATGACTTATGAGACCCTATATTTTAAATATAAATATATTTTTAAAATATCCTTCAATAATATGTCATTATATTTATCCTTCTTTTCTTATTCCCACCATTCATAATTATTCAGTAGACAATTTTCTTTTTTCCACCACCACATGCATCTTCATTTTCTACTAAATAAATTTATACATGTTTGATTTTTGATATTTAATTTCATATTTATGTAGAAAATATTTTATTATATAAACTCCACTATTTCATAATAGTGTATTTAATAATTTCAAAAAAAGCGAAAGATCCATCAGAGATTGTGTCACAAAGAAGGCTGAATTTTTTAGAATTATTAATACCCCAAAAATTAAACAATAGGAAATAATATATATTTGATAGAAATTTTTAGGGAATTAATTTTATTTACCCACTAGTGTGGTGATAATATCATGATCAAATAGAAAAAAAGTATAGAAAAACTGAACAACAGGTGTAACATGGAAAACCCCCTCAATAAAGCCTGATAAAAAGATTTCAGAAAATAGAAGGTTCATTATGGTTAAAAGAGGGTGAACAAACTATCTCATTTTTATTATAATAAATCCATATAAATGTTCTATCTTTAGTAGTAAAAAATTAAACTCATAAATACCAAACAATAAAACTATTACTAGGTGAACTGGCTGTTATGATAATGAAAAATTATTAGAGTGATATTAATTTTAAAGGAATTTTCACCCTATATAGCCTTCATGAGATCTAATGGATAGTAGTATTTGGCCACACAATTATAATTGACATAATTTTTCCTCTTCAAAATATACAGGGGACATTTTTTCCATGAAAAATGATGGGATTCCTAGGAACTTATAAAAAACCCCAAAACACTATGCTAACAGATATGTTAATAGATGAGTGAGAAAGAGTTTTCTAATGGGGAAGAAGAACTTATAAAATATATGATTAAAATAAAATAACCAATAATGAAGACCAAACACCAAGGGATAAGTGATATTGTTTTAGGGTGTTGGTTGAGAATGGAATCCCTATCTGGGGTGGCTCAAAAGGTATTTAGAGCGCATGTTGGGACAAATTTTTTCCAATATTAGTTTTATGTTAATATATAAATATATATTAGTGTGTTTTTAATAGAAATTTTTTTAATTTAAAATGTTAACATAAAAAATAGTATTAAAAATAATTTATGTTATTCATAATTATAAAATTTTAGAGAAAATTATACATGACCCTATTAAAATATGTTACATGAACCAAATAAAATGAATTTTGTAAAAATATATTTGCAAGATTTACTATAATTAAATAGGAAGAGAATCAAGATAATTAAAATGATAATTTTTACTCTTATTAGCTAGTGAATCTATTAGAACATTAGCCTCCCAGAAATGTGTGAGATTACATAACCATTTCTATTGAAATATTATAATCACTCGATTTTCATAGGTGGGAATATCTAATGAATAACCATTGATTTAGATTTTATGTCATTTAAATCATATGATGATTCCATTTCATTCCATGTATTCATTATGTTCTTCAATTTTTTAAATTAGATAGCTTTCCTTACACCCTCAATCCCAACCTATTATGCTACCAATGTATTGTATATTTTTTAGTGACAACTAATCAACCAACCATTATGATCATTGAAAAAACAACAACATATTGATACCTTAAATTTTATTTAATTTCTTTTTTACCATCCACTTTAGTCCATCTTTTAATGGGGGATTCTAAAAAATCTTAATAACACCATTGTAATGATTATATTTTGCATTAAATTAAATTTAGAAAAATATAGCGAGGTCTAAAACTATTTTTCCTAAAAAAACGATTTTACTATATTATTATTACTCACACTATTATATGTATCCACATAGATACACACAATTATGAAAAATAATATTTTTTTCTTTAGTTTTTCATTTTGATTGGTATATAGTCGATCTCACTTGTTTTTCTATATAAACTGTGATAAATGTAATTTATGTGCTAACTGGGCTTATTTAAGTGATGATTTTGTCTTTTTAGAAATATAGAGACTCTAATTGATGGTGGAATAACCAAAAAATATTTTATAAATATTATTTTACTCATTTTCTCATGTTAATAAAAATTTAGTTCTTTTTTGGTTGATTAAAATTCCTGATGTCATTGATTTTAATAAAATAATATTTCTATGTGAGTGTACACATAGACTGTCTGATAATTATTGTTATGAACATGATATAAAATGAGCCTTTTACTGGATCATGAATCTTGATTATAATTATAATTAATCATATTGATATGTAATTTATAATGATATAAGAGTTTGTATATTTTATTTGTAACAGTTAGTCGTGATAAACATTTAGCCAATATTAAGGTCCAAGAAATTATTTATATATAATTTTAGATTGTAATGTTTTTGTGTGTGGTAATTTATAGTTTTATACATTAATTGTTTATGTATGGAAAATTTTAAATTCTCATGGATAAAACATGAACTTGACGTATTGAAGAGTTGGGACTTGATGTATTGATGATATGAAAAAAAGTATGATGTGGTTTGGAATAAACTCTATTCTTGGATGTTGGGTTATGATGTAACATCTGATGTTGTGGAATTAGTTAATCATTCATTCCATATCAAATAAGGCTAGTATACAAAATTTTTGTTTTATGATAGGCAGCAGAGAACCGTCGGTTTTCTATGTATCCATGAAATGATAGACGATTATGAATTTCCTTACTTTGTTGTTTTATTGAGCATTTTTTTACATTAGACGATTGACCTAGAGAGTTCCACCTATTGAGAGATCTTATTTAAATATTTGGTAAACTAGTTTTAATAATGATGTGCATTTGTTTATTCCAGGAGATTCCTATCTTGGTGGAGTGTATTTTCATTATTACTAGCATGAGTATCATGACCAGGTGATTTCTATGAGTTGGAAAATGATAACCACACAGACAGTAGTATGATGAAATTGATGAAATGAATAGTATTATTATTAATAATGGTTATGTGGATGTTACAAGGGTGGGTTATATTAACATATCTATTGTGGGTATAATATTATATATATATATATATATATATTGTATTTTTATCTTACTTCAATAATGGGAGTACCATTCACTATTAAGAGAACCACTTGAGAAAATTTCCTTGGGTAAAACCCAATATTCTAGGTAACAATTTTCCATCACTTACCCACTCTAATTAGAAACCAATCGGTTATACTTGGCGATAGGATATTAGTCATTGGTGGGATATGGTACTAAGTGGATGATATGTCAAGAAAACCTCATTCCTTCTTCCCAATATCGTTAATATTTAGAGTTTTAATTTGGTATTAGATTGTTAGTCATTAGGGATCATGTTATTAAGTTATTTTATTTTCTTAGAGGGGTTCCTTTTACAATTTCATAACATTCAATTAATACATGGAAAATAGTATTTCTAACTTAGTGATTGTCACTTGTGTGCACCTACTATTTGGATATAAATTATTTTAATGTGAATATAATTTTTTAGTCACTGGGAATGTTTAAAACTAATTGTTGAGTATGTTTTTCTAGGCCCCTTCCATTTTTCGATAACATATGTTATAATATTATTCATACATTATTATCTTTTTTGTGATACCTATGGTAAGTATGGGAGAAAATATTATGATGATCTAAATTTATGTACAATGATAAATAAATATCTAGAACTAGATATATACGTGCATAATATCTCAAGAGTCTTACAGGACGAGGAAGTTTATAAGATTTTGTTTACCTTGTTTACCCATGGGTGTTATAAAGTTCTCGAGGAAGTAACTATATAGTATGATTTTACCTCATTGGTTATTCTGAATGCATTATATTGACATGGTTATTTGTTATTAGTGGATGAATTACTGAGCGTATAGATATTTTTACACATATATTTAGATATATTTTTATTTATTTTTTATTAGAGTTGTTTGGTGGTGTTATCTCGGTAAATGAGGTTAATTGAATGATCATGAATTTTTGGAATTTTTTATTATGCCACCGAGGTATCTATGTTGTTTGGGTTTTATAACAGATTTTGAAATATTGGTTGTTTTTTTTTCATTTTTTGATTTCTGGTATTTTTTTTATGTTGTGTGAAATTTAAAAATTTATATTATTGATCATTCTTGATAGAGGTTATACCATTATTCACTATTATGTTTTATATATTACATAGTCTTCCACTATGTTATCGATAGAGAAATTCCACCCATATTTTATATTTATACCCTTAATGCATGTTGATATATAATAGAATATTAGAGGTGAGTATTGATGGTTACACTCAAACTCCATACCAATCAAGGGATGAGTATTGGTAGGGTCATTTCATGACATAGTGGTATCAATGATTTTTGTGAAGATATATTTTGGTGTTAAGTGTTAAAAACATATTATTTTTTAGTTAGTTTGGTAAAACATGGGAAATCATGTTAGAGGTAATAAGGTTCAATATAATGGGCTTGAGGACCTGGATAGAGTGATAGAACTGATGCATTTCTTTGAACACTCCATGATTATCTGATGATGTAATGAAATATTTTGAAAATTGATTTCAAGGAACATTGAAGTCTATACATGCCTCAAACAGTCATCAAGACTTCATCTATGCTCTGGTTTACTAGTGATAGGGTGATATTTTAGGGCTATATAATAATCAAATTATATTGATAGATTTAAAATTCTTATATGTATTATATTAAAAAATTATCAAGGTTTATATATTATTATTAAGTTTAAATTGAAGTATCTAGAATATTCTATGTGGAAAAATGAGTTAAGTAGTACTAGGTCAAAACCAATATGAGTGTCACACATTATTGATAATGTGGTTAATGAGAACTTCATTTAGGTATTGAGTATAAGGGGACTTCACCTACGATCATTATAGGGGTTTAAATCCCCACGGAGGGAAATGTGGATACTGAGATAACTCATGTTAATGAGAAATTATACAGGATTCTTGGATTGATTTTTAATTGGGAGTACTCGATTCTAGGTAGAGGATAATTTACTTAATGATTTAGGTTTGATATTTTCCCAATATAGGATATCTATATTTGTAATATTTCTTTTTTGGATGAGTTACTTTCCTAAATTTCATGTTGGATGTCAATGGTGATTATTTTTTTCCTAGATATGTTTATATTGATCTAGAGATAGAGGATCATTGTTGTTTTATTCATTAATGGTTCTTTATTGTGATGAAAAAAATTCACGATCTTTGTGGTTTGTAATGTGATACATGTTAGGTAAGAGAATAACATATAATGAAAGGCTGTTTGGTTTCATGTTATAGTGTGTGATGAGTTTCTGAGGTCTTGTTGGTGTGAGCATGAGTTACTAGATAAGATAAGGTGATTATATTTCTTCCCAATCGTCTTCACGGTGTCCTTAAATATTATTGAAATTGAGATAATGTTTGTACATAATAGATTGACATTGTCTTTTCACAGTTCCTTCCTCTACTCTTTTCAATGCATAAATAATAAACATATAATATATTTGTTTATTTTTAACATTACCTCATTTAAATAGTTCAACACATTAATTTTTTTTAACATTATAATAACAGAATGAAATATAATTAGAAAACATTAGACTAATGTTAATAAATAATAAGTTGGAAATAATAAAGAAACAAGTAAAATATGCTTGGTGAACGTTCCTAGAATTTTATTTATATATATATTCTATTTTAATCATTAAGTAAATTTAGTCTATTTACATAAATATAGAAAAATCATTTTAATTCAACTCCAACATAATAAATAAAAATAATAAAGTTTGAATCATCTTCCTTAATCAAATCCTCAAATGAAATAATACCAATAATGAAGAAAAACAATGATCAAGAACTAAGAAAAATATAATGATCATCAAAAAATCTACTATAAATAAACTCCCATCAAACCACCATCTCATTTATTACCAAATATGTTACCAATGAAAGAAGAAATTAATAATATGAAGAAGACAAGTAGAAAAGAAGAATAATGAGAACGAATCAACTTGTTTGATGAAAATCTAGCATAAAGGGGATGAAAATATTTAACACCATATAATAGGGAATTCTATATAATAAAATTAATACATATTGTCTCAAAATATTGAGTAAAAAATAATTGATATTGGAGGGAATTTCGAAATCAATGAAAATTTATAAAAATATTTAATTTGGAAAAAATCAAGATGTGAAATCGAATGTAACAACACAATGTGGTAAGGTAAACTATATCTCCAAAAACCATGAAACCATCTCCCCAATGCTTGCATTATTTTATGGTCATTGTGAATTCAAAATTTAAGATAAAAAATAAAATCTTGATGTGATATATATTTCTAGGTTGAAATAGACTACACTTCAAAAGTCATAGTGTAATTGTTTACGATCCACTAATACTTAAACTGATCTATCTCTTAGATTAAAATTAAACCTAAAAACCTACATTGTTCAACCAAATTCATATGAATTTGGCACAATAATGAAGGGAAACCCAATACTCCATGGATCAAGAATAAATATGTACCATATCTCATTAATTGGAAATACCCACCAATTAGGATGGAACAAATATATAGGAATTATCAAGAGAAATAATTCTCCTCTAATTCCAGTGACCAAACAATCATGGTATAGAATTTTATTTCATAATTTTATTTCTATAATAGGTATAAATTATAGCAAAAATACACTTCTCTTCCACCATCCACATACACAATCACCCCGAAACACTTCCAACATCCCAAAAACCTAATTTATAGCTAGAGGATTAATCCTATCTTCTATATTAGATAACTCTTAAATGATTATTATATATGAGGATCAAAATTTACCTGGGAAACCAAAAAATCTTAAACTATAACATCTTAAAACTAAACACACCAAGACATAACTCTGAAATATAAATTTCACCTTTTAATGGGATCAAACACAACAAAATAGAGAAACCAAATAATTTTAGAATAAAATAAATCTCAACATCTCAAAAAATAAAATAAAAACATAAAAAATTTAGATATTAAGCTCACATTTGTGACTATTTGTCTCTAATACATTCTTATAAACCACCATGAATACATAATACATGAAATAATGGAATGAAACATAAATAAAAAATAATATCCTAATGATCCTGAATGTCAACAGACTAGTCCATGAATGTAGAATCCTCATAAACATCTTACTCACCCTAAATAATAACACTGGAGTCATATTGATGATATATTTAGAGATATGATATATAAAATATTTCATGAATCCTATCCATATGTTATTGGAGATTCATATTCCACATCCTTGAATTTCCCTTGTAGCGAAAAATCTCTTATAATATCAGGATAATTCTTTTAGCCTCTTGAATTTATCTTCTAACCACGATAAAGAGAAACCTTAAGAAACACATGGTTGATGAATTCAAACTCTAAAGGCATCCTCATCTAATCAAATTATAACTTATAATAATCTTGAGTAGATTTCATAGTAAAAAAAATTAACCAAAATTTCTTAGTAATTATATAATCCGAATATAGTTTAAGAATATCTAACTCTAATAACCTTGTATAGAATAAAAAATAACTTCATAACCAGCCATAAAATTTCTTGAATAATGTTATAGAAATGGATGAGTCAAAACTATTTTTAAAAGAAAAATCAACTAAATAAAAATGATTTTTCTATATAACTCATAAATAGAGAACACATGACTTCAACGTATCATTTACCCAATGAATCCATTTATATACTTGACCATTTATTTAGGGATGAAATGTTGGGATTCATAATAATTGAGTTCCAAAATGTTCCTACATAATATTCAACACTAATATGGTAAATTGAGGAACCAATTTAGATATGATCATCCTTATTACCCCATAATTATTTAACACCGAATCTGTTTAAGTCTTTATTAATTCATCCAAAAAAATGACTCATTGATTACCCAAAATTGAATAAACTTTTTAATTGGTCCAAAATCAACTATATTGTTTGAAAAACCCATAATTATACATTACTAATGTAACCAATCCATTGAAATTTTTTCCAATTTACACTAAATATCATCTATTTTTTTAGTAAATGAGTAGGAACACAATGCTTGGATTTCAACCTCTTAAAGAGAATACAATGAATCATGCGTTAAGATACCATTTACTTCATCACCTTTTGGGCCACCTATGCGATCAGGTCAGTTGGGCTTTCGAGCGGCCTTTAAGGCCTTTAGGCCACCTCAAGGACATTAGGCCATATACAGTTTCCACAGACAAACTAAAAAAAAGAGCATCCCCAGAAGAAGATTCAGAGTAAGTCCACTCACCAGAGCAGAGCCAAATAAATTTTTCAGAATGAGAGGGTATGGATATGCCATCGAGACAAGCCTGGGATTGCATGGGAAGCCAATACAGATGACCATGCGCATGTGGAGAGCATCTATCATGATGCAGATAATGGGAAAGGGAAGTTCCTTATAGATTTTCTGGTTGAATTCCTAATACCTTCGGGTCATGTAATATCCTATAACTACGAGCCATGTAATATCTAAGCCTAAGAGCCTTGTAAGGGTTCCCCCTCATCTCTTGAAAGGGGGGTTATCATAAATCAATAAAATTGAAGGCCTTCGGGCCATTCGAGCATGAATAACCATCTCATAAATCTTTAATAAAATAATGATCTTCCCATGAAAGAACACTCGATGATGATCATTCTCCATATTACCCTCATGAAAATCTAGAAAGCTTATAGATTTGGTTTTATGGATATTTTACTATAAATCATCTATATTAATACTCAACCACCACAAATTATAAGGAACTATTTTATATGGATAGAAGGAAATCAGAGATATCCCAAGTAAAAAATCTCTCCCAAATGTGATATCTTATTGAAGGCTTAGTGTCAGTTTTTTTGAACAAATTAATCAAGAAACACTTCTACAAATCAGGAAATAATGATAGTCTAAATATCCATAAAAAAGGAAAATATATCTTCTAGATAATATGAAATATACTCAAAATATTTTAGATCTATCTAATGATACTGCTCACAAAAACACTACATGCTTTCATTCAAAATCAAAGAATACAACTCTCCTCCTAAAGTAATCTATGAGTTCCCATAAATAATCTAACCAATAATTTCTAATTTTGACATCATATAGTTGTATATATAATAAAATTAACACTCCCTATCATAAACCAACTTGGGAAACCACAGAGCTGGGAAACTATGTCAGCCCACGGAAAGACCTGTAGGTATTTCCCAATCCTCATGGGATATCAACTCGTTATAGGGAATCAAAATATACTCATAGGGAATGATATCATCTAGAAAAATTTCATTAAAAGAGTATCAAAACTATATGAAAATTTCCCCATGGTGCATCAATAAATTAAATGCACATGATAAAAGAAATAAATAGTTTCATATAAAAACAAATAAAAAATAAATTACTCTAAATAAAAATCTAAGAAAATATAAATATAACCAAATTTATCTAGGAAATGATATATTGTAAACGAAAACTTGTTTAATTTAAATATGATCCAAAATAAGTAAATGAAACCAAAATACTGACTAATTATCACCTTAGGACCCATGGTCACAATCCAGTATAGCCTTTCCAGGAAAATCCTAAAATTAGATGTCCAAAAAACTAATGTTTCCAAGTAAAAAATCATGAATAATTTTGAATTAGTCTAAAGACATAGATTGGTGCATCTAGGGTGTTATCATAAATAACCCTATCATATTTCACTAAAGAGTGTATGCATTTTATTTTTTCCAAAATATTCTATTAAAACTAGTTTGAAGTATAATATTTAAAACTAATGTTATTTTCATTTCTAAAAAATACAATGCAAAAAAATGTTTAAATCCAATTCTTATAATATAAAAAAGGTTTAATAAGCAATAAATATGTAATTTCTCTATTTCACTCCAAAATTATCCATCAAAATCCATTTTTAAACCAAATAATTCTTTTAAAAACATTTAAAATTTTCTTTAAAATCCAATTTTAATCGACACTATTTTCTAAATCATTATTTTTAAAAAATATGGATGTACCTAAATGCCTAATGAATATACATCACACAAATATAAGTAGGAAACCAACACGAAAAATAAATAGGTAACAAGATAAACTAAGAACAATAAAAATGATATACTAGAGGCTTGTATCGATAGAGAACTACTAAAAAATAGACACTTTTAAATCAACTGGGAAAGGTGTAATGGTGAATTGTACATATCATGATATAAAAATGTTTGAATGAAAGAATACAATAGTTATCCATGTTTCTCAATAAATGAGAAAAGTAAGAGAGTATATAGTCATGGTATACTCTTAAACATATAATGAGATGATCATATATGTACTAAGGTAGAAGTATCTAGTGACCTAATCAGTAAAGTTTCCTGAAAATAACGACACATATTTTTTCTAATTATCCTAACTAGTGGAAGACCCCTAGTAGGTGTCGTATTTCACAACCAAGGCATACCAGTATATCTCATTAGAACAAGTAGACAAACTATTTATTAATCTATCACAAAATGCTTATATTTTCCATAATACTAGTAGTATAGGGTGATGCAGAATGTTTCATATATAAAGAACTTTTCAATTGTAATTCTCAATGGAATATACTCTCATAACATAACTAAACCCACCCTCATATACCTATCTTTCTAAATCCCTATTTAAATTCACACTACCATAAACAATATTCACATTAAAATAATATACTTAGATAAAATTAGGTTTCATGAGTCTTATGTCTAGGGTGCATATAAATTCATGATCAACCATGTACTTAAAGTGAAAACTTGGCTTGGATATAAACTAGTGCCACAATTTTTAAATCATATTTTTAAAACCATTTAAAAATAGAAATACTATTAATTTATATTTCAAATTGTTATTCAAGTCACTAAATCTATCTTTAGAAATCACACATTCTAATTCATTTTGAAAGATATTTTTAAATTAGGAATAATTTGGAAAGATCTTATAAACTAAGAGGAAACCCCACTTTAAGACCATCACATACAATAAAACAAAATACAACAACAATGATATTATTAAATAAATACGCAAACACCATAATCATGTGAAACTAATGGGTTCAAAAAGTACAATATAAAAATTTCCATAAAAATGTATTCTAATAAAATCCCAAAATTTGACCTCTCAAAACACATGAATCTTCCCATGTAAAGATTAATTAAAGCCTGAAACATCTTATCATGTACTAATTCCTCTGAAAAAACCTCCTTAGTATTTAAATTTATACACAATATATGTAATTTTATGGATACGAATTTATAAAAATCATATTAATGTTATGAATTACTAGGGAAAATAAAGACATGGAAACACATACCTAGGTCAATAATGGTTCATAAAGGATATTAAAATATAAAGAGTGTATGCTCCAAGGTTTATAACACACAAGATAGGAAAAAAATAAAACCTAAACTTTGGTTTTTCCAGTACCACCCCACAAAAGTAAGTGAAAAATTGAGTACAAATAGAAGGTTTGAAATAAAGGAAAGGAAGAAAAACCATGAAGGGATCCCCCAAAATCAACATTTGGAATCCCAAAATCAAAGAAATAGGAAAATGAGGGAACATATAGGGTTCCCTAAAGAGGTCCCACGCGAATAGATTCAATGAGGAATTGACATAGGGCTTAAAATATAAACGGGTACAAATGTATTTTAACAATTTTTCAAATATAGAATAATTGAGCAAACATCGCATGGTATACCAAACTATGACAAATGTTATCCCCTAAATTAAATACATAGGATATATCACATGGGTTGACTATACATTTGGGAAAAATATTTTCCAACATCAAAATCACCTCTACTAAAAATTATAGACCCTCTTGCATGGTTGTTACTCAGGTTTCATTAAATGAGTTCTAACAGTGACATAAACAATTTTTTGAATTTCCAAAATATTTCAAAAGGAAAAGACTTAGAACTAAAGTAATAAATTAGAAATCATTATACAAATAATATAAGAAGATAAATAATTGTAAGAGTGTTCAATTTAATTGAATGATGTTACCTCACAATCTTCTCGAAACCCCAACACAACTCAAACATGCAAGACTAAAATCTAACTATCATAAGAAACATCAAGGGAATTGGAAGTATGTCAACATTTGGTCCAGAATCTTATAAAAAGTCGGAGAAAAAATTATTTTGAGTATATTAAATCAAATAAAGAATAATATATAGTGGAATATAAATAGAGACCACCTTGAAAGACTTTTGATCTTATTAGTAATAGAAACTCTATAACATATAACTGACCATACCCCACTCTTCTACCTGATCACCCATAATGATGGCCATTGTCTGGGCCATAATTATCTTTAGGTACCTAGGTATGGGAAACATACTAGTTTTATAGCTAGCTTACTCAATAACATCTATACTACCTTAAATAATGAGTACCCTATATATGATAAGGTCTTAAGGAAAAGTGTGGATGGGGATACTTTTTGAACAAGTGTCATGTACAACACTAACCACAAATAATAATAAAATACTATAAATTATAATTTACAGGAACAAAATGAATAAATAAAACTATGGTAGGGATCCCAATGGATGATTGGGAACTGAAATCTCAAAAAAGAAAATAGTTAAAAGATGAGACTGACTCATGGCTAACCTAAAATTTATCTTCCAATATAGTTGAGATCCTCTATCCAAATATTTACTCCTTGGTATGTTCTGATGTTTTTTCTCTTGAGAT
Source organism: Viscum album (assembly GCA_963277665.1). Taxonomy (NCBI): domain Eukaryota; kingdom Viridiplantae; phylum Streptophyta; class Magnoliopsida; order Santalales; family Viscaceae; genus Viscum; species Viscum album. Next base: position 69,490,082 of record OY728158.1, read on the forward strand.
GAACTACTCTATGAAAACATATTATCTACAACATTATTCTTCACTAAGTTTGAAATATTTAAAAGACCCCAAAGATTAGTGAAAATATTGAGAAGGGAGATCAGTGATTATAAGATCATTTTTTTTATTCTTCTTGAAACAAATTTTACCACCAATTAAAATATTATGTCTCTTCACAGTCAAAACATCCATGGACACTCAAATATGGTCACAATAGATTTATAATTTTCTACTTTGAAAATGAAATAATAATCATTGGAATGATATGGGTATCGCTGAGAATATATGACCCACGAGTATCAACATAGATGTACTATGACGAGGGAATGTACATATGTTATCTTGTTACAACATGTCTCCAAACAATGTTTGAGTGCTTTATGAAATGTTATAATGATAAAGGATATTGTTTTTAAACCACATGAAATTATTAAATTGAAAAGGGATTATATTGAAGTTATTTCTATGGAATTTATTCCCCTTATTATTAAACATTTATTATTTCACGTTTCTTCTTATTTCTATGTGAATTGAAAAACCTATTCTTCTTCCACATACACATTCAAAAAAATTATTGAAAAAATATAGAGTCTCTCAACTCTAACTTTCACTTATCATTATCCTATTCTACTTACATGAATGATTATATATTTATTTATTATTTATTATTTTTATCACATGTCAATAGTATAATGATTAAATTCGAATTTAAAATCCAAATTCAAATCATCTGCCTACTTCAACTATGAATAAATACTTCCTTCCTTAGTTACCACTTCTTTTTATTATTTTTAATTTTTTTTTCAAGGTCACTACAACAAAGAAGCAATGATTATAGAAGTCTAAATATTTATTTTGTAATTTATTCTATTCCCCTTATAGTAAGTATCTTTTACATGTTGAATACCTTATTTCCCAATTTATTGAATAAAAAATATATATTTTTGATATTTTATCTATGATTGAACATATTTATCATCTCTTAATTAATATTTTTCTCATAATAATTTCTTATATAAATTATGATTTTCTTACAGTAGAATTCATGAAAATTTTCTACGTCTTAAGTCATGTACATACAAAAATGTCATACATTTCTAAATAGAAATTCATAAACTCTTGAAAAGTCTTCGAAGGGACCACATTGATGTCATGAATTCATAACTGAGTGTCCTACATGGCATAGAAAATTCATATTGAGTAGTAGATAAATTCATACACTATATAGTAAAGTCTTACTCAAGAAGTCATTCATGACTTCAAAGTATAAAATTCATTACTAGAAGTCATAAGAGATTCATAAAAGTCACACAAACTCTCAAAAAAGTAATACAGGATCTTCTCAAATTCAATCTACAGCATTAAATACAAATTATATACATAAAAAAATAAATACCACAATTACTTCATATCCTCCCAAAACTTCTATAAACCACATTCATACACTTCTAAAAATCCAAAACATAATCACATCACATATTAGACCTTATAGAATGTGAGTATAAACATAATTTATGTTGTGATAAAAAATATATCACATTAAATACATCAACTAAAACTTCTCCATGTATTTTTATGTAAGAAAATACCACATAAAGGAGGATAGTTATTTTATCAACACACTCCCTAAATAGTCAACACCTTCAAAATAATTATTGGGATAAAAAATCACTCCATTCGGAATTTTTGGAGACCAAGAAAAATAAATCACTATAAAACTCCTTACTTATAGAAAAAAATTATCATTCAATAATTTTAAACCTACTTGAGTATCATCCATGTAGGATATAAAAACATTTAATAATAATGTCACGTGTTCCATAAAATAAATGATTTAAATTTAACTTATTCGAACATTATCTTCTTGATTAAACATGAAGAAATGAAACCACTTAAAAATTGATATGAGAGTGAATCAATTATTAATTAAGGAATACATTATCATTACAAAAAAGATACAATAAACGTGAAAAATAAATCCATGGAATCTATAATACAAAAATTCGTGCATGCACATCAAAAAACCATTAGAATAGTTTAGACATGAAAATTTATATATTCATACCTTTCCATTTTTAATTAACCTATTTAAAATATGTACTCCACTAAAATAATGACATGCATTCACACATATTAATTGATTTTGTGTAAAAATAATGTTCTCCCATTATTTAATTTTTTCCCAATAAATAAATAAATAAACTAAAGAGACTTCCATTATCATTGTTCTCCTCCATTTGAGAAAATGAATCCAAAGAACAAGATAATATGTGGTTAAATTACCACATCATATCCGTGATATTAATGAAGTTGAACTCTAATAATATACCTCAATATATGATAAGTACTATTCAAAAATGGTTGTGTTAAAATATAATCTAATTACTCATCTGTAGAAATATACTCCAACTCCAACATACACTTTTATACTAGCTCCTTAATGAAGAAATATATTATATCGATGTGTTTTGATCTATAATAATGAATTATATTCTTTGATAGATTAATAAATCTTTGATTATCACATATAAAAAGTATTGGGAACTTGCCTTCAACCTTGATATCATCCAATTTAGTTTTCATCCTTATCAATTGGGCAGTGCTGTGAGTTTCATCCAAATAATTTTCTTTATTTGTGCTCAAGATGATATTATTTTTATTCTTTATGTACCAAAAAAATTCAACTATATCATAGTAAGAAAACTCTAACAGATGTAGACATCCTATCATCCACATTTCCTTCCCAATTTGAATATTGTAATCCAAACATATTAAGCTATTTTTTAGTATTTCAACCCAAAGTCCACCATGGATTTTATATAGATACAAATCCTCTATAAAGCCTTGAAGTGGTACTCTTGGTGAACTTTTATACATGAAACAATAGGTTTCATTCTAAAATACATCCATTTTAGAAGCTATAAAGAAAAACAGATTTCTAATAATCTTTTGTAATTCTATTGGATCCACATATTTTCCATGATCATCTTTAGATAGATTTGACCCACATAAATAGAAATAGAATCTGGCCTTGAATTCTATACTAAAAACATTGTTATAATCACTCTAACATACTTCTATTTGGAGAGAAACATTTGATCTAACATTTGATAAATTTAGAATCCCAGAAAGTGATACATATCTCCAAGCACGTATACGTTTATTATAATCGCAATTTCTATGGTAAATTTCTCACATAATCTTGCAAATTTAAAAAAAATATATGATATAGTCTATATAAACAATAATAATGAGATATACCAATATTTCGTCTGTAATATAATGGTTTTAATCTAATATTTTTTTTAATTTTTAGCTTCTTCAAACAAGTGTCCATTTTAGAATACCAAGCTCTGGTGGATTATCCCAGAATATAAAAATAATTCTCTAAACTCTAAAACTAGATCTAATCATCTCTATGAAATAAACCACAAGTTTTCACAATGTAGACCTTATATTCTGACTCAAAATTGAGGAAGTCATACTCCGAATCCATTTGAATGATATAAAATTTCCATTTTCCTACAATAAAAAGAAACATTATAATGTTTTCAAGTATTTAAATTTATGAAATATCACAAACAACCCTATTTCTTCTATTTATTATATTTATTTAGTTATTCCTGACCACATCCTAAAATTTTGGGTAGAAATGGGGGTTTTTTCATCCAATTTTTGAAATTTCTATTTTGGTGAAATTTTGGAACATTGTTAGAAGAAACCGTGAGGAAACCATGTGAGTGTGTATGAAACATGATATATCGGAATACCATAGTTATCATAGAGTTAACTTTACGATGTCATGTACATGTATAGGGAGGCACTAAACCTATAGTAAGGATTCTAGTATTAGAACATGGGTTGGATAACCATGATGAAAAAATATATGGGGTTCCTAAATACTAAAAGATTTATAAATCCAAAAAAGAAAACTTAGTGAATTAAAACCCTCTTTCGAGTGTCTATTGGGGAAAAAATCCCTCAAGGTCGCATTAAATCATTTTTGAGTTGATTGCGTTTTTTGACAAGGAAGGTTTCTATGATATGTTTTGGAGTTCCAGAGAGATTTTTGACAAGATATGTTAACAAAGATCCAAGACAAAGGAATTGGTGATCTTGATGTGGTATTAAAAGATCATATTCAAGATGGTCCTATTTCCCAAAAATTTTACAAACTTTTGGGCTTTAAAATCTGGAGAATGGAGAAAACTATTTTTAGCAATGGAAGATGTGTACAAGATTAAAGGTAGTTTGGAAAGTTGGGTGAAAGATATGTTTTAGTATTAGCACATAAAAATATAGATAAGGAAAGAAATCCATGAAAGATTTGAATTTTCACTGAAGATGAGTTTGCGAAAAAGAGACATGCGTGCCTAATGCGACGTTAAATTGGGTTTTCCGCACTGAGGGAAAATTTCCCGCATGGCAGTCAACATGAGAGAATCTTATGAACATGGGAAAAAAATACTTATAAATATAAGGCTACCCCTTTATTTTATAATATCAACGCTTAGTGAAATCTATGGCTCTAAATCATTTAATAATTGTGTGCAAAGGGTGTTGCGTGTAAGAAAGGAGTTACACATAAGAGAGGAGTTTTGTGTATGAAGGAAGATGCACACCAGGGGTTTTCCAGGAAAAAACTTAAATTTTTTACACAAGGAATTAAAGTTTCATGAAATACACACAAAATGTCATGTGAAAGATTTAAGTTACCCGGTAGTTCTTTGGTAAAGAGGTATTCATTAATTGGATAAAAGTGGAACTTAATGATATACTAAATAAGGTGTAAAATATATTGATTCAAGAAATAAAAGGATGTTATTCTAAAGAAGTAGTTAACACACATTTATCGAGATATTAATGATATTCCATTTTGTGTTTGGTTGTAAACTAGGAGGGACATTGAGTCTACTCCGAACATTGTAAACAACAGTGTGATTTCAGTGGATTTGGTACATCGCCACATTTTATTTTTAAGCTTCTTGGATGTATCCTAGTGAGGGTGAACCAAGTAATTTTTTTTGTCTCATGAATGAAATAATTTATTTTCATACATTTATATGGGATAGAGAGAGATAATATTGTTTTGTTTAATAATTAAATAATATTCTTATTGGCGGTTTTTTTAATCTATCATAGCATTATTCACCCCCCCTCTTTGGGTATTTAACCTAGTTTGGATAACAATGTCCCCCCCAATTTTAAAAATCTGTTGTGGTTGTAAAGTGCATGCCTCCTCATGTGTGATTCATACTTCGTATATGAATTAGACCATGGCCATCTTTCTCTCTAATTTCATGGGTGACCTTCTTAGGTTAACACTTCTTCTCATTCTTCTTTTTTTTTATTTTCTTCCCTCCCTCTCTCCATGAATCAAGATAGACTAAACACTATAGGTGTTATGAATTTCAATTTATTATGTATTTGGTTTTATTTTTTGAGTTATGTCTCTCTTAAATATTATTCAACACATAAACAAAGATTCATACCATACACTCTAGATTCTAAGGCAAGTAGCCCCTTGTTTAAGAATTTAAATTTTATTATCCTCATTGTATATATAAAAAATTGTTTTATGGAGTTTTTAATATTAAAAAACGTCTCTATGAGCGTCCTTGAAATGGAAACAAGTCCTACTTGGTTTCAATTATATTAAATGGATGGTTTCTCTTTAAAATTGTGTTTTAAAACTAATTGTTGGCTACTTTGTAAACAACTATTTAGTAAAATCAAAGAATTTCATTTATAATGATATTTTTAGGTTATAAAATGGAATTATGGATTTAAAATATAATGCTCAATTACTTATTAGATGTTAATTTTAATTTAATGTAAAACATGAAATACCAAGTATTGATAAAGTATTTCAAATTGTGTTCAAATAAAGGGGTGAGTTTTGAAATTTTCCTATTCATATTTGATAGTTATACAAATATACATGGGTAAATATATATATATATATATATCTGTGTGTGTGTGTATTTACCAATTCATATGAGTGTATATTAATGTTTGAAATAATAGAAATATATACATATTCACACACACACACACACACACAAATATATATATATATATATATCTCTGTGTGTGTAAAAGTATACGAGTATAACAATTGGGGGATAAAAAAACTAATTTGATATTTGAAACAACTTTAAAATGACATTTGAAGTAGATTTAAAAAATATATTTCAAAGGCCTAGTTGGAATGGTTTACCTATTTTATTATATTTTACAAAGATTCTTTTAATATTCGGAAGCTAATACTCAGTTGTTTTGATGATTTAATTTACATATCGTGGTATTTTGATTTTTTTCTCCTTGATTTGAGAATATAAATGGTTTACAAGTAGAATGTGTATTATTGATGAGTGAAATGGATTAGGATGGGAGATGAAATAACCTATGTTTTAAATAGAATGTTATGTATTTGAAGCGAGTAAAGAATGTTGGAACATTGGTATCTACGAGGAAATATTAGATTATACATCACATTGGAATTCATCACTCTATATAAACATTTAAGCTTTGATAAAGTTCATGGTTCTATAGAAGAAAATCACTATATTCTTAGACCAATTCATGTATTACTTCATGTTAGATTGGATGTTGTGTTGTGGTTGAGCATCACCTTGCCACTGGGCCACTATATGTTATCCTTAGTAGTTAGCCTATGAATTTGATTTTATCAATTCAACCATGGAATGATATAAGGTACTAGGGTGCCTAAAATATAAGGTTTACCTACAGCTTTTCCCCATTGTTCTTGTTTATAATATGGTTATTTTATAGAATATTGTTTCATTAATAAAATTATAAAATCATGACACATGTTTTACTTATATTTTTTATATCATGTTATTTAATTTTATTATAATATTCTTGGTATTATTTATATTTTCCAGGATTATTTAGAATTTCATGTGGTTTGAAAAAATGGATTTTCTAAAATGGATTTTGAAAGTGGTTTTAAAATTATTTTTCTCGAATAATGACATAATATTCCAGTGGAAATGTTTTTAATTAATTATTATTATTTGAAGAGATTAAAAAATCAATGTTTATAAAATGATATTGGTTATTTATTTGTTCATTAATGGAAAAGATACTTTTAAATACTATATTTCAAACTAGCAGAAAAAATAATATATTTAAATACCTCACTTGGGGATTTATTTTACATGTCCATAATACTAAATTATTTTAGTCACACCTATCTTTTATATTTCAGTTTCATGTTTTGTATTATAAATTAACACGCTTAGAGAATCGAGATCTTAGTTTTAGTGGGTGACATGTAAAGTCACCTAGAGGTATGTATGTTATTTGGATCTATATGAGTTTTGTTTATCACATCGTCCAAGTGGTCTTTTAAAATAATTTGGTAGTATTTCTATAATATTTCTGGTGTGTAGCCCTTTATATGATTTATTCCATCCAATGGGTAATGTATTTATTTATTTTACTTTATTAGAGGTGAATTATATTTATGGAGGACTTTGTGGGACTCATAGCTAGCTAGGTGAGGATGTTTAGAGGCTTATTTGAGGGGTTACTTTATATCAATTTTTATTTTTCATTTATTTTTTTTCTTATTAATTAATTTGGTGTGGGTGTGAAACATATGTTTTAGAAATTATTATATTTTCTTATAATTCTAGATTTTATTTTACAACGATTTATGGTCGAAATCATTCCCATGGTTTGTTCTTAATGTCCAAAAACTTGTTTCCAACTAGTGAGGATTGGGAATGACGTTTAACTGTGTCATGGTATGGTCTATGCATTCAAATAATGGATGTTCTGGATTGTGTTCATGAAAAAGTATTATCAGAGCCTAGTTACCTAAGTGTATCTAGGTTTTGATGTCAACCTTCATAATTTGTAATGTTAGGTAGATTGGAGTTGGATTTATAGAACTTGAGAGTTGTGAGAGGGGAGATTCAATCAAGATATTTCTCTTCTAGAGACTCAATTTTCCATGGTATTTCATGTTTTTTGTTTTCTACTTTGAGTGTCTTTCCATTATTTTGGGTTTGTTTTAAGGGTTTTTTATTTAGGGGATGACCAGAAGAGTGAACTGGTGGTACCTTGTGATTTAACTGGGCTTGGAAAGAAAAGTGGAACCTGATTTCATGGTTTAATTTTACTCTTAGTAACTAGTAGTGGGTTTGGTTTATGGTCCACCAAACTATGTGTGATGAGTACTGAGCATAACATATAAAATTATTTCATCATTTTAGATAAACATTTAATAAGTTTCACAATAATACACACTCTAGGAAAATAAATGTTTAGGGTCTATGGTGACTAGATACATAATCAATATAATCAATAAAATATCTTAAACATCTCCCAAAAATTTATTCTGTCATAGTAAGATTCATTGACATTTATTACTTAAATCCTTTCTTCATAACCTACTGAAAATGAAAACATAGTAAAGGGTTAGCCCAAGTCATCAATATGAGTAAACATGTGAGATACCAATTGATGATCATATGTGTGAAAACGATACAAAAAAAAGTATGAGATAAATATTATAACTTACTATGATAATATCCAACCTGTTATGGATCATAACTCATGAGTCATTTTATAATGGTTTAACATTTTGAAATCCATAAGAAATAAGAGTGAAGAATCATCATTATTACATCACAATACATGGAAGAATATCCTAATAATATGATCATTACATATTAATTTCTTTTCACAACAATAACCATAGATAATCATTTAATTATTCATGCCCCACAACCAAGTCTATCATGATTTAAAAATTCCCATTGTGAATTGGGTTTAGTCAACATTCTATCATTTCCTTAGTCAAGGGTCACTCCCATGAATATGAGATTTCACCATGACCCCTAAAAAAATATTTTCACTTATCATTATAGTCCATATGATATCATGAGATATCAATCATTACCTAATTCAATTGGGTGATTTAACAGACCCACCAATCAAATAATTAAAACCATACATGTGTGTGTCATGAGTTTAAAAAAAGATTCCTCAAATTATCATTATGTAACCTATTGAAAATAATGGATTACATAAAAAATTCATCATCACATAATATTAATATATACCATGAAATAACATGTATGGTATCATTATATCATATCCATAGTGTAGTATAAGAAACATTAATTTATATCGACATAGATAAAAAATAAAATTAAAAGTCTATTTAAACTTTTATCTAAAAATATGGGGAAATATTCTTTTCCATCAGTATCTTTAAAACTAAAAATTTCCACAATATTGAGAAAAATAATTTCCTTAAAAATAAACCAATTAACTTGTAAATTTATGTTCCAGTCAAATAATAGTTATATTGGATGGAAAATCTGTTTATGCAGTTTATATTAAAACAATGTTTCCTTTCACAATTTTAGTGGAAAGTCCAAAAGTAATTCATTTGGAAGAAGAATAGAAATTTTATTATAAAAAATTTAAAATAAAGCCAAATAATTTTGAAAATGACTTTAAATATTCATTTTATCATGGATAGTAACATTTTCGAATACATTTTAACAGATAAGGATGCAGATAAAAAGTACATCGACCTAAGAGGAAATGAAGTTGAATTTTTTTAAAGTATTATCTCAATAATTTAATGTAAAAAAAGAGAGGTTAATTAATAAAAAATATAAAAACCAGAAAAATAACTATATGGGGGATAAAATTGTTTTTTTAAAGAACAAGGATGATAAAATTTCAGAAAATGGAAATTTAATATGAACAATCAAGAAAAAATGAGATTGTAACATAAACCCATACCATTAGTCCTACCTAGCATCATATGAATTCAAACTACTAGTATAATAAATATATATTTCTCATTAATCTATTCCATAACTTTATTGACACAGAACTTACTATGTATCATTCAATTATAAATTTCAATTTTATTTTTATTAAAATTTTTTCATTAAAATGAACATTCATGTGAAAACTTTTCTATTTTTAGTTCAATGGTTTTGTTGTTGCACCTTGGTAATGGATACATGATTTAAAAAAACATAATAAATTCATATCGATTATATTTATAAATTACATACACTTTTATAAACATTTTTATAAAGTTGCGTTGAAAAATTATCTTCATCACTTCGTTGACACGATAATCCATTTGAACATACAGACGATGTTTCCACTATTTGATGGATGGAGAAAATAATTTAAGTAATAATTCAAATTTTTAGAATCATAATTATATTATTAATATCATATATATCTATTAAATATATCTCTATGAACACCCATGTAAATAGGAAATGAATAATGAATCACATTGCTTCATGGAGTTCGTTGTCCACACATTCGAACAAGTAGTGTTATCATTTCCAACATATAGGAAGGATATTGAAAATTGATATAAAATTAACTTAAAAAATCTCAATATATTAAATATACTAATACTATAAATTTAATATGGTTATATAACATTTAGAGTAGTTTTATGAAGAAATAAACCTGAAAAGGAATGGTAAGAACATACACATCTTCTTCAGCTATCCTCTTTTCAAAAGAACGATGAGGCTTCATTGTTGGATCTTTTGTTAGAAAATCACATAAAGGTAATGAAGAAGGATTTTAATATATTATTTTATAATATATTTTTGATATAAAGGGATCAAGCTATGTGGAGAGTATAGTATAGAAGGTGACCTTTTATAACTAAGGCTGTGACACACTTGTAATTATAAAGAATATTAAAATAAAACAAAATTAAAATCATGGGAATTTAGCTATAAATCAGATCATTTTCAAATATTTTATGATATATGATATCAATAAATTCACAAAATATAATTTAGACAAGTTTTTAAACCATTTCAATCCTTATTTCATTAGTTTATCCCATAATTAACCCTTTTTTATATTTACTGTAATAACGAATTTTTACCTCAGATATAATTTATTATAAGTTAAAATGAAAGTGGAATCATTATTATTTTTTCTAAATGATGATTTAAAATTGGTATTTATTTATTAAATCCTATTTCTATAGGTGATAGAAATTTTCTTTGAAATAAACATACAAAACAGAAAAGAATATTTTTTTAGAAAAATGCATTTTTAAGAATAAAATTGAATTTTTTATCATTAATTTTATTTTAATAAAAATTAAATTAATGTAAAAAATAATTGATTGAATATATAATCTAAAAAATTCATTAAAATAATCGATCAATATTGATTACTATAATTTATTATGATAAAACCCATTTCACATATTTTTTTTCAGGAAAGAAAGTTTTCTTAATTTTAAATAATTTTATTTTAAATTATAAGCAATTGATAATGAATGGATTAATTTTTTAGGTATATTTTTTTCATTATTTATTTGGTCATATTCATACCCACTAATCCAATGGGTGGGCGATTAGTGGCACATTTAAAAATAATATTTTAATTCTATGTCACTATTCATTTATAGTTGGTTTTGCATGTAAGGAATGATATCAAAGATATCAAACATATTTAAAGATAAATAAATAAAAATATCTTAGGTATTTACATGTTAAACCCATTATAATATTTTACCCCCAAATACCGTCACTGATACACTAATGTCTTAGATTTTCTATGTATTATTTTTTATATTATATTGATTATTTTTGAGCGCAAATGCTGAGATAGTGTGAGATTCTGAGGCTTGGTTTTCTGAAAATAAATGTTTGAAATATATTAAATATCATGAGAAAAAAAATTTCTTGAAAAAGTGGAATAAAATCTAAATGGGTGCTTGAATCAAGAATCTGAAGGCACCGTTGAGTTCATAACAACAGGTTTACCCAAGGAATGACTTAAAAATAGTCAGTGTAAGTCATTTGTGGAAAATTGATTATGGGTGTAAAATTAATAAAAAAACAAAAAGAAATTATTTTATTCTATGTTATTGACACAATGGTTTATTAGTCTTTAAATAAACTCTTATATCTGAATTGCAGGGTTAACCGCATTACCCTAGAACCTATAGAGAAATGATGGAGAGAGATCAAGGATGCTCTCTTAAGAGAACAACAACAGATCGTAGATCGATGATCATCATTCATTGATTTTGAAAGAGCTTTCCAATTATGATGATGATGCATAATTTTTCATTATCAATGAAACCTAAATAAGGTAGGGGGTGTGTATTGACTAGTTTATTCCTTGTTCTTGATTTCTATGATGAATGCAGACCAATCAAAGAATATATTGATCCTCAGATCGATCACCTTGTTGGATGGGTATGAATTCAAGGTTTTATCTGGACAATTACCTATGGTTATTGATTTATTTGTTTTTCATTATAAAGAAGAAATATCTAGATCGACACAAACATCAATCAAGGTTTATTCCTCCAATATGTTTTTATGCTTTTCTCCCCCAACCATCATTTATTGCGGGTGTTCTTCATTTATCCCATGACTCGAATTATCTAAATTGACCAGTCATTTCACACCCATTTCATTATTGCAATGGTCCAAAATCATAAATCTGGGATCCAAACAACACGACAGTGGTGCAGCCATGGAAGAAGTGAAGAATTAGTTGATAGTTGATACCCGACTTCTTGGGCTTCAGCATACATCCTAGAAAGTCGACGATCTTGTTTTTTGAGAGAATCGAAGGCCCAAATCTTATTGATTCGGTAATGGAATGAATCATTGAGGTTATATCTATATCTTTGCAGCAAGATGACCTTCAGTTTGAAGTCTGGAGCATTTGTTGAGTTTCATATAGGAATAACTAGGGATTCTGAAATATCCCACATCACATGGTGTGAAATCCAAGATTAAACAACATGTTCCCCCTTGAGCGGAGGATAATGTTTTAGGAGAAAGGTAAGTATCATATGACATGTGAACTATGTCACTTAGCCTGAAATCTCTCTTGGGGAACTTGACGTGTACATTGGGTGGACCATGAACATAGGGTGGAGTACACAAGTTACCTACATAGAATGTACTCCCCCACACGAACAAGGGTTGGACTAGTACTGGCACAAGGTTAAAGTACACGGGTTGACAACAAGGCATGTACTCCACTACCAAGACAAATTATGCAGACACAAGTTGTTTATTTTGGCAGAACCAAAGGTCAATGGACATGGCATGTAACCCCTTCTACACAATGGGTAATCCTTTATAAATAGGTTGGATCTCTATCCCACCATATATTGGACAAGTGACATTTAGATTCATTCCCCTTATCCTTTACTGGAAGGTTAGTATGGATTAATTTCCTAATTTTGGGATGATGATCCCTTTAGCATGACTTTCTATATATAGTCATTGGAATCCATCCCTGAGGAATGAAGTGAGATCCTCTATTCATTATCACTCCCTAGATTGAGTTTTTGGTATATTCATGTCCAAAAGTACATGGGCATCAATCATATACTTAACAGGTTAATCCAGATTTAGTTTGTTGGTATCACCCATTATTCTTGGGAGTGATCCTCATATGTTTATTGTAATCTCTTATGACTATCAGCATGTTCTTATTATGGAAAGACCTGACGAGTCGTACCTCTCAGACAGATGTCATCAGTGCTATCAGACTTAGGAGTGTGTTCTCATAAATGAGTACTTCGTGGATTCTTTGAGCTATAAATCCTTGGGCTTCTATACTATTGTGTTGACATACCTATAGGATGAGTTTATTTGTTGTGTATATCTAGATATTATTATTATATGTGTTATATAAATATACCTATATAGAGATGATTTTATTTTTCTTTATTGTATGATTTATGGTTTTGGGGTATCTTATTTAGTATTGTTAAACTCACTCCTACATGGGCATCACCCGCACATGTCGTGTCTTGTAAAGATGATCAAAATTTTGATAGAGTCCTAGGCAGAATAGGAAAAGACTGTTCATAGTGAGACAAAAAAGACCTAGGTGTGTTCATGCAGCTTTCAGACAACAGTCCCAATACCTTTACTTTTTAGTTGGACTAGTGTTATAGACACTTTGTGGTGGGATTTTTTTGCCCTTATTTACTTTCTTTATGTCCTTTCATACCCTGGTAGTGGAATATAGGTGTACACATGCATGGTTGTTCAATTGTTTTTACAATTCATCATTTTTGTTTATCTTGGAGATGTGTCCATTTGTATAGGTAATTAGGCAATGCATCTTATATAAGTGATATGCCTACACGGTGCTAGTTACGAGTGCTTGGTCTATTGGAGTCAGTCTTGGGGAGTCATTACACGATCCCTATTGGGATGATTCCAGATAGAGTGGTATCAAAGGGGTAGGTTTTACCTTAGGACCAGAATATGTGAGATTCATTTAGGGAAATAATGTTAAGTGTTTTAAGTTCCTCTTTTAGGATAGGGGATCCAGTGTTGGTGAAACAACCAACATATTCATACACAAGGACTCTGATCACCAACTTTTCAACTGGGTACGTGAGAAATCTAGTTACTGAGAAAAAATGGTACATGCATCATAATGGAAAGGGTTTTTCTGTCTATATTCTTCTAGATTTATTTCTCTAGATATACTCATTGACAGTGGTACATGTTGTTTTGTTTAGGATGCATATGCAATGTATACCAACTATGATTCATCATGATGATCATAAAGATGATCCCCTCAGTAATGAGTTTTTGATACATGGACCGGTTCCTGAGATGTTACCTCTAGGTGGTGCACCATCCATACCCCACTTGTAGAATAGCTCGTGGTACCCGTAGTACAAACAGATGAGGTACACAAGATGAGCATGCATTAGATGTTTTAGAGATAGAGACCCATTAGGTTATATGGAGAACCCAACTATAAGAGGATGAGGACTAGCATGAGGTAGTGACCTGAGTTTTTTTGTGTAGTAAAGACACGAGTAGAGCATATAGTGGTCCCGAAAGTTTTCCCTTTTTATGGATTCACATGGTGATGGTGGTGTTTAGAAACCCAAAATTATGACGAGGAAAATCTTTCATGTAAAGAGTTTGAGAACCTTTTCAAAGAAGAGTTCTCACCTCCTACACATAGAGATATACATATCCCAGACCATCTCCATCTCTAGAAAGAAAACATTACAGTAGCTGAGTATTCATTGAGGATTAAAAATCTCTCCAAGTAATCAATATATATGGTTTGAGATTAGTTCTTTAGGACTCAGACCTTCGAGTGAGGTCTACGTAGAGACATCCACACCAGTGTTATCCCTCTATACAATCCTACCTATGTTGGTGTGCTAGAGTGATCTTTGGTGGTTGAGAGTATATTGGCTAAGTATATACAGTCAGTGGTTTTCCAAAGTGGAATGTGGGAGCAGATTCCTCAGTAGTAGGAAGTGTACGTCATTCCCATGGAATTTTATGGGTCAAAAGGTTCAGGAGGTGATCCAAGTATAGAGGATGTATATTTTAGGGCTTAAAAGGTGGAACCAGTCAGCTGAGAGAAAGGAAGTTCTGCTCATGTGATGGAAGGGGATATCTCACCTAAGAGTATGTGACCCTCCATATAACTGATAGAGAAGCCGTAGACAGGCCGCCAAGGCATAGACAATGTGAGGAGCGAGTAGTTTCACGTGGTGGAAGACATGGAAGAGGAGATAGGAGAGTAGGATAAAGTGGTTGAAACTTTGATTTCTTACCACCGCCACCCCCAGGTGATCCACACTAGGGTCAAGGAGGTGGAGGATAGGGGAGGGTACATCAATAAGAGAATGAATAATATTACCTGGAGGCTTTGGAAATGATTTGTGGTAAGATATGTGTCTTATCTACTTTAGCTACAGTTCTTACAGACATAGGTGATAGTCATTACTTTCTTCCCACATATCATGTTAATTACTTAGAGATTCTAGTTGAACCATTGACCCGACCCTTATGCTTGGAGACCCCTAATGGACAAGACTCAATGATCAAAAACTGGTGTCGATATTGTGACCTGACTCTTAGAAGAGAGAGTATTAGTTACAATATCATGGTAGTGGTATAGAGGCATTACAAATTCATCCTTGGTATGGAGTAGTTATCAATAATTCATTCCCATATTGACTGTTTTAGGTGAAGGGTTTAGCGTGTCCATAGTGAAAGAACCAGGTTTTACTTTGTCAGTGAAAATTAAACCCAGACAATGCAGGATGGACCCATTCATAGGAGGTTGACTACTATTATTCATCACTTGGGTAGAATAACCCTTGATATAGTTGATGTTATGAGTTCCTAGTGTTCTGTAGTGGTGGAGGAGTACAATGATGTCTTCCCAGATGATGTTGTAGGTTTACCTCCCCTCTGATAGATAGACTTCTCCATTGATCTACACCTCAAAAAAACATTGATATCTACACCAAAATATCGAATGGATCCCATAGAGCTCTGTGAATGAAGGGTGTAGTTTGTGGACTTGAAGAAGAAGGGCTTTGTTAGACCCATTTTTTCAACCTGGGTATCCCCAATTTTCTTTGCAAAGAAGGTTGACAGAAGCTTGAGGTTGTGTGTGGACTACCTGCACTTGAATCATGTGACCATGTAGAAAAAGTGTCCACTACCAGGGTTCAATGATACATTTTATTATTTGATAGGTGATTTATGGTTCTCAAATGTTGTCCTAAAGTCAATTTATGACCAGCTAAGAGTACGAGATGACGATATACTGAATATGACATTAATATGTTGCTACAGTCACTATGAGTACATGGTGATTCCCTTTGGCATGAAAAACACCCCAAAATTGTCCTTGTGACTCATGCACCAGATATTTAAACCTTTATTTGACCTATTTGTTGTAGTCTTCATCAACAATATCCTTGAGTACCCAGACTCTGAGGAGGAGAACCTGAGACATTTGAGAATGAATCTAGATGTACTCCGAGAAAACCAACTTTAGGGAAAGCTCTCAAAGTGCCAGTTCTAGATACAAGAGGTCCACTTTTTGGGACATGTTTTTTCCTAAAATGGAGTGGCATTGGACCTGTCCAGGGTTGAGGCATTGTTAGATTTGGTGACACCTATGAATGTGACATAGGTGTAGAGATTTATTTGGTTGAAAGACTATTACTAGAGATTCATACATGATTTCTCCAGGATATCAGCACCTGTGAAAACTTTGACTCAAAATGGATAAACTTTCATGTGAAAAAATAAGTTCCAATGGGATTTTGAGCAATTGAGGTAGTGTTTGATGACCACTCTAATATTGATATTTCTAGATGTGGGTGTATGGTAAGTAGTGTGATGTGATGCATCATGAACCAAGATTTGCTATATTATAATATAAAGGAAAGAAGTTTTTATCTATGGTTCATTCCAGTTGAGACCAGATGAGTAGAACAATGAGACCCATGATCTTGAGTTTGTTTCGGTAGTCTTCAACTTAGTGATGTGGTGAAACTACCTCAGGGTTGAGAATTTTGTCATATAATCCAATAAAAAGAGTCTCAAGTATATCTTATATCAGAAGGATCTCTACTTGAGAAAAATATCATGGTTAGGGGTCCTCCAGGACTATTATTTCAAGATTGTATATACTCTTAGGAAGGGGAACATGGTGGAAGATTATCTTCGTAGAAGGTTTTATTCATAGTTTCTGAATGCGGTGTCAGAGTAGTTGGCCTTGTTACATTTATCCTTTGTGGATAAAGATTGAGTAACTTATCTCAAGTTGATTGTTGTTACCCCTACACTATTTCAAGAAGTCTTGGAGGAACAACTTGGGGATGCCGACTATGAGAAACTATGTGATTATATATCCATAGGGAATGCCCATTATGGATATTCTAAAGATTGGTAACACATAATTCTTTTTGAGAGGACACATAATGGAACAAGTGACATTATGGGAAGAGGTTCTACGGGAGTTTCATATGTATCCTTTAGTATTACATTCAGGAATAGAAAAGATGTACCATAAGCTCCAACATTAGTTTTGGTGTCCAAGGATAAATAAGGGAGTTGCAAAGTTTATCTCTCGATTCCCTACTTATCACCTTGTAAGGGATGAGAGCTAAGTTCTAGCGGGTTTGGTTAAACCACTTAAGGTGTCAGAATTGAAGTGTGATGGGATATCCATGGACATCATGATAGGCATAAAACATACTTCTAGGGGACATGATTCCATTTGGGTAATTCTAGACTAACTCACCAAGTTATCCCACATCCTAGCAATACGTTAACTAAGTTCAGTAGAGACATTGGGACACCTCTATGTTTAGGAGATAGTTTGACTCCATGGAGTTCCATTGATGATTTTTTATGATCGTGATGCTCACTTTATATCCCAGTATTGAAAGGGATCACATGAGGAATTTAGGATGTAGTTAATATTGATCACACCGTTTCTCCCCCACACTGATGGCCCGAATGAGTGGACTATTTATGTTCTGGAGGACATGCTGCAAGCTTTCATGTTCGACTTTGGTCATAGTTGTGAGGATCACCTACCACTGGTGGAGTTTTCAAAGAACAACAGATATCATTCCAACATCAGTATGAAACCTTTTGAGGATTTTTATGGGTGACCTCTAGGTCACCACTTTTCTAGAATCAACCAGGAGAGTCCGCGCTCATGGGCTTGGAGTTGGTGTGAACTACAACAAAGAAGGTAAAGATCATCCAGGATTAGATGAAAATTGGACATATTCTTGAGAATTCTTATGTTGAAAGGTAATAGATGCCTTTATATTTTGAGGAAGGAGACCATGTGTTCTAATGGGTTTCATCTCATTGTGTATTATATATATTTTTATGGGTAGAAAGCTATCTACAAGATTCATTATCCCATTCCTGAAACTTATTAGAATTGGTAAGGTGCCGTACAACTTATATTACCCCCACAGTTACACCGGGTACTCAAAGTATTCAACCTATCGTAGTTGAGAAGGTATGTTCATAACCCATCACATTTTATTGACTGGGGTGATCTAAACATTGAATATGGGGAAAACTTTGCTGAGTACACAGTAGAGATCAAGGATCATAAGGAGAGTATCCTTTAGGGAAATCAATTCCTTTGTTTCATGTTCGGTGGAAACATGAGAATGTTTAGGAGAGAACATGGGATCAGGAGGCTCAAATTCAATCTCAATACCTATATATTTTTAGATCACTATTATTTTGGGTTTTCAGAACTTAAATCCCCAAGGTGGGGAGAATGAAATATCATTAATTTTTTGTTTATTATTTTTGTATAATATGTGGTCAATTTTTGAAACCAGCCGCTGAGACGATGTCCTATTTCAAAACATGATGTGCACAGAATAAATGTTGGAAATATATTGAACATATTAAATTCCACAAGCATTTAGTTTTCATAAAAAAGTAGAATAACTTCTAAATGGGTTCCTATATTGAAATAATAGGGCACTGTTTAGTTCATAATGCATGGTTTACCCAAGTAGTGACCAACATCAGACAACATGGGTCGTTTGTTGAAAATTCACCACAGACACATAAATGAATAAAATAATTAAAATAAATTATTTTATTCTATGTTCTTAACACAACCATTAATAATTATTTAAATAGAATCTTATGTCATAATTCTAGGGTTGGCCTCATAACCCTGTAACCTCTAGAGAACCTTTGGAGAGATCTCGATGATTCTATCTCAGGAAAACAATGACATATCATGGATTGATGATTGATGCACACTAATTTCGGTGGACCTTGCCAATGATGATGACTATGAACCATATTTATTCATCAATAATCGAACTGAATCGAGGAAGGGTGTATGTTTTTATTTTTTATTCCCCATTCTTTATTTCTACCAAAAAGATAAACCAATCATCAAATAGATTGATCTAAGTATTGACTGTCTTGCGGGATATGTTTGATTGATAGGTTTTATTAGTAGAATTACACATATTTATTGATTTCTTCATTTTTATTTATAATGGAGAAAAATTGAGAATTACATGAACATCAATCGAGGTTCATTCCTCTATCTTTTTCTTTTCCTTTTCTCCCCCTTCCATCATTCATCATGAGTGTTCTTTGTTTGGACCATGACTCGACTTATCTCAACTAATCGATCAATACACAACCATTTCTTGGTGAAACAATCTGATATCATCATTTTGGGATCAAAAAGATATAAAGGTAGTTCAATGTTGGAAGAAGAAATGAATCAAATGATTTTTGAAACATGATTTAGTGTTCTTTGGCACACAGAAAAGAACATGGATGATCTAGTTTTTTGAGCGGATCGAAGGCCCAAATCTTGTTGATTCAAAAATGGAATGAATCATCAAGGCTCGATCTATAGCTTTATCAAAAGGAGACCACCAGATAGAAGGTCAGACCATCTATCGAGACATGTATAGGAAGAACCATGGATTATGGAAAATCCCACATCAAATGGAATGTAATCGAGATTACATGAAATGTGGTCCCCCTAAATTGTGTCTATGGTTTTAGGAGAAATTTAAGTATAAAATGGTGTGTGACCCTTGTACCATGACGTGTGGTCTCTACCATGTTAATAGATGTGTACCTTGTGAAGTAACAGACACATGGTGGAGTATACAAGTTACCTACATGGATTGCACTCACCGACGTAGACACGGGTTAGACTAGTGAATGGGTTGAGCCATGTACTAGCACATAATTAGTATAAACAGGTTTCCTACATAGTATGCACTCTACTACATGGATATATGATGTAGACACAATCCATTTACATGGGCCAAAACTAGGGTCAAGGGACATGGTGTGTGACCCCTTCTACATGCCAGGTACTCATTTATACATATCTTGGATCTCCTTTCATCTGTATCTTGGACAAGTTTTGTTAGAGTTTGTTCCCCTTATCCTTTCCCTAAAGGTAGGCATGGAATCATTTCCTAAATCTTGGAAAATGATACCTTCATCATTAATTCCTAGATAAATTAATTATAATCCCTCCGTGAGGCCTAAAGTGAGATCCTCTTTTCATCTTCATGCCCTTGGTGGAGTTTTTGGTATCATCGGGACCAACAGTATGCAGGTTTCAATCCTCTTCTTAGCTTGTTAATCTACATTTAGATTATTGGTATCACCCCACAGCCTTGGGAGTGATCATCATCTATGTATCATATTATCTTCAAGCTAAAAATGTTTTCTTATTAAGATGAGACATGATGAGAAACACCTCTCAAAAAGATGCCATTAGTGCTATCAGACTTAAGAGTGTGTTCTCTTGGATGAGTGCTTCATAGATCCATTATGCTAGAAATAATAGGGTTGGTAAACTATTGTTGTGACATACCTCTAGACTGTGTGTATTTATTGAGTATATCTAGATATTATTGTTATATGTGATGTAGAGATATTCATATTTTGAGCATAATATATTTTCCTTTGTTTTATTCTTTGTGGTTTCAGGGTGTCCTGCTGAGTATTGTTATAATCACCCATACATAGGATTTGTCCACAAATTTCATGTCTTGTGTAGATAATCGACATTTTGATAGAGTCCTTGGTGGACCGGGACTAGATTTTTCTTAGTGATACTGGACATACTTACACTACCACAAAAACAGTTTTTCGCAGCGCCCCCCTTTATCAGCGCTAACGAAAAAGCACTGATAAAGGGGGGTCCCTTTATCAGCGCTCAAAAAAGCGCTGATAAAGGCTGCCTGTATCAGTGCTAAAAAAAGCGATGATAAAGGGTCGAATTCAATTTTTTTTAGAAAATATATTAATATATTAATATATAAATATAGTTATATTGTTATATAAATATAATATATAATTTTTAAATATATTTTAGATAATTATAAATGTACATTTACACTTATTATACTTAATATATAAAATATTTAGTGAAAATGACTTCTTAAAAAATTTAAAATATATTTTTAATTAATAATTTGATAATCATTATGGAGTAATAGCCATTTAATAACAATTTGAGGAATAAAAAATTAAAAAAACTAAAAAAAGATCCAAAATATGTTGAAAATGCAACTCAAACTTCAAACGGCCATAAGTTTTGATCCGGGTGTCCGTTTGAGCTCTACCACATATCACATCGAAGCCTGCGACGACCTCTATGTCGCTGTAACCGGGGATACCGCGGTCAAGCGTTTTTTGACGCCAAAAGAGGCCCAGAAGGCCTCCAAAACTGAGTTTTTTTCGGGGTACCCAGATTTTTTAACATTTTGTGGATTTTCAAACTCGTTTAAGGGGGTATTATTGGCTTTTTTTGGCGGGGACTGAATTTATTCCAAGGTATTACATTCATATTGATATTATGTCTTTAAAATTTCATCCTTTTTTATAATTAACTGTTATTTATAATCAAATATATAACTATATGTACATATTTTTATATATTCGCACCTAAAAAATAAATTTTTTAAATAAATAATTAAACATATTTACATATAAAATATATTAGCTTTATCTAAATAATAACTAATATCTATTTTATTTAAAATACCAATATATGAATATTTATATACCTATATATTAATCTAACTATATATATATTAATCTAACTATATATATATTAATCTAACTATATATATATATATATTAATCTAACTATATATATATATTAATCTAATACCTATATATATATTAATATAACTACATATATATATATTAGTATTAATATAAATATATATTAATATCACCATAAATATATATATTAATATCACTATATATATATTAATATAACTATATAACTATATAAATATATATTTATATAACTATATATATGTTAATATAACTATATATATGTTAATATAACTATATATATATATTAATATAAATATATATTACTATACGAATAAATATAACTAAATATATATATATATAGATATAGATATATATATTAATACCACTATATATATATTAATATTTCTATATATATTATAATATAACTATATATATATATATATTATAATATAACTATATATATATTAATATAAATATATATTACTATACGAATAAATATAACTAAATATATAAATATATATATATATAAAGATATCATGAATTGGAAAGCAAATCAAAATAGAGTAGTGGTAAGGGCTTAGGCGCGCAGGGGGGAGGTCTCGAGTTCAAATCCTAGTGGAGGCAGGGGTGCGCACACATGGGGAATATTTGAGCAAGCGTTGTTAAAGGGTGGAGGGGGGTGTGTGGGGTGTTGTATAGGGGCCGAAAAGCACTATAAAGGGGGGGGGGGTTCAAGTGCTATAAAAGCCCCCCTGATTGGCAGTATTTTTTAATTTTTTGTAAATTTTTGTAAATTTTTTTACTTTTTTTAACTTTTATCAGCGCTTTTCTAAAAGTGCTGATAAAATGGTCCTTTATCAGCACTAAAATTAAAGTATTGATAAAGGAAGCGCTGATAAAGGGGACCCCCCCTTTATCTACGCTGGCTTTATCAACACTTTTCTAGCGTTGATAAAGGCCATTTTAGCGCTGATAAAGGCCATTTTTGTTGTAGTGTTAGGTGTTTCCCTGTGGATTTCTTAACATTAGTCCTAGTACATTTATTTTTATGTTGGACTTATGTTATGGACTCTTTGCGGTGGGATTATTTTTGGACTTATTTACGTTCTATAATTCCTGTCATAAATTGTTTTTGGAATATAGATGTATTCGTGCATGGTTGTTTAGTTGTTTTTACATTTAATTATTTTTTGGGCTTGGATATGTGTGCGTGTGTACAAGTACTTAGGAAATGACTCCCATGTTAGTGATATGTCTACTTAGTGCTGGTCGCAAGAACCTAGTCAATTAGAGGTGGGATTGGGGAGTCACAAAACAAGAACCATTAGAGAAATTTTTGACAGATACAGACATGTGAGGATACTTCTCCCTCATCACATTCTCAGGTTCCCACGTAGCATCCCCAAATTTATGGTTTCACCCGGAAATGATGACCTATTGAGTGGTATTGTTCCATATAACTTTCTCTATCTGATCAAGAATCATTAAATGTTGTTCTATCAAGAGGGATCATGATCATGTTTTACAACCTCTCAGTTAAGATCATGTGAATTATTAGTTATGTACTTCCTCTAGAGAGATACAAGGTACACATCCCGTACTTGATAGATATTCAGTGGAAACACTTAGAAATAATCTCTCCTTACATGATGAAGAATTTATAAGGGGATGATATATCTATGTATCAATATTATGTTTTTTTAAAAATCATATAACCCTCTTCAATGGTGATAATATTAAAAATACATTTTCACTAATGTGAAATTCTAGATCTCACAGATAATTTTTAGAAAATTTTTTATATCATCTCTAAGATGTTCTAATATACTACTGAATAGATCAAAACTTATATTCCATTTCACAATCTCTCTTCGGATACAATATATTTCTATCTATAACTTTATCCCATCACATTTTAGTTCTGTAGTTCCTACCATTGGGGGATTCATAATGTTCCATATGAATAGTAGAGTGAAATATATTGTTATGAGAAAACTTGACTAGAAAATGGTTTTGATTTCAAAAAAATTTTAAATATATATTACATTCTCTCAATAAATTTTATATGGATTTAATGGTCCACTCATAGTGACCATATATTTGAGGATGATACTTAGTGATACATTTCAACTACACATTCAAATATTGTTGAATACTTTTCTATAACTTTGATGTAAACCTCAGATCACAATCAGATATGATTGAGAGTGGTACTCTATATAGTCTTAACACTTCCATAATGTATAAAATAAATAGATGATAGAGATATAAATATTTTTTTGAATGAAATTAAATGTAATAATTTTTTAGTGAGATCAACTTGAACCCAAATAACAGTGTTACATTTAGATATCATAGGGAGCCATACAATGAAATCAATGGTGATGTATTCCCATTCCCATTATGGTATGGGTAATTGTTGTAACATCCACCTAGATGACTATATCTCAACCTTAACTTAAGGCATACCATGATCAGGATACATGCTATGTAATATCTATTTTCATGTTATACCACCAATAATACTCTTTAATATCTATGTACATATTCATACGTCCATGATGGTTAGATAACAATAAACTATGAACTTCATTTAATAAATATTCAATTATGGTATTCATGAGACACATACTATATTCTTGAATCATATCATTTCATCACAATAATGTCTAATCTCAGTAACATTATCCACTGTCTTCTATAGTTCTATATCTTCGTTACATGCTTCTTTAATCATTACATGGATAGATTGTTTAAAATTCATCTAAGAAAGATATGATATATACCCATTTATCATGTTTTAAAGATCTATCTTTCAAAAATTCATAATTATTGACTCTCTTTCAATAATCATCTTGGAAATACTAGAATGGTCTTTCTGACTCAGGGCATCATCAACCATGTTTGCCTTCCTAGGGTAGTAATGTAATGAAAATTAAAATTTTCAATCAAGTCAAATCATATTATTTGGTTCATATTTACCATTTTCTATTTGAATATATACTTAATATTTTTAAGATCAATACATATATACAAATTGTAACCATAAATATAATGACTCAACATTTTTATAAAATAAATTATAGATGAAAACTACAAATCATTTGACGAGTAATTTTGATAAAGAATTTTCAATTGGTGTGAGGCATATAAATAAACATATCATTCTACATGAGGATGCATCATATTCCCTTATATAATGCATCTCTATAGACCAAAAAACCTTCTCTAATACATGGTAGTGTGAGTATAGGTGCACTAACTACCATTATCCTCAGTTCCATAAATTCTTCCCACATTCATATATACAATGGAACTTGCCTTTCATACATTTCAACTTAGTTATGGTATTAGATATCTATGAGAAATATCTCACAATGAAATGATAATATACATAAAATAAGGAAAAATATAGATATTTATCACTTTGGTTGGTTTTTTATATTACTCAATAATAATTATATTTAATTTATTCAATGAAATTCCCTCATTTGAGGTTATATGACCTAAGAATGTGACTTTCTAAAGACAAAATTGATACTTCCTATATTTGGAATATAGATTATCCTTCTCCCAGATCTTCAAAAAAAAAAATCATAAAATGATGTTCATTTTATTACTTTCACTTAAAATATATAATTATATCCTCTGTAAACAATTCCAAAAACCGATTGAGAGAATCTCAAAAATAATATTCATTAAGTCCATGAACATAAAATGGGTATTCATGAGTCTAAATCAAATCACTATAAATTCCTAATGACGATATCTCATATAGAAGGCTTCCACGAGGATATAAAACTTTTTACCATAGGTTGCGGATATCTATATTGAATGTCAATATTAGAAAGGAATTTAAATCCACAAAGATAATAAAAAAATTAATAAATATGGGGTAGATGAAACATTTTCTTTATAGTGTTTTTGTATGTTTAAGATAATAAATTAAAATATTCACTGGACCAATTTTTCATAACAAAATGAATAGTTTCATCCATGTTGATGCACTTGGTTATATGAATACCTTTTCTATATTCTCCTAGACTTGCTTCTTAAAATCTACAGACTCAATCAAGGCTATTATATATAGGTCCTTTAAAATAATTGTGGTACTATATATTTGTTATTTTGAAAAATCTACATAAAAATTCATGGGAAGATTAGGAATTTCATCAAGAAGTACATCAAAATATTCCCAAATAGTTGGAATGTTTTCAATGTTGAATTTCTCCCTAACAAACTTAGATAAATATCCCCCCCGAATAGGTATTAAAACCCATAAAATAGAAGTAATTTCAACAGGAATTTGGAATTTAATATTCAAAATCCCACAAAAAGATGGTAATATATTGATTCAAAATATCAAATATGACTTTACTTCCCTATGAATTGATATAGGATCAATAAAAATAAAGCTAATCCTAGCCAAAAATATCATCAAATTAAACTGGAGAGAAAATCCCTATATTTGTATAAATAACATTCGCGCAGAAATCTATAAAAAATCATCATACCATTGTGAGTTTTAACTGATAATTCAATATCCAATAATTTAGGAGGTGACATGATACCCATAGAAAATTCTGTATATATAAAATAGTGTCTAGAACTATAATCAAACAATAAATTTGTAGTTTTAAAGTAGATGATACGTGTAACTTTGAAAACGTCATTATCATGTTATACCTAAGTGGTTATGATCACATGAAATTTCCCTTCTTCCCTTGGAATAGAAGGTTATTGAAACTAATTTACAATGTTAACCCTTGGATTTAGGTCTATACTCCTGGGAGTAATAACATTGGATAGTGGGTGTTATATTAAACAGAGGTTTCACCCCATTTATTCACCAGATTTACCCTTTACATCTCTTCGACATTTGATTTCCCGATGAACATAATTTACATGTTTGAAAAATTTAAAATCCCCTTGGGGGAAATATACGCTATGATTATTTACACACATAAAATATAAAGGAATATTTATATTATTTCCTTATTTTTTGTTATTATAATTTCTTCAAAACTCATTGTATATCTTCTTATAATTTTTTTACAAACTATGCTAATATAATCTCTCTATTTATAACTAGAGAAATAATTGAATGATTCCTTCATTACTAATAAATACCCTTATGGATAATATCATTTGGATGCATTTTTCTCGTTCATTGAAGAACCAGATAAATTTTCTTTCATGGTCAACAAAAAAATTTGAAGCATAAATCAAAAGTCATGTAAATATTTCCTCACATGCACACATAGATTCATCATCCTTCTACTTAAGTACATATAATTTCCTTTCTATAATCATGTGAAGATTTTAGGGAGAGTATTTATTGATAAATACCCCCTTAAAATCATCCCATTCCATAGAGTAAATTTCTTCCTCTTTCATATTATTCTTAATAAGATTACACAATTTTCATGATTTTCCTTACAAATGATACACTACCAAGATAATATATTCAAATCCCAAGAATTAAATAATGAAAAATATTTCTTCAATTTTAATAATACAATTCTCATTAACTAGTTGAATCTAGGACCCTTGAAAAAATGGGTATATTTACTTTTGAAAGACTCAATGGTGGGTTGACACCTCTACTATTTTGAAAGATCACTATTTTTCTTATCTTGAGTGAGTTTCATGAGAATAATAATATTATTTTTTATTCTAGATCCTTTAAAATTTAGTTTCCCAATAATAAAATTACTAAATTTTCCCTCACATTCATTATGAACATGATTTATCTTGGTTACAACCATTGAATAAAGCCAAAAACCATAGTGTAATCATCAATATACAGTAATCAGAATCGGTAATCATAATATCCTGAAAATAATTCCAGGGATGTATTAAATAATGAAAACTTTTAATCAAACTAATAAACCAATAAGTTAAATATATATCTCTTTTAGTTATTAATAATTTATCTTACATTATATACTTATATTCATCATAACCCTATCTCAAAATATAACTAAACCATCATTTTATGGAAATAGAGGAGTGTAACAATTAGTCCACATTCAAAGCACCAACACCCCACCTTAACATGGTTATTGGGTACCATCCCACCAGGCACCACCACTTTACCCAATTACACGTGTTGCCCCTCTTTGGGGCCCACCCATGTGGAATAAGAGATCATTAGGCTAATTATTGTCCCCATAGGCCAACACATGTTTTTTATTTTTATTCTTCCGCAGTCCCACACACCCTGAGAATATCTCCAAGAGGTCACTAATATTGAAACTAAACTAGGACCGACCTCTCTTAACCATAGATTTCTAATTAGTTATGCTCCAAAAAATAAAGGTTCACCTTAATTACTTGGGTAGTAATGTTTATTCATTTAACACTTTAATATTCTAGGGTGTTACATCCCCCTTTAGAGAATAATTTTTCAGTTTTAGACCCCCCATTTAAACCCAAGAAGTGCCACTCCTTTTTTGTATTAGAACCATTCTGATATCACTGTAACAACTTGGCCCTATTTATAGCACATTTACCATACCATAAAATAGTCATTGGGTCATAGATCATGAGGTTCTACCAACATTCCCAAATACCCTTGTTTTCCCCACCCTAGGACTGAAATACATTCCTGAACTGATCATAAAACTATTGAATATCGATATTGAGCCACACATGTTCTTTTAGTATGATTTGTCTATATTTGGGCACACCCTAAGAAACATCCCAATAGATCACCCATCAAGAAAATACTCAATTCAATGACTTTATTAACTATGGAGTTTTAATTAGGTTGGATATAGAAAATAAAGGTGAATAATGATGACATGCATAGTACCATTTATTATTTTATCCCATTAGCATTTTATGGTTTTATAATGAGACTCTATAATAACATACCTAAATATTGCAGTATTTTGGAGAATATTTAATACATTTCACAATAATACATTCTTGAGTATTGTAAATCTTTAGTTTCTTTAGAGACTATACATATAATAAAATAAATTCATAAAAATATACAACTTCTAATTTTTTTGTCTCTTGTAGGACCCCTATTAAGAATTTCTACCTTAAAAATATTTTTCACAACCTAGAAAAATTGAAACATAAGAAAGGATGATCTCAGATGCTCCATGAGGATGAACATGCTAGATATCAATAAATGATCATATAAAATAATAAGATACATATCACGGTATAACATCTTGATTATAACATAAAAATTTCATACCCAATCTATCATAGATCATAAATCATGAGATATAGTATAAAGTTATAGCATTTCAAAGACCATGTTTTATATGAATATGGAATCATAATTATATAATCATAATCCATGAGAGGATATTATAAGAATATAAAAAATTAATATAAATTTTGTGGCATAATCATAATCATCAAAAATAATTTCATTATTCAAGGATCACTACCAAGACTATCATAGTATACAAAGTCTAATAGTTGATTGGGTTCACTCATCATTCCATCATTTCCTTTATCAAGGTTCAATCCTAATATTATCAGAGTAGAAAAATTCCAAAACTGAAATGGGTTCACTATCAATTATTATCCATATCATCTCATTATATATCAATCATTACCTTGTTCATTTGAGGGATTTAATGGACCTACCCAACATATAATTAAAATCATACATATATGTGTCATATGTTCATAATATAATTCACCAATCCCCATAAAAAACCCTGTGGAAAAGAAAAAAGTATCATAAATATTTCACCATCATGTAATAATAATCTAGATAAATAATGAACATGTATGAGATCATTATATCATATCCTCAGTGTATCATAATAAATATCAATGGATGGTGACATTGATGGAAAATACCATTAAAAGTGAATTTGAATATTAAATTGAAATATAGGAAAATAACCTTTCACATTGGTATATTTTAATCTAAAAGTGTCAATAATATTGGAAAAAATAATCTATTTTAAAATAATCATGGAAAAGTTTAATAGAACATTCAGATCAATGAATGGTTATCATAATTAGAAAATACATATTTGTGGTAAATGATAAAAAATTTATTCCTTTTACAATTTTTGGTAAAACAACAAATAGTTCATCATTTTGAAAATGATAATATCATTCCTCAATAAAAATTGAAAATAATAAAAGATACAGTTGAAATTGACTTGAAATAATTATTTTATCAAAGATGAGAATATTCCTGAAAACATTTTAAAGAACATGTACATGGATGGAAAGTTTCATCGACCGGTAAGGAAATAAATTCAAATTTCTCTAAATTTTTTTTCTCAATAGTTATATATACCACAGAGAAGATAATGAATGAAAAAAAGGAAAACCCGAAAAATAAATAAATTATAATAAAATATATGAGTTTTAAAGGATAAGGATTATATAAGTCCAGTCAATGTAAATTTAACATAAACAATCCTAAAAAGTAATGAGTTTATATCATTAACCCTTAACCGAAGTCCCTTATGGATTCACACTTATTAAAAAATAAATATTTATTATTAATTATCTATTATAGTAACATATTCATATATAAATAACCCATTATAATTCCATTATAATTTCTAATTATCATTTTATTGATATTTGTTCTCTAGAATGAACATTCAGTTGAAAAGTGGTATGTTTTCCATGTATACTTCAGTTCAATTGTTCTATTAATTCAATTTTGTTTATAGTTTCATCATATCTATAATTATTATAAGTTTATAAGTTTTATATTTACTAATTATATACAATTTTAAAAACATTCATATAAATCCATGATAAAAAATTTACTACATCACTTCTTGGAGACATCAGTCCGTACTTATGCTTGAATGATGGTTCCACTATTTGATGGATTAAATGAAGAAAAGGTAAATAATAATTATTTCTATAACTATATAATTTATATTATATGTATTAATTAAATATAATATTTTTACCATCCATTTAAATAGAAAATGAAAAACTAATGACATCGCTTCACGGAGGTGGTAGTCCACACTTCGACTGAGCGACATTATCATTTTCTAATGGTTGAGAAGAAGATAAAAATTTCCAAAATTTTCTATAAAAAAACTTATCATCGTATAAATACTAATTCCATCATGTTAAGATGGTTATATAATTTTTTTATGAGGCTTAGGAAGAAAGAACCATGGAAATGATAGGTAATAACATATACATATTCTTCAGGTATCCTCCTATAAAAAGAAACTTAAGGAATATTAGATGGGTCTAATGGGAATAAAATAACCATAATGTCATGTATAATGATTTTGGAGGAGTATTATGTGATATTTAGGTGGGGTTAATGGGATAATGTTTTGCAGATAAGAGAGAATATGATGTTCTGTTCTATTGGTGAGGGGTGTGGAACAATTGTAATTATTAAGAATATTAAAATAATATAAAGTCTATATCATGGGAATATGGATCCCAATTTCACTATGATAGAATTTAGGATGATATAGGAACAAAATCCATTCATAAAATATTATTTAGACTTGTTTTTAGGTCTTTTAACCCATATCTATTTAGTTTAACCCCTTATTTACCCTTTAAACCTTTACTATAGTTTTAAAGTTTTATATAGGTTACTATAAATAAGGAAAAAATGAAATTGGCCTCATTTAAAAGTCTAGAAATGATGATTCAAAAATATGGAAACCATTTTATCAAATTATATTCCAATAAGTGGCAAAAATGCAATGGGAAATCGGTATGTAAATTGAAACAAAAGTTATTTTTTGAAAAATTCACTTTTAAGAATAGAGTTGAATTTATTATCATTTATTGACAAGAAAAAGCCATTAAATGAATTATAGAAATAATTAATTAATATTTTTTTAAAATTTAATTAATATAACACATCAATAGGTATTAGTTTTATTTTTAAGGTATAACACTTTTCATGCATAAAAATAATTTTTTCAGAAAAACATCACTTTCATTATTTAAATGATTTTATTTTCCTTTCTAACCAAATGGTAACCAATGAATTCAATACATACATTTATAACAAATATTTTATCATAATTTCATCTATACTATTTATACTTCCAAATAGAATGACTAGGTAACAATTAACACATTTAATAATAATATTTCAATAGTATGTCATTGTTCATTTAAGCTTTATGTAGTATGAAAAGCAAGATATCTAAGATTTAAAACTTATTTAAGGATAATTATATCATAAAATAATAGTGGGTTTAATTAAAACTAATCCATAGACAAACTCTATATCCTTTTTTTTTTGCACTGGACTTTTTCTTTTTTTCATTCGCTTTGATCTTTTTTACTTGTGTTTTTTTCGGTAAAACAAGATTTTTATTTTTAAAAATACCAATTTTAATGTTTTTATATGATTTATTTTAATATAGTGAGTTTTTGGTTTTGAAATATAATTAATGTTTTTTCATTAATCAATTAATGGATAACCTTGGTTTTGCGTATTCTATTAAATATTCTTATGGATGGAAAGATGATTTCTTTTTAATTTATTTAGTTGGATTTTAAAATGAGTGAGTGATTTTTTAAAAAATTTATTCTTAAATAACCTATTAATATTAAAAAAATAGGTGATGTTTTAAAAAACTTTATTTCAAAATATGGGTTAATGTTGAGTTTTATTAATCAGTTCTTTACGGGTTTTCTAAATGAGATCAAAAGATATATAATTTTATAAAGAAAAGTGAGTTTTTTAAAGGTTGATTTATCTTGGTGATATAGGTTTCTGAGTATGCCTTTTAGTTTAATTTTAATTTTTGTGTATTATATTTTAATGTATATTTTATCCACTCTTATTCCTTAAGTTACATTTCTGTGGCCTCCTAAAATGTTCTTGATGAAACTCATGAGTGTCTTCCCAATATGATACTTTAATTACATTTTCATGGTATACTTTTTTTTGGTTTGGTGGTGGAAATATATTTTTGAGTATTATCATTTCTGAACCTTGAGTAGGTGGTATTTATTTGAATGGTATTTTGTTGGTATTTCACTTTGGTTTTAATTGAATTGTTTTTGAGGAATATTGATAGGCTTGGAGAAATCATTATCTCGATGGATGTTTGTACCATTTTATCACACAAGGATTATAGTCTTGTTGTTATCCATTTTTCAAGGGATTTGGAATACAAATGCTTTCATTAATTCTTGAGTAGACATGATAGGTGTTACCCCAACCTAGATCGTAACCTAGAAGACTTATTGATTATATAAATGGGTTCGTTGGGGGATCTGTGTTCTGGGTTGGATGCTCAAAGTTTCAATCTCTTCCCCTAATATTTTAAGGATATCATTGATTTATTTTGATAGAGCATATATCATTTGTGGTAATTTTAGTCAATTATTATGTTCTCTTGTTTGGTTTTCCTCAATTGTCTTTCATTGAGGAATTGTTAGTCCGGATCACATCGATAATAATTTTTATTATAGAATTTCTAGTCTTTTGGTTGTGTCCCTAATCAATACTCTTTCCTTTGTGATATCTTTATTTACTTATAATGGTTCCTTTTTTA
This sequence comes from Viscum album, assembly GCA_963277665.1. Lineage (NCBI taxonomy): Eukaryota > Viridiplantae > Streptophyta > Magnoliopsida > Santalales > Viscaceae > Viscum > Viscum album. The sequence goes on from OY728158.1 coordinate 69,523,995, forward strand.
TTTATTATTATTTTGAATTTTACCATTTCATGGATAAAGTGGTTTTCTTAGAGAGTTTGTGTCTTAATGGAATTTTGATATATTGGGGGAGGCCTTTAGGGGAGACCCTTTATGGAAATGACTCTTTTATGGAATCCTAGACCGTTTGAAGTTGTTTTTGATTCTTCATTTTTGGGTTGAGTGGTGTTGTGTTATTGTAGAACCGTCTTTTGAATCTCCCCCCCTAATCTTACCCAATGTAATAGTGATGACATTCAGTCCTTAATTACATTTTTGTAATTTTTTGTGGTCATTGATCAAATTTTGTTTGGGTCATCCCATAGTGCCCATTTTTAGTCAAGGTGTTTCTTAGGATGGATGACTTTTCATGTATTTTATGTTTTTCACTTAGATTACATTTTGGTGTCTTTGTTTATATAGTTGGACACCATTATGTATTGAGTCAATAATTTAATCAAAGGATTTATCAGAGAAGAAACCATCACGGTGGGGAGTTTTATCACACTAAAATTCTAGTTTTTCTATATATTGTTGTTTATTTATTTATGATTCATTGATTTCTTTAATTTTAGGTTATACTAGAGGAACTTCATTCCAATTTTTCGAATTTATTCAATGGTTCATGGTTAGCGCATAGTTATTAAAAACAACATTGAAACCGTGAAAATGAAATTGAAACTTGACATAGTAAAATTTAATTTTTTGGAAGCTGATTAAGTAAAAAATGTGGCCTATCCATGTACATTTATCTATACTATACAGTATGAATTTCATATATGGTTCATGGTTTTTCCAACCATGATAAGTTCCCATAGATTTAAAAATTTGAAAACACCCAAATTTTCCTCCATAAATTAAATACCTATTTTGAGTGCCTCACTCCCCATTTGGATGATTACCTCAAGGATACCTAGAAAAAACCCCCTTTGTAATGATACCTCCCCAAAATTCACATTTAATCATGGCCCAAAATCCTATTGATTTTATGGTTCGTCTTCTCATGTTGGGTCATCTTTTTTCTTCTTATTCTTCTTCTTCTTCCTCCTCCTCTTCTTTTTCTTATTTTTCTTATTCTTCATTGTTATTGGTTTCCTCCCTCCCTATCACAAAGTATTTCCTTAGGATAAACCCTAGTGGGGTTTTTTATTTTTATTTATTACGGATTTTGATTTATAGGGGTCGTGATGTCTCTCTTGTGTCCCGTTTAACCCTTAATTGAAGCTTTATACCCCTTATAGCTGATTTAAAGGTTGGTTCCCCCATGTTTTTGCATTTAAATTTTTGAACCCTTTCATTATATTCTTTATAATAATGTTTTTGGTGTTTATTAATATTAATAAATTTTCTTATGAGTCTTTTTAAAGGTAAACCAAGTTTTACTTGGGATTGTTTGGTTGTGACGAACCTTTTCCCCTAAAGAAAATGTTTTAAAACTAATCAATGACTATTTTTCACACCATCTATTTAGGGAAATTATTGAATGATCTATGATATTAATTTTTTTTTCTTTTAAAAAGGTATTTATTTTAAATGTTAATTCCCTTTTGGAAGGTAAATATTTCAAGTAATTTTATTTATTATATTGGAATTCCATGTACAGATAAAATATTTCAAATTTATTTTGGATAAATAGGTGAGTTTCAAAACTTTCTTATTTGTTTTTGATAATCAAAAAAATATACAAGGGTAATAAATAAATAAATATATATTTATATATATATATATATGTAGATATATATATATATATATATATATTTCTGTTTGTGTCTGTGTGTGTGTTACAATTTTCATTAGAGTGTGTGATTTTTTATCATAAGATAAACATATCAATATATATATATATATATATATACATATATATATATATCTGTGTGTGTGTGTATGTCTAAATGTATATTGATGAAGTAGAGGGGTACTAAAATATAATTTTATATTCAACTCATATTTTAAAAAAGTTTTAATGTAGAATTATAAAATAAATATTGAAGGCCTTACTGGCTTGATTTAACAATTTTTTTCTACAAAAAATGTTCGAATAGATTGAATATAGTCCTTGTTAGTTTTGATGATTTAATTTATATCTCTTCATATTTGGAATTTTATCCTTAATTTTAGTAAATAAATGGGTTGAATGTAAGTTGTGTATTTTTTATGATTGAAATAGATTATGATGGGTGTTGAAAGAACATTATTATAAATGTAATTTGATGTTTTTGAAATAGACAAATCACAAGGGAAGTATGATATCTAATTGGGAACACTAGATTACATGTCACATTAGAATTTAGTACAATATCTAACAAATTATTCTTAGGCAATGGTTTTGGTTTGAATAAAGTGAATCCCTAGATTTCTAGTCTAAGATATTAACTTCTTATTGGTGGATTGGAAGGGGTTCCGTGGATATATGTCATTGTACCACTACGAAATAAATTTTTATCCTTATAGGTTGGCACTTCATTGGATTTTTATTGAATAGATCATGTACTGATAAAAGTATATAGGGACCCACTATACTTAAATGACCTAGTCCATTTCCCCAAGGTTCTTGTTTATGAGGTATTTATTTTAATAAACATTCTTTCTTTCATAAAGATGTAGAATTACTGTAACTTTTTTCCTTAAATTTTTTAAATAATTTCATTTGATTTAATAACATAACTTAATTAGTATAATAGAAGTTTTCCTGAAATATTTAATGTTTTTAAATCTTGGATAAAAAGGTTTTTCCTCAAATATTTTCTGAAATCTTTTCTGAAATGCGGTTTCATGAATAATGGTCGCATGTGATGATGAATTTTTTTCTGAGTTATTATTTACATCTAATAAAAATAAAAATGAAATTTTAATAAAATGATAATGGTTTTTTATATGTTCAATTATAGAAAACAATTTTAAAATAATTTAGTTCAAACTATCCTGAAACAAATATATTATTTAATAAACATACACGGGCCATTATTTTACATGTAATGGATACTGAGCTCTTTTTCTCATGCCTATCTATTATATTTATGTTTTAGGTTTTTTATTTTCTATTTCCTCTCTTATAGAACTGGGATTTTAGTTCTCGATAGTGACTTGTAATGTCCCATGGATGTATGTATATTATTTATTTTTATTTTAGTTTTTGTTATTACATAGACTTAGTGTTCATTTTAAAGGATTTTGTAAGATTTATTTTTTATTTTCATAAATATCTTGTGTGTATCCATTTAAATGATTTACATCATACAAACAAGGATTTTAAAAGTTATTTATCTTTATTAGAAATGTATTATATATGTGGAGGTCACAGTGGGGCTCAGAGATGGATTTATGGGGGTGTTTGGATGGTGATCTCTATTTATATTTGTTATTTTATAATTTTGTGCTTATTAAATTTAGTATCTGCATCAAATATACATACATGTTATACCATTTTTTCATTAGAATTGTGATAATAATCTTTGTATAATTTAAGGACTAAATCTTTCCCTTGGTTCATTGTTATGCCTTGGAAGATGTATCACACACTTGGGGGTTTCAAATCCCCATTCTAGTTTTTTTGTATGTTTGATCAAGAAATTTTTGTAAGGCCGCCCATGTTTTCTTCAAAACATAGGAATTTCTTATCATAGTTTACTAAATTAGCCTAAGAATAAACCCTATATAAAATATTTTATTTTTTCTTACACTTCCCCTTTTTAACTCAATTTCTTAGAACACTGATTTTTGTCTAATAAAAATCTTATTTTCAGACTAGGGTACCAATTAAAATGTCTCAGGATTATCTCTTTGATCAAAATTCATTATTCATTGCATCAACCCACTATTGATTCTCTAGATATTCTTAAATATCCCTTGTTTTAATCAATTAAAACATTGAGTCATGTGATGTTTTCCTAAAATGTTTCCTATTTTGACCACCTTTTTCTCAACCCATAATGATTTTTAAACTTTAACCAAATTTATCAACATCAAATGATATTTTTAATATTTTTCATCATCTGGGTGAATACCATTTTTCTAAATATAGAAGTCAAATATTTTACTTTTATATTCAATAACATTATCTTTCTAGATTTTCATAAAAGGAGAATGATACTCCTTTTCTATATAAGTTTTGAGATTCTTAGACATTATTAGTGAAAATGATTTTTATTTCATAGACATAATAAAAATTATTCGAGTAAAGTCATCAATAATGGACCATAAATACATATCTACATTTTTTGATTTCTTAATAATTTTACAAAAAAATATATAAATGAATGATCTCTATTATATGGGTTGATTGAATCTCCACCTTCTTTTCTGAAGAGATAATAATTTTTACCATTTAGAATATTGATCACATCTATTTAATTTTTATTTCATACTTAGTAAGAACATGAATATTATCTACTTTGAAAATATTAGACATATTTATTGTTCATCCTACATTTCTAATCCTTTGATGACATAAATTATTTTATTCTTTCAAACTTATATACCTTGAATTTTTATGATAAAAAATATCGAATAGATTTCCTATTTCCTATTTTACCCTTATCAAAATACATAAATATTTCACACCCTTTAACATAAATCTATCCTTTTGAATGATAAGTTCATTTTATTCATCACGTAACTAAGATAAACAAAAAATATTGTGTTTAAATCCTTCAGAAAATAATGTGTTCTTGGATTTAAGTTGATCCTTCCTAATCAAAACTAATCTAACAACTTTTATTTTGATTGACCCATCATTACTAATGGTCACTCTCTAGAATAAAGTCATTATACCCAACCGATGCTTTAAGTGTCACTTCCAAAATATATATATGTCTTTTTTCTTATATAATTTCGAGTGTATTAATCATTAAAACATATGTTATTAATCATTTTTTGAAAAATAAATCAATCATTTTTGGTCGCTTGGTTGGTCACATCTTCCATAGTCTTCTGAAAGTAATTCAATCATTTTATATGATTTTTTGACCATAATATTTAGTATTTTTAGGAATAATTTTTCTTTGAGAGGGTTTATTACACCCAAGACTTGTGTCTTAGTCCTATAAGTGATTTTATGACATTTTTAATTATACGAAAACAAATTTTCTGTATTCCCAAATCTGTCACACTATAAAGAGGATCCATAGAAGACACATGTTCCAATTTAAATACAATTTTGTCAAAAATTTGATACTATTTTCGTTTCTTATTTAAGGAACCAAAAATGGACTATTTTTTCATGTTAAAATTAATTTACAACTCTGTGGTATTTTTCTTCACATTATGCCTCTTTTTATACACTTTGAATCCACACGTCATATAATATATTTTTTCTTCATGTTAGAGTTCATAGAATTTCAATATCCTTATATTTCACTTGATTATGAAACAATCCTTGTCTTATTAACTTTATTCTTCTTCTTAGACACCACACTAGAATCCTTAAGATCTTTAAAACTGTGTGTATGTGATATTTTCAAATAAAAATGTTTCTCACAATTTTTTGATGTTTTCTTAACCAAATTTTCATTCATGAATTCTCTACCTTCCAACAAATTTTTTTGAAGATGAATATGATAATTTTCACTTCCTTTTTCGCCTCTAGTAAAATTTATTGAACAACCTCGAGAAATTTTTCCATAGCTATCACCATTTATTATATATTTATTTTTATGGTCTTCTCATCATCAAGAGATATATTTAAATCATTAATTAATTGTAGTAGTAATGTTTTTTATCTATATGAATAGATTCCTTACTAAAATTAGATTATTTTTCTTTAATCAAATTATGATCTAATTCTCTAGCTTTAATATCTTGGAATTAAACTCCTTTAATTCTATCATAAACATAAATTCCATACATGTTCCTATTCATCAGGAAAAAACATTCCACCATCATCACTAATAAATTCTTCCTTATTCACCTTAACAATAATATTCTTTTCATTAACATCATTCGAAGTAAAAATTCGCATATCTTCAACACTAATTTCAATATCTTCACACTTGGATAAGAAATTACAATTTTTTAATTTGAATAAATTCCTTGCCTTTCCATATAATGAAAACTTTTACTTTCCATTCCTTATAGATTTATTCTTGAAATTTGTTATCATTCTTTCTTATTCATATCCACTATCTTTATCTTATTTTACCTTTTATCAGTTTTCAAAAATTATACAATTAATCAACACATAAATAATTTTGTGGATGAAATACTTTGAACTATCAATTCCCTCTTATAAAATTTCTAGAGATAAGATACATAAATTTTTCATCCTTCATAACCACACCTGAATCCGAATCGAAATAGATTACTTTAACTCCATCAACCCTTTTTTATACTTCTCCTACTTCAAGGATTTAATTTATATCTTTAAAACAATACCTATTTCATATCAAATGTAATTATAACGTTTTATAAAAATATAATAAGTTGTTTTTATATATATTTATCTTGTAAAACTGAAACTATTACATCAATGTTTTCAGGTATGATGTGCAATATGTTTTTTTTCAAATGTGAAACCTTCTAAATTTTACCCAAATCCTATGATGATAATAAAAATTCCATTAAAAAATTTTAAGAATCAATCCAGAGTATCATCATTATTCATCTTGATTTCTCCATACTTAAAACTCTATATCATTAGCTTTACTTGGTTTGTATTTATTTTAACTTCCGAGATGGTCTCAAGATTATACCATATTCCTCTTTATCTAAATTCCATTGAATATTCAAAATTTACTATTAGAATGTGATGTTAAAATGAAATTTCTATAATTTCCATCATTATACAGATCCTTCTTGTTTACTGCTACCATATTAGCTCCTTTAGCATGTGGGATGAATCCAATTATTAGAAATTCAAGGACATCCTAACTAATAGATAAAATATATGGAAATATTATATCCATTTAAATATGATAAATTTACATGAAATTTTATAATACCTTTTGTGTTTATTGAGTTTTTATTATAAATTATAGAGAATAGAAATAAGAAAAAAAAACTTCAACTAAAGGGAATCCTCAATCACCTAAATTCTAAATAGTGTATCCCAAATAAAGGGAACTATAGCTCTAATCCAACTTGAAAATTTCCAAAATACTAGTTAAATCACAAGGTATTGAATCAATAATTTTATAATTTTTGTTATTTTTCTATTTAAAAATACTTATCCACATGTTATGATGACAACTCCATTCGCTTACAACACATCAAAGAACATAAAAAACAGTGCAGATAATAATTATAATCCTCACCTTTCAAAATTGAAGTCTAATCCTTTATATGATATATATTTCACCAAGACAGAACCACCTTGTAATATCAATATGTAGGTATATTGAGAAAGTAATATCTATGTAATTATGTTAAAAAATATATATTGGCTATATTTTTTGTGATTAACCCAATGATACAATGATATATGACTTGGTTTAAAAAAAAGAATGTTGTGAACTAAAATGGAAATAAATTCATATTGTTGCAATGCTGGTTCCTCCTCCTCTTATTCAAATTGCACTATTTTAGGTTTCATATTGTCTCTATATTATCTTAACAAACTCTTATTATTCTACTCATACTTTAAAAAATTGTCTTCCTAATATTATAGCATCTCACATTAATCACTCATACTTCTCCTCCTATTATTCAGATTGCTTAAAAGATTAAATATTTTTTTCACATAGAATAACAAAATTATTATTTTTTAAAATTAAAACTCTTAACCCACTTCAAATATTCAAAAGTTCTTATTCCTCATATTCCTAAATTTTTTTCTTATTTTCAAAATTCTTCTCCAGGGCACTACAACGATGAAGAAATTGTTACTTCATAACCAGATAGTTATACCATAATTGATTCTATTTCCTCTATAGAAATTTCCTTGTTTATATTTTAAACCTAATTTTTCATTTGGTTGAATCAAAATATCCATTTTTGATGTTTTATTCATTATTTATAATCTTTATCATCACATGAATTAATATTTTCATTATAATAAGTTATTCAGGAAATTTTTATTTTTGTATGGAAGAATTCATGATTTTGTTTTTAAGTTTGATGACATAGACTGTTAATAAGCTCATAAGTGGCTCAAAAGAAAACCATATTTCGTTAAAAAGTATAATTTAGTCTCACATGAATGTCATATGTGCATAAATTCAAGTCTAATGAACCATAAAAATTTCATACATGAAAATATGTAAATTCTTATTCCCTATATTAACGCCTTAGGATAGATGTCTCATATAGATTTAAAGTGTGACATCATTTAGCATAATTCATAAATGATTCATCAAAGTGAGATATACTATCTCAAAAGTTATATGGGATCTTCATGAATTTTACATTTTCAGTCATGGATATTAAATACGATATTTAATCAAACAAATTATAGAGTTACTTAATCTTCTCACTGAACTTATCCAAACAAAATTCAAACACTTATAAATACATATAACACAATCACATAAAAAAATATTCTTTACATTACGTGAGTTCGAACATTATTTTTGCATTCAATAAAAAATACAACACATTAACCACTTCCACATCAACTTATTAATGTATTCTTCCCTAAGAAAATAGCACATTCTAAAGGAAAATTATTATCTCAAAAAACACTAAAAATTCTCAATATCTCTATGATATCCCTTAGGAACAATAAATTTATATTTAAAATGTAAATTATAAGACTTAAAATTCGGACTCTATATGAAACACATACATAAATGTCATTTTGTTTCCTAATCACATGGATGTGTATTAGTTTAATAATAATAAAAACCTATGAATTGGACACAAATTACTCTCACAAATAGGTTCCTCTATAAATGGGTGAAAAATATTACTACCATTGTTCCTTTAAAATTGATGACAAAAATTGATCTTAGAAATTAATGTATAACTTTTTCAATGTAATGCTAGACTTCTCACAATTAGAAAGAAACAAAATCCATAATAAATTATAAGAATTACTCAAAAAATTGATACTAATGGAATACAATTATCTTTTTTTTGGATGAATGAAAAAAATAAAACAATTTCTCCTCAAAAAAACTCTCTACATCCGTACTTGAGATAGTGGGATCATACATTAATAATGTCTAGTGATGAAAGTCATTAAACTTTTTACTCAATAGATCATCCTCCTTTGGGTCAACCAACCTATGGTCAACCAAAGAATCCTACTCCATATTCCATACCTAGAATAACGATTAAACCATAAAGTTACCATTTTTATAAAAATTATAATAAAACATCAGACCATGATATGTAATCATTTTAATTTATTTTAATAAATTTATTTTAAACTTTACCACTATATTACTAGTTCAAAAACCAGAACAAATAGAATGAAGCATGTACCAAAAATAATTCCCTGCAATGAAATTTGTATAGGATAAATTTCATATTATTAGTATGATTAATATCATTGAATCATATCAAAGTGACCCTATATTCATATTAGTTAGTATCCTTTTTATACATCACATTCCATGTCTGAAAACAAAATTGACCTTCCAAATCAATATAATCAACAGCAGTTCCTAGAATTTTACTCCATACAAAAACTAATTATGTTCTCTGATACCACCATGTCATGACCCATTCAAACTTGATCCCCTCACAAGCCATTAATAAAGGAAAATGTCACCCATGAATTTCACCTCTAATTATAGAAGGGTTAAGAACGCGCATAGATGTTATTAAACACACATGATGGGAGGAATTTCCCATATAAACCCTATGAAAAAATATAAAATAAACCACTAATCAACTAAAAAAACAATATAAATAAAATTTTAACAAACAATTCATATAATTTCACAAAAAGATATAGGAAAATACCAAAATAAATAATAATTATAGTTGTAACTCTGACTCCATTAGCTCTATATCATAAGATCAAAATGTCAACCCTCTTCAATAACTATATCATATAAATTTTTAAAAAACATTATATAGATGGAGGGATAATCATACTACTATACTAAATAAGTTCATCTTCATAATATATCAAGAAAATATAGAGGAATCATATTCAATGCTCAATGAATAAATAGTGAAATGAAATCATTATCTATACCAGGTAAACTACCACCTGCCCCACCAAGGGTATTTAACCCCAAACCAAATGAATGTATAGTAAAATAACATCATAAAAATATATATGAAAGGTTCCCCTTGTCCACTTCCCCATAGGACTACTCACCCTCATTAACCAATTACATACATATTTGCACTGACATCCCATCCATACCAACACAAAAATGTCACAAGAACAACCAGAAAACCATAAAAATGTACTATATAACACAACCATATATACATACCACTACAATATACCACATACCACATCCATACACCACATTCCAAAACTACATAACACATACTACCATAGCATTAAAAATACCCAAACAACATTGAATATACAAAAACCTCATTCCATCACCATATATGCCAACATATTAATGTATTGTGGAGAATGGGGATTACTTAGATATCATAATCACCAAAATATTGGATATTTTAAAAAATACAAAAATCTCACAAACCACATATGGGCATTAGAAGTGCTATCAGATGAGGTGTTGGAGTATAATAAATAACCCAAACTATGATGAACATAAAATAAGACCAAATATTAACCTAGGGTCCACATTCTACCATAACATCTCTACTACCACAAAACATCACTACCTCCCCATCACCTCACTCTAACAACTATTTACGCCACTAAAAAAACTCAACCACAACAACCCAATAACAATAGATCAACCACATTATAAATATTCGACAACCATACACCATAATTCAATTCCATAAATCATTACCAATTACATATTATGTTCATTATAACATAATTATTCATGTCCAATGCCGATTTAAAAATTTAATTACCATATATTCAATTCCACCAAATTATATTTATTAATCCTAATAATTTATTAATGTCAACACAACTCATCTTTCTGATGCTATTCATTTTACTTCATAATTCAGCATCAATCTATACCCTTGGAAACTACCTTTCCACCACCACAACTTTACTATACCATCAGACTAATAATATTCACACCATCATCTCTACCTATTATACCACATAGACTAGGCACATCATGATCATACCCACTTCAACAATATAAACATATTGAAACCTATAATGAATACATATATGACAACATAATCTCTATAAAAAATGAATTTTTTCTATTCTTCTCCTTAACAAGTGTAGGTAAAAAATAAAATTAAAAAATTTATTTTTATCTTTTATTTTCATTTTCATCATTATTTATTTTAACCCATCAAATGTTTCTTAGTAAGTCTAGAATAATACGAGATCGCACGAAAAAACTTTACAATAATATTAATAAATAAAAATACATTAAAAATAATAATAATGAATCAAGTAAAACATGTTCACTTCAATTTCCACCAATTTTATTTGCATGTAGAATATTTCATTCATTATTTCAACTAAATATATTTTTTAAAAGAAAGTCAATGAATTATAATTTAATAGGTACATAATAATTATAAATGAGAAATCACAAATCACTTACTATAATCGAATCATCAAACAACAGAATATTGATATTGAAAATAAACCAATGATAAAACAAAAAATTAAAATGGAAGGATATTACATGAACACCAAATCATAACAATCCATATCAAAAAAATTCCTTGGTCATAAAAAAATAATCATAACATAGAATAAAAAATAAAGAATAAGTTGTGAGACTCACATATTTTGATGAAAATGAAGATTTAAGGGATGAAAAAAGACCAAACTCTGTAAAAGATCGTATTAATAGGCATACAAGGAAACCATAATGTCACTAAGGGTTATGAAATAATTAAATGATACCTAATAGGAATTAAAGATATGATAGGAATTTATTGAAAAATTCAAGTGGAAAAAATATCTGTATGATGTAGTGAATCATGATTCAAAGAGGATGAGTAAACCACAACTCCATAAACCTCTAATTAATATACCCCAAATATCCATTTCTTATGTTAAATTAATATTAAAATCAATGATAACAAATAATATCATAATTTAATATATATTTTCACAATGTAATGTGCTACCCTCAAAATGTCATGATGGAACCCTCATACCACCTTTAATTTTTCAACTGATCCATCTATTGAATTTAAAGACCACCCTAATAACCTCACAGTGTAATCAAATGAATCATGTTTTGACAAATTAAATTAATGTAACCCAAAATATACTAGATCATGATCCATATTGAAACCAAGATATGAATTATATTCTTGTAGAGTTTCACTAAGTAAGAAATAATAGGTAAATTTCCTCAATCAAGATGTGATTTTTATGAGGGAAACAATTCATTAAAACCCATATTATATTCGATAATATAATCTAAAATCATCTCTAAACACATCCAATTCACCAAAACCAAAATCTTGAATACCAATAAAAATTCAGAAATCTATTGTGTGAGAAAAATAATTATTAGTGATAAATGAAATAATTATTGGGATATAATTAGTGGGGTAGTTATATACATTTATAATATTATATTATCATCATATAGACTGGATGACATGTTACTGATTCTCTATCTATCTCCCTCAATATTTTTATATGAACTAGTTTGGGATAGATGTAAGAAGATTGTTATGGAGGGGGGGGGGGTCATGTAACTTGTAGGTGGGAGTTTTTATGATCGATAAATTTTATAATTTGGGACATGTGTTATAATTATATATATACTTTTTTTATTTTGTGAGTGATTACTTTGGTAATCTTGAGAATAAAATACATTTATTAGATATATTTACATATTATATTGTGTGAAATTATAAAATGATATAGACTCATGTGTATTATCTTTTGATGTTATGAGGATGAAATAATTCCAAATAATTTATTAACCTAGTTTACTAGAGGGTGATATGAAATTTTTTAGGACTTTATTATGTTTTATGACTTAAATACTTTTATTATTTTGTATGAAAGATAATGAATTAGTTTGACATACTTAAGTGATAATGTTCAATGTATACGGGCATACTAACCCTAATTTCATATATAGATTTGAAGGATACATTTTTAGTATTGTTCAATGAGGTTAACATAGTAAAAGAGTCTTATTACTAGAGTTTGTTGTTTGTAGAATTTTTTATACCATTGGGTTATATTGATTATTTCAATTTCATTACAAATTAGCTGCTTTTGGTTGTTATGTTGCAGTTTTAATATTTATGAATTTTGTAATATTATATGGCATTCATTAATTAAAATTGTAATTATTTGGGATTTGGGGTTTTCAAGATCTTATGTTAGTGCTTTGAATTCTTAAACGGATATCTATTATGTTTTCTAAAGGTTAATGCCTCATAAATCTGATATTTATTCCCTTATTACCAATCCCCAACCCATTGCCTATTTGAGGTGGACCCTAGGGTCACTCTTGATCTCATCATTGATCTAGGGAGCGGTCATAAGAGATTTTTTTCATGAATATACCCATTCATTTAAAGGATCTCTAAAAAACTTCACTAAAAAGATAAAAATTTACATGAATTTATAATAGTTCATTATAAAATAATTTTTTTTAAGATTGATGTTAAAAAAATAAATTATGATCAATTTATTGAGTAAAATAATTAACTAAGAGACCATTTTGTATGGATAAATAAAGTTAAAAAATACTTATTAACTACTTATAAATATAGATATGATTCCACAAAAATAAAAAATATTTCTTATCTATATGAAATTTTAAATTTTCTAAAACCTAATTTATCAAAATTTTCAAACTTTAAAACATTTTGATTCAATAAAAATACTTTAAATAATAATTAAACTTATTTATATCATAATAATATGATTATAAAAGGATGTAAATATTAATTTATATCAAATAGTTTTGAAAAAGGAAATACAATTATAAATTTATGAAAATAAAGTAAGTAGTGTAAGGTCCACAATTTTTTATTTCCTCTTTGGCCATCGATCACTTTAAGAAGGGGGGAAGATATCCATGGAAAATTTAATGAAAATATATATAAATTCTAAAATAATATATATATTTATATATATTTGTGAATTTATAGATATATTCATCCATCTAATTTTGTTCAACTTAATAAGCTTGACAATTTTATTGTATTAGAATTACACGAGACTTTCAACCCATGAAGAATAACATATTTAATGTTCAATAATATTTTATATTTATTATTTATTATTTCATAACATTTTAAAAAGTTATGTTTTTTTCGGGAGATGAAAAATGAAAAAATTATTATTTTATCGTAAAAAACAATAGGAACTTTAGATTTTAGCTATATATATGAGTACCATGTATTCTTATGCTATAAAAATAATTTTAAAAATGAAAATACTCATTAAAATGATTAATTATTTCTTTGAAACTTATCAATTCATTATAATTACTAATTAGACATTATATTCCTTAGAAAAGAATTACATTTACAACGATAGTAAAAGTAAAATATTTTTAGTTAGGAGTATATTTTTTATAATATCATTAATTATATTTTTATTACAAAATAAATTATTAATATCATTGAAAAATCACTTATTTGAAGTAGTATGACATGAATATGGATGATATAACAATTTTAATCTCCATAATAGATAAACTGTAAAATTTATTTAAATAATTTAAAAATATTGTTGAACATAAAATGGGGGATGGATTCCATTATAATTTAATAAAAAAATTTAATTTGATGGGGAATCAAAGAATCATAGGTATACACATAAAACCAATAATGGTGAATACAAGTTCATTTCATTGGATAGAATTACCCCATTAATATACCCCAAGGCATATTTTAAACCTCTCATTCAGATTAAATGGGGGTTATAACAGTTAAATATAAAAAATACAAGGTATATATACTTAAATTGAAATATTATGAATGTCATTGTTGTCACTATAATAAGAATAAATAAGATAATAATGCTTCAAAAGATGTTTTTTTCTCTCGATAATTTTCATAGATAATTTCATTTAAGATAACTCTCCATCTTAGATGTCTTCAATAATTATTAAGCATGTGTGGAACAACAATACCCCTTAAATATTATGTAATCAATAAATGATTAGAGGATGGTTTTCATGGAAAATTTTCCATGTGTCATTGTAAAGAGAAATTACTAGTAAAAATGGAGTTAAATTTTGAAAATAATTTTGTTGTTAAATTCATATTGTATAAGAATAAATTTTATAGGAACCTGGTTCAATAGTATTTTCTCCATAAATTTTTCCATAAATTAATATTTAACGTACATATATATTTTTTATCCATGGGTGGGTCATTATTGGAAGATATAATTTATGTAATAGATTTTTTAAACATAATATGAATAAAATTGAATCATTTTCTTCATTTTTGGAACATTTTATTATGTGGTCTAATCAACTTCGATATATAAATCATTTAAATTTCATAAAATGAAAAAACATACCTAGCTAAATTTTTTGAATGAAAATATACATAAATTTTATACATTAATATATATTAAAATAACTATTAAATAATTTTTAAATATAACAAGAAAAGTTAATTTATTATATTTAATACATAATGATATTTTGGATTTTAATGAAATACCAAATTTTAGTAAAATGAAATAATTTTCCACATTTACGGATGACTATTTTATATATTTTCTTTTGTATTTATAAAATTATAAGTAGAATTAATTAAAAAATTTATCATTTATAAAATGTTGTTGAAAAATAACTTGTGATAAAAATAAAATATATCAGGTCATTCAAGGATGGTGGATATTTTATACCTTTATTTTTGTGATTCCCATTTAAATATATTGGAAATGAAGTGTCCCATTACCCCATAAAAATGGCCAATCATTGAAAAATATAAAATATTAACCTAAAAATTTAATTCAATGATGTAGATTTGTGAGATACCACAATGTTTTTGGGAAATATGCATTATTTATTTCATTTCATTATCATAAATAAGTTTCAACATAACTATTTATCCATCAAAATTATGTATAAATATAACTTTAAATCAAAATTATGTAATAATTTCAATTTTTTTTAATTTTAAATTGCTGAAAAAATCAAGAGGTAAAATATAAGTGTAGTGGGTATTCATCATATATTTGATTAATATGTGAAGAATATTAATAATTATAGATTCAATATTGTAAATATAATGATGTTTTATCTATTAATAATTTTTTTTAAAAATAAATTATATATTTCATAAATTTTTGTTTAGCTCTACGTATAGGAAAATCATAATAAAGATGTTTGGTTCAATAAATTCAACATTAAAGAATGAATTTGATAGGGTAGTTAAAAAGAAGTATGAAGCCTAGTATACAAAAAATATATGGATTTTTGTTTTAAATGTATTTTATGAAATATACTATTAAAATATTTTACACAAAATATAATTTCCTTAAACATTGAGTTTGATCCAAATATCTCATAAAAATGTAATGTTTTCTTTCAATGATGGATTTTAGTGGCAGTTAGTAATGATAAAACTTGTCTCATAAAAAAACAAGGATACTATTTTTTCCTCTATATGAATCGTAAAAAAACTCTTCGTGAGTATTTATGAGTAAAATAATGGTTATTATCCAAAGTAAAATAATATTTGACAATACTCTTTGGCAAGTGTTTAAAAATAATAACGAATCAATTATTTTTATGTTTAATCTCTTGTTTAAAGAGTATCATATGTAATAATACTTCTTTCATTAACTTATATAAATATATAGGTAAATTCACCCAATTAATATATAGATGACAATCTAGGATGGTTGATTAAATTTGGTAATTTATATCAAGACCCCTTAAGGTTTTGTTATCTAAGAGAGAAAAAATGATTTTAAATTATCATAATTCTTATATGGTATTAAATAAGAAAATAAATAATTACATGTGATATTTAATGATATAATTATATTAAATTTTTTAGTTTTTTCTTATACTTATAAATATTATTTTTCATGTTCATATTTCCAACTAATATGAATTAGGTAAAAAAAACTAAAAACTATAGATATGATTCTTTTATGGGTGGAATATGATATTATTAGAATTAAAATAATTTT
Organism: Viscum album; assembly: GCA_963277665.1. NCBI lineage: Eukaryota > Viridiplantae > Streptophyta > Magnoliopsida > Santalales > Viscaceae > Viscum > Viscum album. The sequence continues at coordinate 69,541,093 of OY728158.1, forward strand.
AAATAACAATACTATTTTTCTTTCAAATTCATGTTCCCTTAAATATATTTTAAGGTGGTTGGAAAATTTATTTCTAATAGGTTTCAATAATATAAAATTCTTAGATTATGTTACTATCAAACTATTCTTGAGATCTCACTTAATTGGATTATGTAAGGCTGATTGGGTGTCATTTTTACATTATCTCTATTTAAATACATATATTTGCTTCGAAGACTAAATAGATATAGTAGTAATATTGGATATAAACATTATGATGCAATAATTAAGTACCAAAAACATTTATTTTTTACCATATATTTATATATATGTTATAATATATATTTAAGGGTGATATAAGTTCATTATGAAAAACTACTCAACTTCTAGTGGATGAGTTTTCATACTCAACAGTGTAATGATATCATTGGGTAATAAAAAAAATATATTTATTGAATCAAATCATGATTTATATGTTTTTATTTTAGAAAACTATAACCAATTTAGTAAATAAGATTAACTAGATCTTATTAAACTTATTATTAGTATAAAAACCCATTTAATTAGATATTATAATTTGGGATTGTCAAAAAACCTCGACTAAAACATATGAAAACAATTTTAATGGAAAACCAAGACATATTGGACTCAAACATATCTATCAGATATAATTCATATATTATGATATCATAAATATTGACATTTGTAAAATCAAACTTGAATTTAGGGGAACCTAAAAAAGGGGATTTGAAAAAATATGTTGTATAAAACTTACTCAATTATATGTTGAAATTATTTATAAAATACTCATGAGTAATGGAACCTTTATATACTATGTAATAACATAGAATTTATATTTTAAATATAACACTCAGACCTGACTAACTAGGTCCAATATAGAGTGTCACTTGACCACATGCGTACCTCCTATTATGCCAGAGGGTTCGAAATAGTATTCATGGTCTAAAGTGAAATTTTGGATAGACAATACCCTCAATACGAGTTCATAATAACTAATAAATAGCACAAAAATATAATAATAACAATCAATGTACAAGGAATCAAAAAAATATACTACATGTAATTAATGAATGTATAAATATCAGGCTCAAATAGTTATTCATGAATATAAGGACAGTGGTCCCCCATTGGGTCGATCACATATTCAAGATAGAAAAATAATTAAACTACACAAGAGGCTCTACACCCAAATCCAAGCATTACATCTTCTTTGTCTCCAGTCTTGCAGTGAGAAACCTCACTCCATGATAAAAACTAATACCTATCCCAACCTGTACATGAAATAAGTGAGCATTTCTTAGGTACAAAAGAGTTATAGATTCCCCAACATGGTGTGAGTACAACATAGTAATGCACCATTAATTTAATTTTCCATCGAACATATAAAACACAGTGTACTGGCATGTGGTAATATAAAAAAATTTAAGTATGTAATATTTAAACTTCCCAAGAATAAAAACTAATCACCAATAAACATTTAAGAAACAAGAAATCATATATTGAGTGATCTTACAATAACCAAGTCACCAAAAACCCTAGATGTCACCGTGTTATCTCCATTCCAGAGGAATATCATATGTTATATCATGTAACTTAGATCACGCCCTGTAACTTCATCTACCTTTAATTAAAATGTCCCTTCCACCATTGAGGAACAACTATATTACCACCCTTTTGTGAAATTCACTTCAAATAATCATTGATACCCACTCGTCTTTTATGGTATGCATGCTTGGAGATTTGTAACAAGTAGATTTTTATCATATGCGAGGAGGTTCCCCATCAGTAGATCATACTGACATATATAGATTCTCTTCTAATGGAATATGTAATTCTCTTATAAATTACAATATAAGATGTTATCCATCATGACCATATAAAAATTTACAAAGATATGTCACTTGATCTCCACATCAAAGGGGAACGACTTAGTTTTTTAGGGACAACTATCAACATGAACACAGAAACAAAGATTCCATCATCTATGTAAAAATGTACATGTAATGCCTAACATAATGAGGAACAATATAACATAATAAATATTCAACATGATATGAATTATTTAAAAATTAATTTATAGCATAGCTAGGAATTCACAATCCATATAAGAAATAATATCATGTGTAAATATCTGAACCCCAATAACCTGGATTCAGTGTATTATTTTTACATTGGCATTAGATACTTGGAATCACATACTAGAGGACTGAAGAGTTTAGTAGTATTGTTAAACTGGATATATACATGATTCCAATATCATATTTTAATAGACAAATTACGACATATTTTTTTATAATATCATTATTCCCTTCAAAATATCCATACATATAATTCATATTACACTTCCTAGATTCTTGGGAAAGGAAGAAAAAAAAGGGTGAGCTTAGATTATTAGTAAGAGTTTTGTAAAGTGGGAGTTGTCCGGAGTAAGTGAAAAATAATAAATATTGAATAGAAAATATGAAATGATAAATTAAGGAACACACATACCATTTAAATTAATTTACTGTAATTATTAGATAAGAAATAATCCATATGGAATGGTTGATAACAAAACACACATGGAATTTAAATAACCTTACTTTCATCAGTAGACATAGAATAATCAATATGGAAAAGAAAATAACTAAACACCACATCAATTTAAATAACGTTACATTCATGAATATATAAAGAGTAATAAATAAAGAAAGGTAAATTAGTAAACACACAAGTCATTTAAATAACATGACTATAATGAATAGATATGGAATAATCAATATGGAAGGTAAATAACTAAAATAAATTTCATTTAATCAATAACAGAGATTGAAATTAATCTAGGGATAATATCATTTTGAAAATATAATAGATAATAATAACTAAATTATTAATAAAGTAAATGATTAATTATTGGACGTCATGATCAAAAATATCCTCATACCTCAATCGTCAATACCTTTCACAATATGGTTTAAAACTATAAGTAGAGGCCTGTTTAATGCTAGCTTACTAATTTTCCTAATGAGAATACTGGTGCATCGATGGACTATATAATTTCAGGCCCTACCCATCAGTATATCTTAAAATCATTCCTCATATATTGAATAATCTATTTAATTCATGGACACCATTCTTTATTATCAAATATACTTATTAAGGAAATAATATAGATTTATCAATATTTACCAAGATAAATAAATAATTTTCAATATATAAAATCTTATTTAGAAATTATAAACGAATTAAAATCTAAAAAATCCATGAAAAATAATATAGATATTTATGGGATATTTAATGTCCAATGATAACAGGAAAAAAAATATTTCATGGTAAGGTTAATTACTAAAAAAATTAATCAATATATTTAATTTTAATTTATTCCTTGGTAAAAATGATTGTAAACAATCCATAGAATGAATAAGGACTGTATCAATACAACACATCCCAAGTGTATTATAACTGAAATAATGTTTTTTATCATTTATGAATAGAAATACCATAGAAACTTCATTAAAAACCATCTTGACAAAAATATCAATTTTTTTACACTGAATTTTTTTTTGTAAAACTAAAAGTTTACAAAATAGTTTGATTTTTTTTCAAAATAACAGTTGAATCTTATATAGGAATTTTTAAGACAATGGGTGGTCATGATAGCGAAAAATTATATACATGACATACTTGTTAAAACAAATATTCCTTTCACATTTATTGTAAAACCACAACGATCTCTATTTTGGAAACGACTTGAATATTTTTTTCAATTTTTTTTGTAAAAATCAAAATGTGGGTATGAAATTATATATTAAATCATTTTGATAATTTTAAAAATATTTTTGAATGAATTTTTTGAAAAAAAGGTTTTGGATGAAAAAGGATTTTTGACCGAAGTGAGAAATGAAGCCAGATTTCAGAAAAACATTCTCAAACATTATTAGTGTAACACCCCAAGCTTCCACGGTACACTTCTCTTTCAATAATGCAACAACTTGCATTGTACGCAAGTTCAAGATTCTAACACACCGCGACCAATCAAAATAGCTGTTATGAATAGGAATACCCACTTTTTGAAATTATATAAATTTTATATTTCAAAATTGACTTCATTTTTGGCTTCGGAATATCGAAATTAGCCTATACTGAATTTTTGGTATTTTTCTGAAAAACTTCCAATTTTCGATGAATAGCGAAAAATACATAAAAACAACTTTTTTAATAAAAATAATTTATAGTAATAAATTATACTATTGAGTGGTTTTAATGTATAATTAGAATATATTTTATCCTTTTTATCCAATGGTGG